>AP025057.1:33513393-33805499 GCA_036186865.1 Eustoma russellianum
AAAAAAAAAAAAAAAAAAAAGAGAAAGAGATAAATAGGAGATAAGGGTAAATATTTGAATTAGGAAATCTTATCCCTTTCCCTTGATTAACTTTTAATCCCCTAAATCCCTCTCTCATAATGAACCCTCATCAAACCCTAACCCTCCTCCTCTCTTCTCTCTATTGCGGCAGCCTCCCTCTCCCCTTCTCTCCCCATCAATTTCGACCACAAGAAGGAAAGGAAAAAAAGGAGGATTTTGATCCAAGGATCAAGAAGAGGAAATCAAACGCTCACAAGATCACCACACTTTTCTTTATCTATCAACTCTTGCTAGGAATCGAGGTAGGTGCATATTGATTTTCCCTCAAAACGGTATGAAGGCTTGCATAGGCAAAAGGGTATTTTTATGTGTTGTGGATGTCGTTAGTTGTTGATTTTATTTGGATCCTAATGATATGTGCAACGTGTTTATTTTCCGTTATATGTTTCTTGATTCAACGTGATCTTGTTGTTGTATGGTTCGTTGTTACTTGGGGTTGTATGGTCTTGATGCGAGTATGGATATGTGGGATGGGGGAAAGATTGTTTGGGATTGGATGGAAGGATTGCAGAAATTTCAGAATGAGAGTTCTGAAATTCGGGGACATCGATCGATCGACGTCCAGAGGGTGAGAGATCGATGTGCCTCAGATGGACATCGATCGATCGACGTCCAGAGGGTGAGAGATCGATGTGCCTCAGATGGACATCGATCGATCGACGTCCAGGGGGTGAGAGATCGATGTGCCTCAGAAGGACATCGATCGATCGACGTCAAGAGGCTGAGGGTTCGATGTGCCTCAGAACCACGTCGATCGATCGACGTCAGAGGATGACGTCCGATCGTTCTTTTTTTCCTTTCTTTTGCATTCATGGCACGTGCATGTGCGTGAGGTTCTCATTGTCTGAGGGTGTGCGCGTGCGGAGGATGCGTAGTGCCTATAGGGCGTGGGGGCCGTGATGATACACAGCGTCGGTCGGGCGTGGGTGTCATGTGATACGCAGCGTCTATAGGGCGTGGGTGTCGTGCGGATACGCAGCGTCTATAGGGCGTGGGTGTCATGAGATACGCAGCGTCTATAGGGCGTGGGTGCCGTACGATACACAGCGTCTATAGGGCGTGGGTGTCCAGAACGGCAAGTGGTGGCTAGAGACCATGACGCTGGAACTAGGTCCCGGGAACATGCATTGCATATAGGCCTAGGAGCATATTGCCTGACATGTTGCTAGCTGCGTGTGACACGTTATGTGAGCATGCATCACGTACTTGCGCATGCATCTTGTGTGGATTGTTTATTTCCGTATGAGCCGTGTCGTGTAGTTTATGTTGAGTAAGTGGAGTGTCTTACTTTCCGGTTGCATGCTATCTGTTCTATGTGGCTACGTGGAGATATCGTTTTGGGTATGTAAGTTTTGTATTGTTTTGAGAGGCACCTACTGGGTGATTACCATCACTCACACCTACTATTCCATATGTAGCCGAGACAGAGTACGATTACATCTACGTTGAGGATGGGTCCGATACCGTGGAATGGGCTGAGTGACTCGTAGATATGTGTGCGGCAAGGATGGAGACGGGCTTCTGGTGATGCTTTGGGGTGACACAGACATTTTATTTTAATATTCAGTATGACTTATGAAAACAATTTCATGTTTTGATAAATTTAGACAATGGACCTTGATTTGTAAGGCCCGGTCAGCCTAGACTTTCCATCGTTATTTTCTTAAAGTTATTTAATTTCGGAATTAGTATTTGACTTATCGTTTCCGCAAAAAAAAAAGGGGAAGTTTTCTATGTCAGCACTGACGTGTAACAGGTTGATGTGACGCCTAGTATTCTCCTGAGTGAGATACGGCGGGTGCACCGTTTCCGAGGGTGGAGCTCGGGAGCGGGGCGCTACATTACCACCTCTACTGCTGCCACGTATCGCGTTTTGGGCCGCGTGGTGAGGAGATCTCATCCTCATTTCTAAGCGTCCTGGTTTTCCCACCATTTGTCATTGGTTTTGGCGGACATAATAAGATTAATTCACTAACTTCTGGCGTCCCTGATTGAAGTTACCGAGACAAATTTTGAAATGGTTCCGAGATCCACAAGTAGGACAATGAGATTACTTTATAAGCACAAAAGAAAAAGAAAAATGGAACTTGTTGAGAAACTTCTAACACGATAAAGTATAATTTCGTCGGCATCGTCATATTGTGAATCAGGAAAAGCATCGTCGCTTCTGCGCAAATCGCAAGGCAGTGTGAATTAAAAACTTGGTCATCATCTCATTCCTAAGCATCCTGATTTTCCACAAGAAAATCGGGAAACTAGTCATTGGTTTTTAGCGGAACACAGGATAACTTTACTAGGTTTTGGCATCCCTTTTAAATTATTGATTCCTATGGTTAAAGTAGCTAAGGCCTGCCCGATTTTCACGGTTATTCAAAGGGGTAAAAATCAATTTTTCAGGGGGGGGGGGGGGGGGGGGGGGGGGGTGTTTGAAAATCTGGAAAATTCTCCATTTCATAGAGAGAGAAAAAATGTGATATTCAACTAAGGTATTCCATACGCAGAAGAAAAAGTATGAATGAGAGCGGATGGGATCGCCTAACCCCCAGTGCGGGCGGTAACAAAGGACCGCCCGCCACATAGCACACAGAGGGGGTGGTGAACCTGGATGGGGGTCACCCCACCCAGCCTTACCACCCCCTGTGTGCCACGTGGCGGGCGGTCGTGAGGGGGGTCACAAAGGAGGCGGTCAGGGGATCTTGTTCCGAATGAGAGACGTGTTCCCCATCGACTGATTTTTCTTTGATTGATTGAACGTCCTCCTCAAAAATATTTTGGCAACTTTGTTTGAGATAACAAACATCTCATTCTTTTAACGAAGGTTTTATTCATTCTTTCGGCTGACCTATTTTTGTTGCGGTGTCTTTGGAGAAGACTTTTGGTAGATTATACATTACCTTTGACAACACTCGTCAAAAGAACCAATGTATTCTCCCTCATTCTCCGTTCACATACACTTGAGCTTATTTCCTATTTCTCTTTCAACCGATGCCTGAAAGGACTTGAAGATATCAAGACTTGATCATTCGTCTTCAATTTATAAGCCCAAATTTTTCGAGAATAATCATCAATAAATGTCATAAAATAGCAGATACTGTTAAATAATCGAGTCTTCATCGGACCACATACATCGGAATGCACCAAGTCCAATACCCAATGCTTTCTTTTTTGTTCAGAAGACGAGGATTTACGCCTTCACTTTCTAGCTAAATATTATGAACATCTCTTCAACTTTGCATCAGATAAACCAGATAATATATTTTTCTTTGCCAAGATACTCATACTTTTTCATTCATATGACTCAAACGTTGGTGCCATAATTAAGAGGATCTATCATTCTCACAAATGTTGATGTAACACTTGAAAATCTCAAATTTGACAACATACACATTTGAACATCTCTTTCCTCTTACAACCACAATTGGGCGCTTCTTTAGTTTCCATTCATCGCTGGAAAAGGAATAACAATAGACTTCATTGCCTAATTTTCCAACAGATAAAAGGTAAACCAAAGATCGGGAATGTGTCTCAACACAAACATTTCTCATTCAGATCAAACTTGCTTGTCAACTATTTTTCGTCCATACAACACCGAAATCACCCGCCTCATAAGTTGAGAAAAGATCATGCCGAGAGGTAGCATGTGTAGAAACAACACTATCAATCACACAATCCATACCATCACAAACAATAAAGAAATCACCAACAATGGCAACATCATCATTATCGATGCCTTCTTTCTTAACATGGTGGTGGTTGTTTTTCTCTCTATTTTTTTCTTTTGAACTTTTGGTAATATTTTCATATATGGTCTTTCAAGCCACAATGGTGGCACTCAACACTAGACCATTTTTTATAACCTCCACGAGATTTACCACGAGATGCACCACAGTTATTCGGAGTTTGACTTTGACTTTTCTATCTTGATTCGGTAACCGACACATCTTAATGAAAAGAGGAACCTAGAGATGCATCTCATTTCTTCTTTCACAATGGCACTTTTAACCGATTCCATTGTGAGAACACCATTCAGAGCGGAGTTCGATAATGATGTCTTAAACATCTCCAAAGAGTTTGGTAAAGTACCAAGAAGCCATAAAGCTTGATCTCATCATCAAAGCTGATGCCACTGTCGCCAATTGGTTAATAATCTCTTGAAATGCATTCAAATGGTCGGTCATTGATGAACAATCATGATATTTCAAAGACATCATTTGCTAGATTGAGAATAGTTTATTATGTTCAGTCTTCTTTGTATATAACTCCTTAAGTATGGTCCAAAGGGTTCTAGCATGAAACAAATTCCACTCTTTATCACTTTTACAGTCAGGCTTTTCTGTGGCAAAAATCAGAGCATTAAAACATTTGACATAAAGAAAGTCTTCCATTTTTGCTTTCCAAACATCATAGTTAGAGTCATTCCAACTCACCATTCTAGAGGGTTCGCCTCCTAGTCACACGAAATTAAAACCATCGCTCTGATACCACTTTGGTGGGAGGAAACACAATACAACAAAATAACAAATGATAATCTCTTTCAAAATCAGTAACTACAGAGACAATAAGCAACAAACGCAATCAAGAACACGAACAATTTTTAGCATGAAAAAACCTCCTAAATTAGAAATAAAAACCACAAGACTCTTAGACCACTTAAATCTCCAATATAATCAATAATGAATACAACAAGTTCTCTTTAGTTAAAACTAGAGGCACACAATATTATCAAGATCAAATAATTTATGTTGGAATACAACAAGAATCAATAGAAGAACAAAAACACAAAGCTGAATTTTCAGCAGAAAAATCACTCTCAGATTTCTATTGTTCAGACAGACCTAGAGATCTTAAAAACCATATCTCTACTGTTCAAAATGTACCTATGTGTTCAAGAAAAAATCCGTCAAAGTTTGGTGAGAATCCAATAATAGACAATCCGGGAAATTTCGATTTACCGAGCTAGGAAGTAATGCTGTAAAAATTTAAGATTTTCTCTCTCCCTCTTTCTCTTGTGTCACACATTTTCAAATACGTTAAGTCATCAATATAACATTGAATACCACCAATACTCTGATGGACTCATAAGCTAAAGTTCGATTAAGTTATTGAAGCTCCCCAAATAAAAGGATAATCCAAAAGGCTTCTACCTAAAGGATTATGAAACCAATAGATGACGCAGTATCTTTTTCGGGCAGCAAAGGAAATTGTATCTTTAGAGAGAGGGGGGGGGGGGGGAGGATGTGGATAACGTATGGCAGAAATGTAAAATCAAATACAAGACAAATCTGTATACTATCCGCCAGCTTTGCATATCTAAATGGCGTAAGGAACAAATGAAAGGGGGAAAAAAAGGATTACCATTACATTAAAAAAAAGTTCCATGCAAGAGATTTTGATTTTATCATAGCACTAGGGCTATCGGGGATGATTGAGAACACCAGAATAAAGGGGGTGAAGGAAAGGAAAGTTCACAAATAAATGGAATTTCAGTATACAATAAACCCTAAAATCAGTAAATGCAAAATCAGATAATTCAACAAACATATACGTACAACTGGTGACAAAAAAATCGTCATCGCAAGGCACTTCGGCTTCATGATCCGATGCAATGCAGCAGTCTAATGATTCCTGGAAAAGCTACATGTGCGAGATTTTCAAAAAATCAGAAGAAAAATATATATATACTACAACAACACATACACATTGTATTCCAACGACATCAAAAGTTATTGTTAAATTCTGATGAACAGACGAAAAAAAGAATATATACATAAACACTAATCAGTCATATATGACCATGATTTACTGATGAATATTCTTCGGACAAAAGGCAAAAATATGAGACAAAGAATCGAAACAGTTACTCCGTACATCAGGTAAAAACAGTAATCTTCATAACACATGACAACATCCCAGCACATTACTAAACACAACAAATACTCGAAGCAAAAAAACCGAAAACATGCAACCAAAGAAAAGTTTATGATTATTAATTTCACCCACGCAAATTTTATTAAATGCCCTATAAGTAACTATATAACTATTAGTCATTCCATTTTATACACAACTATCCTATACAATAAACAATTCCTTTGAGGTACAACAAAGTTACTGGTCCCGTTCATGCCTGAGGTCGGCTGGCCAACGGAGCCACCTCGGCCAAAGGAGTCGAAACCGGAGTCGGAATCGGAGTCGTTCTACAAACAGGACAAGTAGGGTGCATCCTTAACCATGGATCAACACACTCGACATGAAAAACATGAGAGCAATCAGGCAACATCCTCGTCTCATCGCTGGCCTTATAGTCCATCAAACAAATCGAGCAACTTAAGTCCTTGTGCTTGACCTTTGTCTCGGAGTATAACAACACGGGATAGCTCGAAAGAGTGGCATCGTCCAGTCCGATTTCTATAGAATGTTGTTGAGAGTCGTGGGGGTCTTGGGGATGGTTTGTCTGGAGGGGTGAAATTGTAATTTGATTTCTGGTGCAGTAGTAAGAAGCTAAGGCGATGGTGGTGAGAATGAAGAGGATTCCGATGGTTATGCCGATGCCGTAGCCTAAACCGCCGATGTTGCCGTTGCTGAAGCTGCTGGGGTTGGTACTCATTGTGTTTTTTTTTTTTTTTTTTGGGAGTATCGAAGAGGAATGGAAGACGTTGACAATATGGATGTGTGTTTGAGGGGGCATATGATGGATGTAAAAAAAAGGATAGGATCACCTCACCGCAAAGGGTGCGGTGACGCGTGACCGCGCGACACGTGGCAGCAAGGGGGTGGTGAAGTCTAGATGAGGGTCATTCTTATCTAGACTCACCATCCCCTTACTGCCACGTGTCGCGTGGTCACAAAGGGGGTGAGAAAAATTGGGGTGAGGAGATCTCAACCCGTAAAAGAAATGGTTATTTGGAGTAGAAGGAATCTTAAAAGGTCAACTTCCAAATGAGATTTGACAATTAGATTAGTAAACCTTTTTCATTTTTTTTAAACCATATGATGTTGATTAAGTAGATTTTTTCACTTATTCGTTTCTCATCTAGCCCACTCTACTTTGATTGAAGTTGATAAAGTAGATTCGTTTACTTGATTAGCTCTCTATTTTCTATATATTTTGATGTTGATGAAGTAGATTCGGCTAAACACTCGCTTCCTCAACCCTTCACTTGAAACAAAACGAAGGAGGCCTCAACCATCTGGAATAATCTACTTAGATAAGTGAGTTTGAGTTGCTTCTTTCAGCCTCGTTGTTGTGGTGAAGATATCTCTTTACTATTCATTTCACATAAGTCAGAAAGCCCTTGAAGCGATTAAAGCCTTGTGAAGATCCAGACTGAATCCTATGGCCTTAATCTCTGTAAACACCCTTCGGCGTCTGTAACCGAGATCGTCTTTTATAAAAAAAAACAACAATTACTATAGTCAACAATCAAATTTTACTAGTTAGTTAGGTATCAATAAACTAATAGAATAAAAAATAATGGAGTGAATCCTCTTCTTTGTATATTTATTATTGTCATATATGAATTATTTCTTATATTATTGGCTAATTGGTACGTAATAGATACTTAATAACAAATATAAAGTTTTTCCATAAAACTGCATAAATTTGTTTTAAAACATACTAGCACTTAAGGAATATGTATCATACACTAGAAATGTGGTTCATGTTCTTTAAACAGAAGTATGTAGTTTTATAGTTGAAAGAGTTAAAACAGGAATTTATTTAGGCAGGTACTCACACGTCTCCTCCTTGCCACCATCACTAACCGCAATACACCAAAGGAGGAAAAGGGGATAGATCTAGCGGTTGAGATGAGGAGCGGCAGAAAATGAGGCAAAATATAAGACTTCCAATCACGCACTGCCATGTGTATAAAAAAGGAGGAGGTTTAAAATTATTTTGTTTTCAAAAAAGAGTTACTTGTACATATGGCATCGCGTGATTGGAGGACTCATATTTTGCCTCACTTTTTGCCTCTCCTGATCTCAACCCATAGATCTAGGGTCAAGTATTTCACTTATTTAAATTTTTATTATATTTAATTGCTCATTGACTACCATTAACAATGTTTGAATGGAATCAATGAATTTAGATAGTCATAACTTTTGTGAGCAACTATACATTTGCCTCCACGTTTAAACTTGGAATAAAAGGTGAAATCCCCCATTTTAGAGGACCCATCACTCCAGCTCCAAGGAGCATTATAGAGGATACAAATCAGGAGCCCAGCAGCCTCTTAGGTTGAGTGAGGATTTACGCAGTGACCCACACAAGGTGGCTCCGCAAACTAAGCATGCGGCCTAGTAGCATTAGAGCACCACACTGTGCTTGTCTCTATATTCGAACTCTTAACCTCTTAAAGTAAATCTCAATCCGAAGACCAATTGTACTATGCTCTGAGCCTCCTCAATGCTTAAAACTTAAAGATACAAGTGTCTTAATTAAATAAGGGTTTCCCATCATTTTAATATAGCTGTGTTGGATTTACCATAAAAATTATACACACGTCTCAGTCACGGATTGGTTAAATGATTAATCGAGTTGTTTGGGTGAGCTGCATTCATCGTTGACTTCTCTATTGACCTTAAATATCTTTTCATGGAAATTACGCATTGATTAGATAATGGGTTTAGATCTCCTCACCGCACCGCACGACATGTGGCAGCAGTAATCATCATCCAGCTTCATCACCCCTCCCTGCTGTCACGTGTCATGTGGCGGAAAGTGCGGTGACTCACCGCACGGTGAGGAGATCCCATCCGTTAAATAATTAATCGAGTTGTTTCGTTGAAATCATCGTTTTCTGTACCAACCAAAGCGTCCAGGCTCCCGTGCCTATTTCTAAGTAAATTGCAATGCATTGTTACCTAAAAAGTCATTATCTCATTCATGTCGAGATGTTAAGCAAACCGAACAGTTTGCAAACTATTCGAGTTTGATTCGAGTTCGTTCGTTAATTTTACTTAAACGAGTCAAATTTAAACACATAAGTAGGTTTGTTTACTAAAACGAGTCGAATTGTTCGCGAACTATTTGGCTCGTTTAAACAGTTATAGTGTTATTGAGCGAACTCGAACAAAATTTGAAGTTCGTTACACTAAACTACCGACCCAAACTTCGTTTAACTAAACGAATATGAATTCAAAAACCTGATAGGCGACTCAGTCCGGTTCTTTAACATCCGTATTTATAGGCATCCAGATTTTCAAAATGAAATGTTCAGAATCACGGCATTGGTTGTTGCCAATAACATCTGGTCGATTGACAAGGTTTTGGAGTTGCTGACTTCTAGTAAGAGTAGGTAATGGCTGCCAGTTTCAGGATTTATTTTACTTTTTCTACTTTTACAAGCTTTCATTTTACAGGTGTAAATGACATAATAAAGTAATCACATGATCAAAATACATAGTATAAATGGAATCATGCATGGTATAATACACAAGGACAAAACAATATAATACATGAAACAAAACTATATGATGTCTACATCAATGTATATCATATCTATACTGATATGATGTTTATATTGATCTGCCGTAAGAGACATCTACTTCAGTTACTGCAACCAATTATTTGTCAGCTGCATAAAACATCTACTTACAAGATGTTGGCTATCTATTGTAAGTGTTTAACTGATACTTTGTCAGCTAATTTTTGTTATTCTCATAGCAATATTCCCTTTTTTGCTTTTGTCAATTTTATGAATAAATGAAGTAGAAACAATGATTAAAAATTGCTGTAAATAAATTTAAAATTTGTCAGACAAGAAATCCAAGGTGTGACTGACTTGTGGTCAGAATTTCAAGAGAGAAGATGTGTCTATTATTCATGTACTATGTACTGCAATTGGTATCTCTCGACAGTTTGATGAGAAATGGCTGCTTGTTTCCAGCTCCATAGCCTGGGAGGTTCTCTCCTTCCCAATAATTCAACCAATTTTCTGGGCCAAACCAAATCCACCAAAATCCCAACTCGAATATCAAGAATCCGTACAAGTACAGTCGCAAAATTCAATCTTTACGAGATTTTGGGGGGCAGGGGACTCTGTAATGGAGAAGAAGGCATCCAGAAAGAACTGGAAAAGCCTCTAGAACCCCCACCTCCCTCCACCAAAATCGACGAAAATCCGCAAGAATCGTCACCTGGAGACATCCCAGAAGAGGGATTTGAAAAGGAATTACTGGGTTTAACAGGCGGATTTCCAGGAGGGGAGAAAGGTCTATTAAAGTTCATTGAAGAAAATCCACCTCCAAAGAAAACAAAAGCTGAAGGAATTGCTAATGATCAGTTCAATCAAAGCTTGGTGAAGAAGCCAAAACCGCCCCAGTTGCCAATGTTGTTGCCAGGAATGATTGTGATTGTCAAGAACCAAAAGAATCCGTTTTATATGTATTGTGGGATTGTTCAAAGGATTACAGATGGAAAGGCTGCTGTTCTGTTTGAGGGGGGTAATTGGGATAAATTGATTACCTTTAGGCTTGATGAGCTTGAACGCCGTGAGAAAGGGCCACCTATGGTTAACCCTAAGTCTGCTGTTCTTGAAACTATGTTGGAAACGAACTCATGATCTGATTCTTTATGTGCAAGCATTTGTGTATTAAGTTGTTAACTTTTGAAAATGTTTTCTTGTACAGATTAATGAGATTGTGTGCTTTATTCCTGAATGTCCAAATCAATGAAATAGCTAGTTTCCTTGTGTTATTTTTTTCGTCTCTTGTTTTTCTCTCATAAAAAGAGTGTTAGAAATCAGAATTCTTTTACTCCTTGCTCATACTTGTTTTGCAAATTTATAAGCACAATGTGTCCTTTTATGTGTCTCTATCACTTGGTTTATCACGGTGATGGTGATTCTGTCACTTATCGGCTTAGTGTTATGCTCTAGAACAATTGAAAATTACAACAGGTGCACTTTTTTTGTTCTTATGTATACACTAGTGACTCATGGAAAACTTTGGAATGTTACAGTATAGAAGTATCCTAACAAGTTTTTTCCTTTTTTGGGTTAACTTGGAACGAAATGGTAGAAGTACACCAAAATTCAGCTTCCTTTGTTTTGGACGTGGTTGACATACAAGTGCATGACTTGGTCATCATAGTCCAGAATTGCATCCTTGGTTGTGGACTTCTGGCATTCCAGAAGTAATTTTGTTTTCATTCTTTTTTTTAGCCTTAAATTTTCGTATTTTTTGGATCTATTAATTGTCAATGAAGGTTGAATAGAGGTAGGAATCTGAAACAGAGAGGGGGAAGTGAGGACCAGAGCCGTTGCAAGTTTTTGTAGAGGTTAGTTCCCTGGCAAGTTTTTGTGACTTGGCAGTTTACAGGTGTATGGTTCTTTACTCTCATTTTCATTTTGGATTTTGATAAGAATCAAAAGTTAGCAACTTTATTAATTGGACTTGAGAGTTGAGAGTAAAAAAGGCTTGCGCTCAAGCAATGGTACCTATTTTCTTGCATATAAGCTTACCCTCTCTGGATTTTATACTGTGTGCTTGTAATGCATGCTTTTATTTCAGACTGTTTCTGGGATGGGCTTGTTCACCGTCAAATTCAAACTTTTGTATTGATGCAATTCTCTAAGCTAGTCATGGTGCATGGGAGCTTGATCCTGCATTAAGTTGGAAGGTTTTTCATACTTATTTGTATATCATTATCATAGTTCATGACATATATCCTTCTGTGAAGTTTGATAAATCATCACACGAATGTAAGATACTTTCAATATATTGTCATTTGACCTGTGTTTCTAAGCACCTACACAGAAAAGGACCTGTGTTTCTAAACCTTTTGCTGAATGTGCTTATTCCCCTTTCTCGTTGCAATGTATCTCTATATTACATGTTTCATTTCCTGCAATTTTATCCAAGAAATCATAAGTTGGTAAATATGACAAATTGTTGTACCTAGCTCTCTTGGTTGATGTGAAGTATCCTCCCTTGCTAGGTAACTGGATACCAAAACTTGTCAGATCTTTATTTTGTGCTACATTGGGTTATGGCTATGCAGGTACATACAGAGCCGTAGGTCTCAATGACATCAAACTTTCTATCATTTGGGGTGGATGTAGTGTTTGCATGCCTTTCACCCTCTCCAAATCTTAGCGATGGCTTTTGCTGTCATTAGAATATACTGGGTGTGTGTTGTTGTGTTTTGTGCTACATTGATACAGTTGCCAAATTCATGAAGCACCAAATTTTGTTTCCTAGCCCATAGTTGCACTTGGGTTTGATAAAAATTCGATAACTATTTGGTTTATACACGTCTTCTTGCATCTCTCTCCACTACTTTATTGACTCCTGGAAGGATGGCTAATACATTTCGAGAACTAATATGTTTGTTCATACAGTCTCCCTCATTAGGATCCAGAAGTGATTGGCTTGTTAATAAGAATTTGTTTTCATGCTATAATATTTTATAGGAGTTTATTGACTTTCACTACAAATGTCTCTATTTCCTTCAACTGTTGTCTGAAATTAGGGATGTAAACGAGCCGGACGAGCCAAGCATTGCGTTGTTCAATCTTGGTTCATTTAACTTAGCGAACGAGCCGAGCTTGTTCGTTTATTTAAACGAACATATTTAATTGTTCAAGCTTGGTTCGTTTAACTTACGAACAACATTAACGGACCGAACACCTTAAATGAACGGTGCCACTTACCGAGTTCGAACAGAAAAAAGGTGTCCAAGCTTTGTTCATTAACCTTTTATCCGAGCCGAGCTCGAGCTGATCTCGAGCCAAACGAACCGAACAACCGAATGGCTTGGTTCATTTACAACCCTAGCTGAAATTGAAGCATGCATGGTTTTTTTGCCTAACCTCTAATTTCATTTATACTTTTGAAGGTCTTATGGTCATCGTGCAAGGAGCCTTTATGCAAAGCTTAATGACGATGAATTTGGGTCAGATTTTGATTACATTGTTGCACCTCTCCTGACGCATGCAAAAGATCTCTATGTATCAGAAAGTTAATGTTTTCCATTTCTAATGGAGTCGAAGACACACACTTTTTTGGTTTTGGAATATGATGAAATAAAGTAAAATGACCCACTAAATTGGCTACGCTTCTTATATTGTAAATTAGCAGTTGATCGACACAACTTGACGCAATTTTCATTATGGGTCATCGGTAAACAACCTCTGTGTGCTTTTAACATATGTATATGGTTGTGTACATCCGACCCTCCATACACTGCTATAGACTGGAGACTGTAAGTTTAACCAGCATTATAAAAACCGGGGAGCAAATCGTGGGTGAACAGTTTAAGCGACAAGCACTGCCATTCTGTTAAGATCACATTGTATTTCTATTTATAATAGTTTGATTTTGTTTGTTTTTATGTATATTTTGTAATGTTAAACATATTTTGTATACTATTGATTTACAGATACAAAAGACAATTGTGTATACCCTAAGTGAAATATCTGGATTTGCCATGAAAGAAAACACAACGGTAAGCAAAGTACAACAACACATACCCAGTATATCTCAACGACAGCAAAAGTTATCGCTAGGGTCTGGAGAGGGTTAGAGACAAGCAAACGATACGTCTATCTTAAATGATAGAGAATTTGCTTCCAACGAGACCGGCGGCTTTATATGTACATACATAGACAAATAAACAAATAATGAAAGACAAATAATAAAGGACAAAGACAAACACAAAAAAGTACAAAGTTGGTTAAAATATAGAGACTGTCTAAACCCCTAAATATAATCTAAGGTATCATATATCCTGCCAAACCTCGTTAACCTTAATCATGTGTCTCCATGAATTTCTATCCTAACTACGTTTTCAAAAAGATGCAAATCTAATAGGTCATATTTAATCCGTTCATTCGAAGCCATTTCGGGTGTTGATGTTCATACATGCAAAATGTTACTTCCAAAAGCAACGACTAACATTTACACGTTGCATATCTTTCTCGGTTAAGAAAAGAATCCTTTAACCAAAAAAGAAAAAAACAACTAGAAACTAGAAAACGCGTGTGAGAAGTACGTTGGGAGCACACCTTACTTTTCTTCTCTAAACAATATGAATTAGTAATTAGGGAATAGTTACATACATCTGACCTCCCGTATTCTGTTATAGACGGGAGCCTCTGAGTGAATAAGGTAATGTTGTTGTTGTATGATTGTATTTACGTTCATAGATCATTCAAACATATAGGATGAGGCGGTTTCTTTTGTTCCAATCCCGGATAGGGTACCTACAAGCCAATTTTATAATCATCTTAGAACAAATATGAAAAGTTGATCATTGAACAATCAAATATTATAATATATGTATTTTCATGCTTTGCCTAATCATTCAATATTTTGGATGTAGATAAATCTTACATATTATCTGATTGTATCACTAGTTATTTCTGGAACAACATAACACTTCTGACACGTGAAAAGACAAAAAAAAAAATCCATGATGGGGCTTAAATTGATTGTCTTCTCTAGTTAGTAATTATCTGTATTATTTGATGCAACTAATCCATGGTCCAGTGAACCACATATTTTGGGCTTGATCTCTCTTGATTGAGATTGACTTCGAATTTCAAGCTATACATTCATGCACGTAGATTTTCGAAAAACGATAAACAAGAATATCAAAACTAGTTTTAGAGTTGAATCTTAGAGAAAAAGGCGAAATACTTCATTTTGGGCCTACCGTGGAACATTGTGGATGATGTAAATCAGGAGCCCAGCAGCCTATTAGGTTAGGTGAGGATTTACATAGTGACCCGTACAAGGTGCCCCTCCAAACCAGTCATTCAGCCTAGCAGCAGTGGACACTGTGCGTGTCTCTGAATCGAACTCTTGATCTATTAGAGTAAATACTAACCCGAATACCAAGTGAATTATGTCTGGAATGCTAGTTTTATAGTTGAATCTTGATAGAGCCTTGCAGGGGAATTTTGTTTTAAGAACTATTTTTGATATGGTTTTTACTTTCTTTCCGTTTTTGATCTATGTCAGAATGTACTTCATATATCTTCTTAATGTTTCCCATTTGTATGGATAAAGACATAGCTTAGTAGCCAAAAATGTATTTGGTTAGGTAGGACTAAAAAGAATAGAATTTGATTAGCTTGATTTAGAAATCAACAAACTCAACGACATCAAAAGCTATCCCTAGAGTTTGTGGAGGGTGAGAAGCACGAAAACAATATCTCCATTACAAAAGATGGAGAGTTTGATTTTAGTGATACTTCCGGCTTTGTATGTACCTGCATAGATGACACACTAATAGAAATATGGTGTGCTAGTGTGTTAGTAAAAAAATTTAGTAAATACAAATAAAAATCTTCCGATATTAAAATAGTTATAACTGTGTATATATACAAATAACGAAAGACAAAGACAAAAAAAACAACAAATGAAAGGCTTTTTTTATCAACCCAAAGTCTTAGCTTTAGGTCTCTCTTCAATTAAATAAGAATTTTATTCATTAATTAGAGATCGTACCAAGTGGCACGCCTCAGGTAACATCCACGTGTAGTTTATTAACAACAACATTAATCTATTGTCTTAAAGGTTTTCGCGGGATGTGAAGGGTCGTATTTGCTGGACACATAACATGCAAACGCAAAAATGTATGAATGAATATATTTTACATAAACGCGTTAACTGGTGTAGCAACATTGACGATGTCTTTCTTTTTCTACCTTTAATTTGATAGCTTCTTTCCTCTATTTCTTTCTTTATCTCATACAATTTCTTCTCTAAAAAAATTAATGTACAAATTACGTCAACATGTTAAATAAGTATAAAAGCAAAAAAAATTAGAAATTTTAAAATGTTTGCGTTGTTCTTCAACTAATCAAATAAAAAAGATATATATGCGTCACTTGTATGATCATTCCCTATCGAACATGTCATTATTTGACATAATATTATTTCGTCACTTGCTACTCATTACTTGCTTCTACTGCTGTAACATATGTTGGAAAACAAGTGTGAGAATATGGTAATCACAGAAAATGAAGCCGAGACGTGACAAAGTAGTCACTGTCCTTAAAGCAATTTTGCTCCTACCAAAGAGCAAGGTAGTCTTCAAGCAAATGCTTCCCAGGATATAACGGCTATCTTTCTTCCCTTTGCTCTAGAGGAGAAAGAATGAACTTGCTTGTTGAAGGTAGAGAAAGAGAAGAAAAAGATCACAATAATGCTGAGAACTCAAATTTTTGCAAAAGATGGTTGTATTTATTGAAAGTAGCAAGGTCTTCTATTTATATACCTTAGAAGTGTTAAAAACATTCTTTGAAATCACTCTCAGCCTTATTCTAACCTCCAAGAGCCGTTGATTACCGTTTTTGGCCGAAGGGAGATGACTCTTGGATTAAAACTGTGACTGCTGATGAACAGAGCTGTCTGTTGGACATCGATCGATCACATCGATCGATCGATGTCACTTCGATCGATCGATGTGATCGATCGAAGTCGAACAGACTACATCGATCTCTTACTTCAAAGTTACTTCGATCGATCGATGTGACTTCGATCGATCGAAGTCATCGTTCGAAGTCCTCAGATCCACATCGATCTCTAACATAGATCGATCGATGTACTTCGATCGATCTATGTTGGAGATCGATGTCCAACTGATGTTCACCCAGTTTTCTACATTCCATACCAATCTCTTGACCGACCTTATACACGCTCTATATAAGTTTGGAGCACATGAAAACGTACTTTAATGTACTTTTTCTAACAATCCCCCACATGATCCAAACTTATATATGAACCTTTCATATGATAAACAACGGACTTCTTCTCAATCAAAATAAGATGAAGACACATAACGGAGTAGTGACAAACGTCTTGAACTATCCGATAGTACATCTGAAGATATATAAACGGAAATAGGGTGACAACCGTCTTGAACCACAAATTTCACTACTGTTTATATGATCATACAAATGACATGTCAACACCTAACTTCATACAAGTTCGCGATGTGGTGCATTAATGGCCCTGCACCCAATCCCAGAATTCATAAGCGCTCTAGAGAGTTTTCCAGGCTCTCATAGGAAGCGGCCCCACTTCCACACTTATATAGGTGATATTCATCAAGTGTGTATTACAACACACCACCATCTATAATGGCTATGAATTATCCATTAAGAGATTTACATCTCACCCTCAAAAATGTAATAAGTACTATCCACAAATGCATCATTATAGGAAGGACAAATAATAGTACTTTATAGAATTCTTCTATGACGTGTTCTTACCACATTGAACTCCGTTTGTAGGATCTCTACTAATAGCGAGTTGGGTTCCTGTCATAGAGAATTCACCTCAACGGAACAAGTCCCATTCCTCTTGATGTCTTAAGAACCAGTTTTCGGTTCAAGCCTTTAGTTAAGGGATCAGCCAGGTTCAACTCGGTTTTGATGTATTCCAAGTTAACCACCCCAGAACTAATCAAGTCACGCACAATATTGTGCCTCAAGCGGATATGCCTACTCTTTCCATTGTATATTTTGTTCCTTGCTCGAGCAATAGCTGCCTGTGAGTCACAATGAACAAAAACAGATGGCATAGGCTTAGTCCACAAAGGAATATCAATTAACAAATTCCTTAACCATTCCGCCTCTGAACAAGCAAGTTCTAATGCAACAAATTCAGATTCCATTGTTGATTTAGCTTTACAAGTTTGTTTAGAGGACTTCCATGAAATGGCACCACCACCCAAAGTAAATACATACCCACTGGTGGAATTTATCTCATCGTTATCTGTGACCCAATTAGCGTCACAATAACCTTCCAGAACTGCAGGACTTCCGGTAAAAGCAAGCCCCAAGTCCATAGTCCCTCGTAGATATCTCAATAGCCGTTTCAAAGCATCCCAATGCTCTTTACTTGGACTATGAGTATATCTAGCCAAACGATTAACAGAATATGCAATATCTGGCCTAGTACAATTCATGAGATACATGACACTGCCAATGATCTTAGCATATTCACACTGTGACACACCATCATGTTTATTCTTTTCTAACCTTATGGATGCATCATACGGAGTACTAACAGGTTTCACATCAAAATGGTTGAACTTTCTCAAAACCTTTTCAACATAATGCGACTGAGAAAGCATATAACCCCCACATTTCTCTATCAATCTAAGACCAAGTATCAAATCTGCTTTCCCCATGTCTTTCATTTCAAAAACAGATGAAAGAAACACTTTAGTGCTATTTACAACATCAAGATTTGTACCAAAGATTAACAAATCATCAACATATAAACAAATAATGACACCATCAAGATTTTCAAACTTACTGTAAATGCATCTATCACTTTCATTTACAACATATCCATTAGATAGCAATGCATTATCAAATTTCTCATGCCATTGCTTAGGAGCTTGTTTTAAACCATATAATGACTTCTTCAACCTACAAACTTTATGCTCTTGATCTTTAGCTATCATACCTTCAGGTTGTCTCATATAGATTTCTTCTTCTAAATCTCCATTTAGAAAAGCTGTTTTAACATCCATTTGATGTATGACTAATTTATAAATTGAAGCTAAAGCTACTAACACTCTAATAGAAGTAATTCTAGCAACAGGAGAATAGGTATCAAAGAAATCTATTCCCTCTTGTTGGGTAAACCCTTTAGCCACAAGTCTAGCTTTAAACTTATCAATTGTTCCGTCCGCCTTCAGTTTCTTTCTAAAGACCCACTTGCAACTGATAGGTTTACAACCTCTAGGCAAGTCTACGAGTTCCCAAGTATTGTTGCTAAGTATAGACTCAAGTTCGCTATTGATAGCTTCTTTCCAAAACTTAGAGTCTATAGACATTACCGCTTCTTGATACGTTGTGGGGTCATTCTCTAAAATGAATGCAGTAACAAAGTCATTTCCAAAGGACTTTTCTACTCTTTTCCTTTTACTTCTTCTAGGTGAAGTATCATTACTAGACACTTTACTAGACTCACCTTTTTCAAATTTAGGACTAACTAATGATTGTGTTTTCATAGGATATGCTCAAAATAGTGCTGCATATAGATTCATGTTGGTTGATAATGGTTCTATCGTTGAGTCTAAGAATGTTCGAAGTCCTCAGATCCACATCGATCTCTAACATAGATCGATCGATGTACTTCGATCGATCTATGTTGGAGATCGATGTCCAACTGATGTTCACCCAGTTTTCTACATTCCATACCAATCTCTTGACCGACCTTATACACGCTCTATATAAGTTTGGAGCACATGAAAACGTACTTTAATGTACTTTTTCTAACAATTCAAAGTGACTTCGATCGATCGAAGTCACATCGATCGATCGAAGTAACTTTGAATTGTTAGAAAAAGTACATTAAAGTACGTTTTCATGTGCTCCAAACTTATATAGAGCGTGTATAAGGTCGGTCAAGAGATTGGTATGGAATGTAGAAAACTGGGTGAACATCAGTTGGACATCGATCTCCAACATAGATCGATCGAAGTACATCGATCGATCTATGTTAGAGATCGATGTGGATCTGAGGACTTCGAACGATGACTTCGATCGATCGAAGTCACATCGATCGATCGAAGTAACTTTGAAGTAAGAGATCGATGTAGTCTGTTCGACTTCGATCGATCACATCGATCGATCGAAGTGACATCGATCGATCGATGTGATCGATCGATGTCCAACAGACAGCTCTGTTCATCAGCAGTCACAGTTTTAATCCAAGAGTCATCTCCCTTCGGCCAAAAACGGTAATCAACGGCTCTTGGAGGTTAGAATAAGGCTGAGAGTGATTTCAAAGAATGTTTTTAACACTTCTAAGGTATATAAATAGAAGACCTTGCTACTTTCAATAAATACAACCATCTTTTGCAAAAATTTGAGTTCTCAGCATTATTGTGATCTTTTTCTTCTCTTTCTCTACCTTCAACAAGCAAGTTCATTCTTTCTCCTCTAGAGCAAAGGGAAGAAAGATAGCCGTTATATCCTGGGAAGCATTTGCTTGAAGACTACCTTGCTCTTTGGTAGGAGCAAAATTGCTTTAAGATTGTTGGAAAACAAGTGTGAGAATATGGTAATCACAGAAAATGAAGCCGAGACGTGACAAAGTAGTCACTGTCCTTAAAGCAATTTTGCTCCTACCAAAGAGCAAGGTAGTCTTCAAGCAAATGCTTCCCAGGATATAACGGCTATCTTTCTTCCCTTTGCTCTAGAGGAGAAAGAATGAACTTGCTTGTTGAAGGTAGAGAAAGAGAAGAAAAAGATCACAATAATGCTGAGAACTCAAATTTTTGCAAAAGATGGTTGTATTTATTGAAAGTAGCAAGGTCTTCTATTTATATACCTTAGAAGTGTTAAAAACATTCTTTGAAATCACTCTCAGCCTTATTCTAACCTCCAAGAGCCGTTGATTACCGTTTTTGGCCGAAGGGAGATGACTCTTGGATTAAAACTGTGACTGCTGATGAACAGAGCTGTCTGTTGGACATCGATCGATCACATCGATCGATCGATGTCACTTCGATCGATCGATGTGATCGATCGAAGTCGAACAGACTACATCGATCTCTTACTTCAAAGTTACTTCGATCGATCGATGTGACTTCGATCGATCGAAGTCATCGTTCGAAGTCCTCAGATCCACATCGATCTCTAACATAGATCGATCGATGTACTTCGATCGATCTATGTTGGAGATCGATGTCCAACTGATGTTCACCCAGTTTTCTACATTCCATACCAATCTCTTGACCGACCTTATACACGCTCTATATAAGTTTGGAGCACATGAAAACGTACTTTAATGTACTTTTTCTAACAACATAAAATCTCAAAAACAAATCCAGTGTAAAAATGACTTGAAACTCATAATGAGATAACATAAAAGATAATGACATTTTAAAATTTTGAATTAAATGATACTTGATAAATCTTTACTGAAAATCATACATAAAATGAAAGCCAAAAACTTTATCCTGGTGCATTATTTACTATTAGACATCATAAAAGTTTAGGGTAAATTAGAATCTCGCGTTTGCATAGGATCCGAAGAGGAACCGTATAACATGTATGCATCATTATCCTACTTTTTATATTACGAATCGAACTCGTAATCTCAATATCATAAAACAAAAACATTACCAATTTCTCCAATGTCTATCCTCAATTATTCTCAATGGATGTTTTTATAAAATAGTCATTGCCTATTAATTCATATACTCAAATATGAAAGGGTAAATTAGAATCTCGCGTTGGCATAGGATCCGAAGAGGAACCGTATAACATGTATGCATCATTATCTTACTTTTTATATAAGAGTTTGTTTTCACGAATCGAACTCGTAATCTCAATATCACAAAACAAAAACATTACCAATTTCTCCAATGCCTATCCTCAATTATTCTCAGTGGATGTTTTTATAAAATAGTCATTGCCTATTAATTCATATACTCAAATATGAAATACTATCAAACGTTTGTTTTTTAGGTTTTTAGGAAATGAAATACGATGTAAGTTGACTCTACAATCATTCTCTATCTAGTTGGGATTAGATTACCTCACCAACTTTCTCCTCACCACATGTGTCATCGTGCGACACGTGACAGTAAGGGTAGGTGGTGAGACTAGATAAGGGTCATCCGTATCTAACTTCACCACTCACCCCTGTTGGCACGTGTCGGTGACGCGTGGGGTGAAGGATTTGCAGTAATTGTATCCCAACCCCTCTAGTTGTCCATGGAGTATTGAAATACAGTGTTTGTTGAAACATTGACCGATTATCCATTCTTCCAGCCTGCCATCTGAACTTCCCCCCGGTTTCTCCTTCTCCATTTTCCTTCAACTACTAAACTTTCTTTACTCTCCTTATCATCTTCATCAAAAACCCATCGTTTTGTTTCCAATCAGAAACTTCTCTGATTGCTTTCACGTCGATCCTAAATTTTACAAGGTCCCATTTCTTTAATTTTCCAAAATGAACGATCTTTTCTCCGGGTCCTTTTCCCGCTTCCGCAACCCAGATCAATCCCCGCCTCACCCTTCTCACCGGACTTCCGACATCGAGATGGGCACAACCACCGGCGGAATCAACCTGGACAAGTTCTTCTCCGATGTAGAATCAATCAAAGACGAACTCAAAGATCTCGAGGCCCTTTATTCCCAACTGCAATCTGCTAATGATCAAAGCAAGACTCTCCACAGCGCCAAATCAGTCAAAGAACTCCGTTCCAAAATGGACTCAGACGTCTCTCTGTCCTTGAAAAAAGCAAAATTCATCAAACTCCGGCTAGAAGTCCTCGACCGTTCCAACGCCGCCAACCGGAGCGTCCCCGGATGTGGGCCCGGAAGCTCCTCCGATCGAACCAGAAGTTCCGTAGTCAACGGATTAAGGAAAAAGCTCCAAGACCAAATGAATCAATTCAACGAATTCCGCCAAAAAATGGCCGGAGAGTACCGGGAAACAGTTCAGCGACGATTCTACACCGTCACCGGAGAAAACCCAGATGAGGAAGTTCTCGATTCGTTGATTTCGACCGGACAAAGTGAGACTTTCTTACAGAAAGCGATTCAGCAGCAAGGGAGAGGGCAAGTGATGGATACTGTATTGGAATTACAGGAAAGGCATGATGCTGTGAAGGAAATTGAGAAGAATTTGATGGAACTGCATCAGGTTTTCTTGGATATGGCGGTTTTGGTGGAATCACAAGGGGAACAGCTTGATGATATTGAGATTCATGTCCAAAGAGCGAGTTCTTTTGTGACTAGAGGAGCTGACCAGCTGCAGGTGGCCAGAAAGCATCAAAGGAATACCAGAAAATGGACCTGTATTGCCATTATTATTCTGCTTGTCATTATCGCCATTGTTGTTCTCTCCCTTCGTCCCTGGTCCAAGAAATAAATTTTTCCAACCTCATCAGTAAGGTAGCAGAATGTATTCATGTTCGATTTTTGTTGCCGGAACTTTGGGTCTAGTTACTTGTCGATGCTACTGCACCATTCTTTCTATTTTGTGAACTGTTACCATACATGATTTATATAATCTACAAATCTCATATTTTTATCGGAAACTGTTAAAATACATTATGGGAGTCCCTACAATCTAGGAATCTCATATAACGCACCAGGTCATAGTCCAGTTGGTACTTGGTTTGGAATTTTCTTCAAGAAGTTAAAGAGTTTAATTCCAAAGACACGCACCGTGCTAGATCGAAGACCTGGTTTGTGGGGAACATCTGTGTGGGTCACTGCGTAAGATCTTACTCAACCTAAGAGGTCGCTAGGCTATAAATTTACACCCTCTACACATGATTCTTGATGATGAAACGGTGGAAACTTTGAGTTGAAAGATTTTACCATTTGATCCAAAGAATCTCATAGTACTAGATGATGGGAGTCCCTACAAACTTTTGCATCTAAAAATAGTTTTTTTTACTCTGATTTTTTTTTTTTCATTTGGTGTCTAAGTTTATATTTTTTGGTGCCACATTCTGTATGATATTCGTAGGAAAATCATTAATGTCTCTTTTCTTTTCCTGTATGATATATACTATGTCTTGGGTTTATATTTGATGAGCAAACTAGGCTTTAATCTTCTGTTAGCCGTGTGTTGTTGAACTTCATTGAAAGATTTAATGGATTATATGTGCAAGTTACCCGTGTTATTGAAGTTTATTGAAAGATCGATGGGTTACAAGAGCAACCCAGTACATCACAGTGAAAGCTATCAAATGTTGAGAGACAGACAAACAATACCAGCTTACTTTGGATTTAGTAAACACAAATAAAAAGTTTCGGAGTTTAAAATTTTAATGAGTTGGTTAAGCTATTATCGGACTATTAAACTGAGATGAAAGTAATAGATTCGATGTTTCGCCAATTCACTTTTTTAGCTTTTAACGCAATACATCTATTTTAAGATCAAGTAAAAAAAAATGATAGCAAAATAGGTTGCGAATTGAACAGTTGGTCTCGGCATATCTCATTGCTTATGTAACTATCCCAACGAAGTCAAAGAAATTTTTTTTTATTTTAGAATATGGTAGAATAAAGCAAAATGACTTACTAAATTAGTTGTGCTTCTTGTATTGTGAAGTAGCAGTTGATCGATACAGCTTGACGTAATTTTCACAATGGGTTATCGGGAAACAATCTCTGCGTGTTAATACATGGGTATGGTTGTATACAACTGATTCTCTATATCCGTCATAGACGAGAGCATCTAAGACAATAGTAATGTTGTTGTTGTGGTGTAATTATTCCACCAACACACTTTGGTATAATTCTAAATTCTGCCCAATGTTTTCTTGATGGGGGTATTCTGATTTTTTTTATAATTGTCATTAGAGAGTCTAATTTAGGTGAAGCTACCATGTCTGCATCATATGGAAATGATCATTGACTATATAATTAGGCACGTAGTTGTTGTCTTTTTCTTTTCCGTTTAGTCTTACTGTTTATATAATCAACTAACTATTATTTATTTGAATAGAATTGTTTGTTCTTTAACCGGAAATGCCTTTGCCGTCTATACTCCTTTAAATATTCAAGCATTTGTTTATTATTAATCAAGTTTGGTCTCATCTTCTAGTTGCAATAAAGGGCGTTTCCGGTGCAATAGGCTCTCATATTTACGCAGAGTCCAGAGAGGAGCCAAATCGCTCCGCGATCTGATGTATACAACCTTATCATACATTTTTGTGCAAGAGTCTATTTCTGCGGCTCGAAACTAAATTAAACGAGCTACTTTGGGTGTAAAATGTCTCGAGCCGATGATTTAATTTTTAGATTAGATTTTCAATCGTATTTTGGATTTTTCAAAATTCAACCTAACATGATTTTGTACAGGTGTATATGCCTATGTGTCAAACATATTTCCTATAAATTATTTACATAACTATTGTCTAAGGTTATAATATGTCATAGCAAAAAAATTATTAGGTTAATCTTTGTGTTTCTCTTTAGGTTTTTACTCTTTTCTTATCAAGAAATATCGTTTTGTAAACTTGGCCATGCGGCTGATCATATTTAATTAAAGAAATTTGTGACTCTGATGTCTGTGTATTAACAGGTTGCATGTATTTGATTCCGTATACTCCGTCATAAACGAGAGTCTCTAAGATAATGGAATAATGTTGTGGTGCGTCTGATGACTAACATAATATGAAGTCTATGTAAATGTGATGTTCCAATGCCCTCAATACCATCTCAATTTAAGTGCTTTTTTTATTTAAATATCTTTGTTCTTTTAGACAATCAACGTAATATTAATATACATTAAACATTATGCATTCGACCAATAAATTTTGAACACTTCAAACCAGATGAAAAGACTAAATAAAGTTCAAATGTCTGAAAAATCTACACGAAACTGTTGAAAGATGCCGTGTACGAATGTCAATGTTAATCCATTTGAACTTCTTCGTTCATTTAGGAATGTTTCAACTTTCAAATGAACGTGAACCACCTACACAATAACAACACATATCCTATATATCCCAATCATGACAAAAACTATCGTTAAGATCTGTAGAGGGTGAGAGTCAGACAAACAATACCTCCATCCTAAAGGATAGAAGGTTTGCTTCTAGTGAGACCTCGGGCTCTATATGTAACTGTATAGATGACAAACTAATAGGGATAAAGTTGCTAGTGTGTTAGTGAATGAATTTAGTAAATACAAATAGAAAGTTTCCGATATTAAAATAGCCATAACCGTGTATATGTATAATAATGAAAGACAAAGACAAAAAAAAATACAAAGTATGTAGAGAGTATATAATCATCTAAATATATCTAAGGTGGCTATATGTCATGTCTAAACCTCGTTAACCTTAATCATATGTCTCTATGAACTCTTATCTTAGACCATATCCTCAAAAAGATACAAATCTAGTAAATCATACATAATCCGCTCATCCTAAATTCACTTGAACCCCATAAATCAAATCACAACATTCAACTAAGTAGACCAACTCTTTCAAATCATTGATTTTTTATCTGAGTTGTAAAGTCATTGATTTAAATATATTTTTCAAATGGGTACTCTCTTCTATCCAATTATATCCGTGTTGACGTAGGTAGTAAAGTTAAAAACAACGAATAAGAACACTCAATTTTATAAATAAAATTGTTATACAATTTAACATTTTCAAATGTGTCAATTACCAAATTCTTCCTTAATTTTGGAATATGATGAAATAAAACAAAACGACTCATTGAATTGTCTACTCTTCTTATATTTCGAAGTTTGACGCAATTTTCATTATGGGTCATAAGGAAACAACATTTGTGTGTTTTTAACACATAAGGATGATTGAGTATCTCCGATCCTCTATACCTTGCCACAGACAGGAGACTCTAAGGTAATATGATTATATTGTTGTTCAACCTGAAGTTTGCTATAGACTGTATCCCAAAATAATTTATGATGCTATGCTTCATTACTAACTTCCAGAAATACTTCGAACGTCTTTCAAGAGTTATGCCTACATATAAAACACTTACAGCTCGGACCTGTTGGTCCCTTTTTGGCCAAGGCACTTCAACCTCCTGCTCCTCTTGCTGTACAGAATGCTGTTGAATTGCTGAAGACCATTGGAACCCTTGATCACTTGGAAGAGCTTATTCCACTAGGTCAGCATCTTTCTTATGATGTGTGCTGCTGCTGCTGTGGTTATTGCGATTTGTTTTAAATCATTCAAGTTATTTTTGCTGACGTCATCTTTCCATATTGCCATTGGATCCAAATATTTGAAAGATGCTTCTCATGGGATCCATTTTTCAATGCCTAAATCCTGCTTTAACAATTGCAGCTGCTCTTTCGCATCGTAGCTCATTTGTCCTTCCAATGAATAGGAAAGAGGAGTCTGATGGTGTTAAAAGATCATTTGCCAGCAGTTCCTGCAGGTTTGGCTGTTTAAGTTGATTGCTGCTGTTCCTGTGTTAGAATGTGAATGAACAATTTATTTGGGATAATGTGATTTACTTTTACTGTTGGTTCATTTGGCGTATTGCGATTCGCAAAGCCTTTGAAGGATGGAAGAATGCTAAACGGAGAGGGAATGGAAAAGCCTTCTGCTGGGAAAACTTTTTATCACCAATAGCTCTAGAAATGATTGAAGATATGAGGAACCAGTTCAAAAATCTGCTTTGAGATATTGGTTTTGTGGATAAGTCATGTGGCGACAGTGTGAGCGGTAGCGAATCTAGCTGGACTTCGTTTGCTACATATACGTTTTGAATCTCTATGACATTTTGTGTTTCTTTTTTCCTTCTTGCATCGTTTTAATATTTTTTGGTCTATGTATAAAGCACATTGTTCGATGGACTAATAAGAAAAACCATCACTGAGAATTTGGCTAATAGGGTATTGGTCTTATTGCTGGATTTCAGGCCTACAACCAATTCAGTGGCGATGTAGAGATGGTATGTGCTATCTTGTCTGCGGGGCTCTATCCAAATGTGGTGCAATGCAATCAAGAGGGAAGCGAACAGCTTTTTACACTAAAGAAGTTGGAAAAGTTGACATCCATCCTGCATCAGTGAATGCTGGTGTTCATCTTTTCCCTCTTCCTTACCTGGTTTACAGTGAAAAGGTCAAAACCACTGGAATCTACATAAGGGATTCAACAAACATATCAGATTATGCACTTTTGATGTTTGGAGGTAGTCTGATTCCTAGCAAGAGTGGAAATGGCATTGAAATGCTCGATGGATATCTTCAATTTGCTGCCTCAGACAGCGTATTGGAGTTGATAAAGGTACTGGAATACTCAGATGTTTTGTCTGTAGTTGAATCTATATCTAACCTTTTGATTTATGATTGCTTTGTCTATCTGATTCATCGTTCTGTAACATTTTCACTGATGAAGCTCTCTGTTTTGTAACTTTGTAGAGATTACGCGCTGAACTTGACAAGCTTTTGAAGAGGAAGATTGAAGAACCGGGCCTAGACTTTTCTTTGGAATGGGTATGGTTGTGTACATCTGACCTCTCATACTTCTGTTAGGAAAGTGTATTATTTCATACCTTAGTCAAAGATTTGTATTTATTGTAAAATCAATCATTGTAATTACTTCCGTAATTGTAGGGATTGACAGTGAATACGTTACCATAGTTAGAGAGATGCTAGTTGTATAAAGAATGAAGGATGTAACACATTGTAAGGTATGAATGAAAATTATCTTCTCAAATATTCTTTGTCTTCATGGTATCAGAGCAGGCATTAGCCTACTCTTTGCTAATTATCGAAGACTGTTTGTGAGTGAAGGCTCAGAAACAGTATCATCATTGCCTTCATACTTACCTGAATTAACCACGGCCATACCCTTCTCGGCCTAGAACCTTTCTCAGCTATCCTCTGACTACCATCATACCAAGTGCAACACTCAGTATCCCCATTTGATTTGCCTTTATCTGTTTACCGAAAAAAAAAATATGTCAGATCCAGAAACACATGAGCCAAAAACACCCAACCTGACTGATCTTGCAGTCCAGGTAGCCAATATACTCCAAAATACAGTCTCTAAACCAACCACAAATTCAACAACAGTACCTTTGTCTACTGAAAACCTTACCATTTCAGTCAAGTTGAATGGTAACAATTATGCAGTTTGGGCACCATTGGTGCTGAGGGCGATTATTGGGAGGGGAAGGAGGCCTCACCTTACTGGTGTTCCTCCTCCACCCTCTCCAACTGACCCAAATTTTCCCGCTTGGGAACAAGCAGACAATTCTGTCTTCACCTGGATAATTCAGACAATTGAACCAACGCTGGTTATGAATGTTACCCGATATCCCACAGCTAAGGCACTATGGGATGGACTGGCTCTCACGTATGGGTCCGGATCTGACTCCCTCAGAGTCTATGATCTTCATAGGCGAGCCAGTCTTGTTCGACAAGGGGGAGGCAGCATTGAGGGCTGCTGGAACAAATTACAGGACCTGTGGACGGCGATGGATGCACAGGATCCAAATCCTATGACTTGTACTGAGGACATAAATATCCACAATAGAAAAATGGAATCTTTGAGACTATTTCAATTCTTAACTGCAATAGATGACAAATATACTGCAGAAAAGAATGACCTATTAAAGAGGGATCCGCTGCCCTCATTAGAGACAGCGTATCGAGAAATCCGAAGAGCCGAAGGAAGATCTGTGGTGTTACAAGGAATCCCCTCAGAAGATAGTTCATCACTGGGGATTGGGCAGGGCCTAGCAGCACACGGACGTGCCACCAAAGGCTCTGGACAGGGACGTGGCGGAGCTCAAGGCAGAGGACGAGGTAACCCAACACCACCACGCTCCAGCAATCAGCGGCGCGTGGAGGAGAAGGAGAACCTAATTTGCAGTTTCTGCGGCCAAAAGCGACATACGAAGGACAACTGCTTCAAGCTAATCGGGTATCCCGATTGGTATGAAGGACGGCGTCATCCAGCAGAAGAGGGACAAGGAAGAGGAGCAACAGCCGTAGGGACGGCAGCCATGGCCAGCAACAGTACCAGTCTGGCGGCCATGACCAGCGGAGGAAACTTAGGCGAAGAAGAAGGAGCACAGACGGCTGAGGTGCAAATGCCAGGTAAAAGGGTTGAGGTTTCCCTCAACCCTTATAATCCCTCAGTTGACAATTATGCCCATTCTGAAATTACTAACTTTGCCCTGCAGGTTTCACATATTAATTCTAGCCCCACAAATCTTTCGGCCCCAGCAGATTTGGTCCCCACGTTATCCAAGGTCTTTAAAATAAGCCCCCAAGCTTCAGCTAATTCTGCAATTGACCCATCAGACTCTCAAAACTCACAAACAAACCCAGCATCTTTCATAAAACCCAAATCAGCCCCACTCCATACTAATCCTAGTTTAAATAAATTCCCATGGATCCTAGACAGCGGAGCAACAGACACTATGACCAATAACCCACATGATTTTGAAACTTGGACAACCCCAAATAAAACCCACATTGAAACCGCTAATGGAGAACTCATTCCAGTATCTGGAGGAGGAACCATTTTCGTTACCCCACGCTTACATATGCAGAACTGTCTTTATGTTCTAGGCCTATCATCCAAGTTACTCTCAATAAGTCAGATTACACGTGAATTACAATGTGTCGTTCTTATGTATCCTGCCTTTTGCTTATTGCAGGATATTCGCTCGAAGGTGATCATTGGGCATGGCATTGAGAAGGGCGGGCTATATTATGTGACAGATGTGGTGCAACAGGGTCGGTCCAATCTTGCCACCGGGACTGCAAAACAAAGGCTTTGGTTATGGCACCGTCGACTTGGACACCCTTCTCTAGGTTATATGAAAATGTTATTTCCGTCATTGGTTCAATCCCATTTTACCTTATCTTGTGATACATGTCTTAGTGCTAAACTTCATCGTTCAACGTATAAACCAAATAATACAAGAGTCAAAACATTATTCAGTCTTGTTCATTCTGATGTATGGGGTCCTGCACCTTACAACACTTCACTTGGCTATCAGTACTTTGTTACCTTTGTTGATGATTTCTCTCGGGTTATATGGGTGTATTTTTTAAAACATAAGTCTGATGTTTGCTCTAGATTCATTGATTTCTATCATATGGTGCATACTCAATTTCATACAAAAATTCAGATCCTTCGCTCGGATAATGGGGGTGAGTACTTAAACAGTAGCCTTCAAGATTTTTTGAAAACGCATGGCATTCTACATCAAACATCGTGTTCGAATACACCACAACAAAATGGTGTAGCCGAACGAAAAAATCGCGTCCTTCTAGAAATGACTCGTGCCATGATGCTAGAATCTCGGGTTCCCAAAACACTTTGGCCCGAGGCTGTGGCTACTGCAGCATATCTCCTTAATCGTTTACCATCTAAAACTCTCGATAACCGTACTCCATTGTCTTTACTTGCATCCCATGCTGATGTTCCTCCTGCTCTTACATTACCACCCAAAATATTTGGGTGTTCTGTCTTTGTGCATATCCCTTCTTCTCAACGTACTAAACTCGATGCATGTGCCGACAAGTGCGTCTTTGTGGGCTATGCTACTTCTCAGAAAGGGTATCGCTGTTATAATCCTCGCACTCGTCGTATACATGTCACTATGGATTGCACATTTCTTGAACACGAGTATTTCTACTCTTCTCCGTCTTGGTCCCAGGGGGAGACATGTGTGTTGAGACCTACGACTGGCTCCATAACAATTGCCTAAGGGATGTGGTTCCAACACGGCAAGTAGGTGACGCCGACTGTGCTTTTCCTGACATAAATATAGCCCCTTCTTCCGCACCAACCAATGCATCTTCTCCGACGAATATTCTACAACATCAGGTACTGCCAAATACACCAAACTTATGCGATATTCCTAATGAACTACCTGATACTGATACTCCTAATGATCCTCCTAGTCTATGTCCAGATATATGTGAAACTGTACAGGACACAGGTAGTGTTTCAGACAGGGGCAGAATACTTCCTCATCGACAGAACAGAGGGAAGCCTCCAGATAGATACTCCCCAACCAAAGTGTCGAAAGGGACGGTGTATCCCATCAGTGGTGCTAAAGGATTTGTGTCCTCTGCGTGTGAGGTTACTGTACCCAGAACAGTTGAAGAAGCCTTAAGTCAGTCAGAATGGCGTCAAGCAATGGAGGAGGAGATGAGTGCTCTTCACAAAAATAATACCTGGGAGAAAGTAATCATACCTAACGGAAAACAACCAGTTGGATGTCGATGGGTGTATACTGTTAAGTACAAAGCGGACGGAAGTATTGAAAGGTATAAGGCGCGATTGGTTGCACGAGGGTACACCCAAACCTATGGGATTGATTACTCAGAAACTTTCTCACCAGTAGCAAAACTGGACACGGTTTGGGTCTTGTTCTCAATAGCAACTACAAGATCATGGCCGCTTCAGCAGTACGATGTGAAGAATGCCTTTCTGCATGGAGAATTGAAAGAAGAAGTATATATGAGTGCACCTCCGGGGTTTTCAGAAGGATTTGCAAGAGATGAAGTGTGCCGGTTGAGAAAGTCATTGTATGGTCTTAAACAATCACCAAGAGCATGGTTTGGGAGGTTTACAGCTTTTATGAAAAGACAAAACTATAAGCAGAGTAATGCTGATCACACGCTTTTTATAAAAAGGAATGGATCGAGAATTACTTGTTTGATAATCTATGTGGATGACATGATTATTACAGGAGATGACATCGAAGAATTTGGATCGTTGAAACAACAATTGTTCTCAGAATTCGAAATGAAAGATTTGGGAGACCTGAAGTATTTTCTAGGAATTGAGGTAAAACGTTCCGAGTATGGCATTTTTATTTCTCAACAGAAATATGTGTTAGATTTACTTGCTGAGGTTGGGATGATAGATTGTAAGCCCGCTGGAGCTCCTATGTTGGTAAATCAAAAATTAAAGATGGAGGAAGGAAGGCCTAGTATTGATCGAGAAAGATATCAGCGCTTAGTCGGAAAACTAATATACCTATCACATACCCGTCCCGACATTGTATTTGCTGTTGGTCTTGTGAGTCAATTCATGCATCAACCTCAGGATCATCATTTGGAAGCAGTTATGAGGATTATTCGGTACTTAAAAGGAACAACTAACCGTGGGATATGTTTCAGAAACCATGGACACTTGGATATTCAGGTATATACTGATGCTGATTGGGCAGGGAGCCTAGTAGACCGTCGGTCAACCTCAGGATACTTTGCTTTGGTTGGAGGAAATTTGGTCACCTGGAGAAGCAAAAAGCAAAAGGTGGTGGCTTTATCAAGCGCTGAAGCAGAATTTCGAGGAATAGCAAAAGGAGTCGTAGAGATATTGTGGCTAAAGAAGTTGATGGGTGACTTAGGGCTCCAGGTCTCGCTTCCAGCAATGTTAATGTGTGACAATAAGGCTTCAATTAATATTTCTGAGAATCCAGTCCAACATGATAGGACTAAGCATATCGAGGTGGATCGCCACTTTATTAAGGAGAAGATCGAAGAAAAGACGGTTGAATTGCCATATGTTCCATCGGAGGATCAATTAGCGGATATATTGACAAAGGCTGTTGCTGGCAGGGCATTTGATGATACATTGATCAAGTTGGGCATTGTAGATTCCCCTGCTCAACTTGAGGGGGAGTGTTAGGAAAGTGTATTATTTCATACCTTAGTCAAAGATTTGTATTTATTGTAAAATCAATCATTGTAATTACTTCCGTAATTGTAGGGATTGACAGTGAATACGTTACCATAGTTAGAGAGATGCTAGTTGTATAAAGAATGAAGGATGTAACACATTGTAAGGTATGAATGAAAATTATCTTCTCAAATATTCTTTGTCTTCAACTTCGTCATAGGCGGAAGCCTCTAAGGCAATGGGGTAATGTTGTTGTTGTTGAAAGGGAGTTATAACTGCTGTGGTTGAGTTACTGCATACCCAATACGTCAAGTAATAGTTCTTAAATTATAATGTAGTTTTTTTTACATAGAGGAATGCAGATGGAGTTTGATTATGTTACCAGTGCTGCTGATTGCTGAAGCTCAAGAAGAGTAAATGTTGGGATTATTTTTTTTATATGTAACTTAATTATAGTGGAGGTGTTGCTCTGTTGATGAGCTTTTGTATAGCCCGTAATTTTTTGACACTAGTTTTTGTATAAACCTAACTCTGTGCTAATTAGGCACATACGTTTCTGGCGACTATGATGGATCTTTCTTATCTGGAAGAGCTTTGGTGGTATCTTGTATTTGCATTTTTTACAAATGGGCGATTTGTCCTCATTGCTGTCGTTGAGATATACTGAATATGCTTATTGGTGTTGGACTTTTAAGAATTATTTCATAAGTGTGAATGTGGTAATGGCGACATATTGCATATGAGGTATTCACATAGGGTAATCTTTCATCTCCCACTTCTCTTGAAATACAAAAATCCACAGTTTTGTTAGAAAACTTTGCAACACCTTGATTTTTTTTTTTAAATAAAACAAAACTACTGAGTTTTGCAGCGGCCCCTTAAGAGAGTAGTACGGCTCTCTTCAAAGAAAACAAGACGATAAAAAGATCATATGCTAACATGTGGCGGTAAAGAGGGTTGATGAAACTGTGTAAAAGATGGCCAACAAAAGAGATATAGAAGGCAACAAGAAAGGGGTTAGAATCTCTTCACCGCTTTTCTTTTATCTCACTCGTCACCACGCGACACGTGGCAGTAGAGGTGGGCATCTAGCCTCACCATCCAACTCTGTTGTCACGTGTCGCATGGTGACGAGTAAGGTGAGAGAAAAGTGAGACAGGAGATTCCATCATGCAAGAAAGGTCAACGAGGTTGGGTAAAAGATGACCAACAAAAGAGATATCTAAGTAGGTGAAAGACAAACAATGAAACAAAGAAACGTGAAGAAAGTTGATTCATCCTGGGATTTAATAACCCCTTCGAATCATACCTCACCATATCTTCTAGAAAAGAGTAAAAACCGATTAAACAAAAATGATTATAAATATCTAAAAGTGGAAAAGCAAAATTACTACATAAAAATGAAGGTGACGTCAGATATTATAGTTTTGCATATATCTCATCATATCATACACCGAGCACAAAATGAGAACATCTCACTCTTTACAGAAAATTGTATCGCCAGAAAAGTTTGATTGTATGCAAGAACCAAAATATGTAAACCAATCTCAACCTCTTAAAAAAGGATAAATAATATGACTTAGGGTTTGACTTAACATTTTTATTCACCTACGATTTTTTTCCTCCAGGGAGTACACACAACACATGCCCATTGTATACAACTGACGACAAAAACTATCTTTAGTGTCTGGAGAGGATGAGAGTCTGACAAACAATACCTCAATCTTAAAGGACCTTTCAATAAGACTTTCGGATCTACATATACCTACATTAGATGACACTGTAACAGAAATATGGTGGGTTAAAAGTACTAAAACGTTAAACGAATACTTAAAAAGGGACTTTGGAACCATCTGCGGATTTGCCCGTTGAGCAATTCCGGGTCGGTAGAAAGCCAATTCGGGTAATACCGAAAAATTAAACCCAGAAAACATATAAACCTCGCTGCAGAAACTTCCTCAAAGAAGCGTAGACATTGATTCCGAGTAGAAACTCTGAGGGAAGAAAAGCGGAAGAAAGAGTAGGTAAGGAGTGGGAATCGAAGAGAAAAACTAACCGCAATACATGGGTAGGCAGGTGCCTCGTGTGCTCTTCGCGCAGTCGTTCGTTCACCCCGTCCTCGACGATTATGTCGACGAGGTATGCTCGCCGGCGTAGCTTCTCCGGTTCTACTTTTTTTATTCAATTATGAATTTTCCTAATTTATTTATTTATTTTAAAATTCATTATATCATGTTAGGTTCTCTTCGGTGTTTTCTTAGAGTATTTCCTTGCTCGATTCTGCGTTTCATTTAGTCAAGGTTTCCTATAGAATAGTTTTTCTGGAAGATTACTTCATTCTTTTGTTTATAATGGTCTTAGTTATTATTTTTGTGGTGCTATGGAGCAATGGATCTCTTCTTCATTGGTGGAGATGGTTCTTAGTAGTTTCCATCACCAGAGTGCGGTTATATCGGGAATGACCTTATATTAGGGATTGAATTTTTGTCTTCAGGGTGGCTGCGGGTATTATTTGTTGATGTTTGTGTACATGTTTATTCATAACTGAACTTGTTGGTAACTTGGTCTGGCTAACGGGCAGCTGGAGGATGGTATTTGATTATCGATAGCGGTAGTAAGTTCTTATTTTTAAATCTCAACTTGTTGGTGACTTGGTGTTTCCTGTCTAGCTGTGGGTAAGTCCGAACTTAAATTTGTCTTAGTTACTTCAAAAGCAAAGTTGATGTGATTCCAGATATGCAGTTGCATTGATGTTAGCATTTGCTGGTTATTCCTAGCGCAACGCATAACCAAAAATCAGTTTATATTCTTATCATCTGTTTTAGCCGCTTCTCTAATCGTTCCAATTTGTTTCCTTTCTAATTCATGGTTAAGACCTTTCCTATTTGTACCCTTCTTCCTCCTCCTGGAAGTTTTCTCGGCAGGATTGTGGAGAAATTCTGTTTCCAACCCCTCGTCCAAGCTCTTTTCTGAGGTGATTTCTATATGTTCCATGTTGCCATCCAAATCTGATTTTTCCTTCACTTGCGTTTCTTTCCCTCATACTATGTCAGCTGACAGCTAAAATGTATTTGGCAAGCTTTCAATTTGACCTGCTACTTTGTCATTCTTTTTCTCCTTTGACTGTTTCTTGTTTACTTGGGCTCCAGTTTAGCATCCGGATGGAGCTCTTTGGTTCAGCATGACCTTTGGACTGTTGTCCACCAGCTTGCATTTCTGTAGCGGTGAGGATAGCATCTTTAGGCCCAATTGATTGCTTTAGAATCCATTATTTTACTGATGCAACCAAAGACTTTACATGTGTTCATTCTGGGGATATGGATTTCTGGAAACACCATCCATATCCCTTGAGCACCATTTCCGTTCCAGTCTAATCAGTATAATGAATTTCATGAAGAAGAGAGGAACCTGCTTCCATCTCTATACATTGCCTACTTTAGGCCAGTCTGTTTGATCACAGGTCTCCTTATCAGCCATAAAGGGATTGCTTACGAGGCTTCCCAGTCTACTTAGCACTTGAAGGGAGTAAGAATGCAAATCCCAAGCCCTTGTAACTAAACCCATATTGTTAATGTACATAACTTCAGCTTTTCAATGGTTTACGATGAGTTGATGGCCTCATAAAGATTAAATTACTACCTAGGTGTCCAAGCTTGGTTACTCTATTTTTTTCTTTGTCAAATTGAAACCTGAAAAAAAATATCTTCTTCCACCTTTTAGACCTCCAGCGAGCTCTGTGCATTCCATTTTCGTTCAGAAAGTCCTTTGACATCTTGTAACTAATCTTTACTTCCAAGAATTTGATCAATAACCGCATAACTCCACTTTTGTTTCTTGTTTAACTTTTCAAGTAGGATAGTTGCAAATTTCCACATGTCCAAGGTTTCTGGAGGGATAATTTCCAGATTCTATCTCTCTTTGCTGGTCCATTCTTTTTTTGTAAGTTAAAATTTCATATATAGACCTCAAAGAGGGAAATTTACCTAAGGTATTCATTCTCTTCCAACATGCAATCCAAAGGATTATAGCATACCGTGGAAGAAAATGATTACCCCACACAATTGCACTCCAACTAACTGAGGCCTGATCCACTTGAGTTGCTTTGATTGCTTCCTTAATAGAAAATTTGTTACTTGGTAGCCAGATCCAGGCGTCTTCCCCTCGCTTTCTTTTGACATTTTTGCATGCTATACTAAACTGTCTGACTTGATCATCCCAACCCCTGCCAAAGGGAATATTCCATTCATTGTTTACTAGGATTGTGGCAACATAGGCATTATCTTGAATATGGAGTTTCCTTTTAAGGCCGGGGTAATTGACCTTCAAGATTCCCCACGGGTGCCATGGGTCTCCCCAGAAGGAGGTAGACCTTCCATCACCAATCACCTTGCAAACCTTGCCTTCGTATTTATCCCTAATTCCAAGCAGTTTTTTCCATAGCCACGAGTCCGTAGGTTTAGCACTCACCTCCCAAACCGACTTCCCTTTTAAAATTTCCGTGTGAATCCATTTAACCCATAGACATTCCTTGCTTTGACAAATATCCCATAGGTTTTTCATGAGATAAGCATTATTCATCAGAGACAAGTCCTGAATCCCTAATCCCCCTTTTTCTTTAGGCTGACAAATAATGGACCATTTGATTTTCGCTTTCCTAGTGTTACCCCAGAGAAACCCCTTTAAAATCTTCTCAATTTCCTTGATGGTTTTTCTAGGCAAAAGGAAGGAGGCAGTCCAATATCTACAAATTGCAATCAAGACAGTGTTTATTAACATAACCTTTCCCCCATAAGACAGAACTTTAGATGCCCAACTGTTGACTTTTGCTGACAACCTATCCAGTAGAGGCCTACAGTTGGTGTGGGTGAGCTTTCCTACAATTAGTGGCACCCCAAGATATTTAATTGGAAGAGATCCCAATGGCATACCCAAAATGTTCACTATATCATTTTGCATTTGAGAATTGATGCCTGAAGTGAAGACCATGCTCTTCTGTAGGTTGGGTTTTAGACCAGAAAGTGATTGGAAAAGTTCCAAAGTACTCTTGATAATGGTAACAAAAGAAGTGTCTGCCTTTGAAAAATGAATAAGTCGTCAGCAAATGCAAGTGAGGAGATGTTTAGTCCATCACATTTGGGGTGGAAGGCAAAAGGGTTGCTTAGGGTTTGCCTTTTCAGTAATTGGGTAAGACCCTCCATGACAAGAATGAATAGGTAAGGGGACAACGGGTCACCCTGCCTTAGTCCCCTGGATGCATTGAAATTGCCAGTCAAGGTTCCATTTAGATTAACAGAGAAGGATGCCGTAGTGATACACAACTTCACCCATTTGACAAAGTTAGTTGGGAAGCGCATTAGTTCAAGAATTGAGAGCATATATTGCCAGTTAACTGTGTCAAATGCCTTCATTATGTCCACCTTTATGGCACAGCACTTTGGACCACCCAACTTGTTATAGTTTTTAACTAGCTCATGGATTAGCAGAACATTGCTCTGGATAGTCCTGCCCTGCACAAAGGCCGATTGATTATCACTGATGAGTGAGGGGATCAGGGGCTTAAGTCTCCTTACCAAAATTTTTGTAATTACTTTATATGCAACATTGCAACAGGAGATGGGTCTGAAGTCTTTCATCATCAGGGGGTTGTCAATTTTGGGGATGAGAGTAATGGATGTGGAATTGAATGGGTAGTACATGTAATTATTTTTGAAAAAATATTCAATTGCATCGAGAAAATCCACACCAATGATCTCCCAGTTGTCTTTGAAGAATCCGGCAGAGTAGCCATCAGGCCCTGGGGCACTATCAGAGTTAAGAGAAAATAGGGCATCTTTAATTTCAGATCTAGAGATAGGCTTGGCAAGGAATTGGTTTTGTTCATCAGTCAAGGTATTACCTTCCCAGGTAAGGCTTGGTAATTCAGATGTGGTTGGCTCAGTGAATAGCTTTTCAAAATAAGTGGTGGCCGTTGATTCAATCTTATCGTAATCTTCAATTATGTCCCCATCCTCATTCAGCAATCTAAGAATTTTATTCCTAGCGTTGTGGGTTTTGACAGTTCTGTGGAAAAATTTTGTGTTTTTATCACCCTCCTTCATCCATTTAATCCTAGATTTTTCCTTAAAAAAAGTTTCCTCAAAAGCTAGTAGTCTAGTGTAATCCTCAAGTAGGTTTCGTTCTTCAACTTGAAGCTGTGAGTCATGAGGGTTTTGGGTAGCTCTCATTTGAGTGGTTTCAAGTAGACCTCTAGCTACTTCGACCCTTTTAGTAATGTTGCCAAATTTTTCTTTGTTGAGTTGTTTTAGAGGGCCTTTCAAGCTTTTAAGCTTTTTTGCTAAGACCTGCATTGGATTACCAGTTTGTTCCTCTGACCAAGTGGTTCTTAATATTTGTTTAAAGGATGGATGGGTCATCCATCCCTTCATAAATTTAAATGGTTTGGGACCAAAGTGCTTATTCAACTTAATAGAGAGGACCCCTGGAGAATGATCAGAAGACATAGGTGCCTCATATATAAGTTGGTAGTGGGGTATGAGATCTTTCCACCATTCATTGCAGAACATGTGGTCTATTTTGGTGTATATTCTATTCTCTCCCTCTCTTCTGTTTGACCAAGTATATTTGAAGCCGCTAGAGGGAATGGATGCCAGATCTAAATCATGAATCCATTCATTGAATTCTCTAATTGCATTCTTATCAACTCTATGTTGACCTAACTTGCCCTGATTATTGAGAATGACATTAAAGTCACCCATGATGACCCAAGGTTTATTTCCATATATGCAGTTTTGGTATCTCATGTCTTGCCATAATTCCCTCCTGTTACTCCTTTCGTTAAAACCATATATCACAGTGAGAATAAATTCCTCAGAATGTGGAGGATATAGCTTTATCATACAAGTAATGGATTGATCAGAGCATGCCAATACATGCCCTTCAAAAACTTTTGGGTTCCAGGCAACCCAAATACGTGCAATAGAGTTAGGCTGACCGTTGTGGGTTACTTTCCATGTTTTAAACATGCTATTTTTAATAGTGTTATAGTTTGATTCTCTCACTTTTACTTCAAGTAATCCAATCAAGCCAATGTTCCGATCGGCAATGAAGTTCTTTGTTTCTTTTTGCCTAAGAGGGGAATTAAGACCCCTAACATTCCAACATCCTAATTTGATCATCTAGGCTGTTTAGTACCTCGGCCTCTAGCCCTCCCTCTCGCAGTTCCTCTGCTATATTGTCTCGCTTGTGGTAATTCTTTTTCAGAATCCAAATCTCCTTCCTCTGAGTTTAGATCAGGTTCCTTTAGTTTTTGTCGACGACTAGCTTTAACGGTTTTTGGTTCAGATTCAAACGCCTGGTCTACTTCCTGTTCTGCGCTCGCAAGTCGTACGGTGTCTTCTTCACTTGCGCTAGGAACCCTATCCTTGGCTTTGGTGTTACTCCTAATTATTAAGCTAAGTGGAGCTGAAGTATCAATGGTGTCATCCTCAGATGATAAGCCTTCTAACGCTCTCGTTTTGGGTTCCTTACCCTGTTCGAACTGTGACTCGACATTTTCCTGCTCTCCTAGACTGAACTCATTTGGACTATATTGTTCCTTAGGGGAATTAATGCTCTCAGATGATTCATCAGAGAAAGATTCTAGTATCTTAAATTTATTTGCAGAGTTACCTTGAAATTTTGGGGAAGAGTTTTGACTTTTAGTACCTGTTGGGCTCTTGGCCAGCCTTGCTAGCATGTGGGTATCCTTAATGCTTCCTGCTATTTTTTCCATTCTTGTAATTTGCTCCTCCGTGAGGTTGAGTACTTCCTCACTGTCAGCATCATTCTTGTATATCCGCCATTTTGGCCTATCTATAAAATTTGAATTACAAAAAAAAAAAGAGGGAAATTTACAAAATTTAACACCCTGATTAGGTGTCAGCAAGTTATACATCGATATAGACTTGCTCAAAATGCAAAAGACAAAGTTTCTTACATTCCAACCTAGTAGCAATAGCCTTACCATGAAACTTTGTCAATTTCAAATGCAAAATAAACACCAGAGCCTATACAAGTTGGTGCCATTAGGACTAACATAGGGCTAACAACGATGAATGTTACTAAAGGAGGCCTTCCCAAAGACTTCATATAGTAGCGCTCCGAAGTAGGAGCAAGATCGTTGAAGGGACAAGATAGTGGTGAAAGTGGTAGACAGTGTGATAGGCGAAAGGGGGAAGGATAAGGGGCAGAATATCCATCATTCCTAGATGGTGATTGGAAGTGCGATTTCAGTGGCCTGTTCCGGTTGGTGTTTGACCTCCCTTGAAAGGACTAGTCTGGCAGAGCAGAGGTCCATCATTAGACTTTCCACTATTGCCACCGGTTGCCAGCTCAAGCTGTTAGATCCTAAAACGTGTGAAGTCCACATGCAAGTAGACATTCTTTCCATTACTCGTACTGCATGAATTCCAAGATGTATTGTGCCGGGTCAAGTGAGAGATCTGGCTGGTGTTTAGCCTCCCGTCAGCAGGTCCAGCCTGGCCGGACATAAGTCCGCCTGAAAACACAATACTCCAAAGCCACAACCATATACAATATTAGGGAAGGGTCGTAAACATGCATATGCCAATAGTCCCAGCAATTTCCGCCATAGATAGAATAAAAGCAAATCAAGAAATGAGCTATTTAAGTCAAGAAAACTAACAATTGTTGAGACTACATGGTGGAAGTGTATGTTCCACTGAGCTGGCATATATGTTTTGTCCTAATGAGTATTTCCGTTGATACTCCTAGGTTGATGGCTAGTTTTGTTGTGCTTATACTTCCTCTAGATTCTCACACTGTATGTTATACTGTGAATGATGTCCTTTAGGATCATTTCCTGACTTATAGCATTTTGCTAGAATAATCTATTGTTCCTTTCTCTCCATATATGATATACAGTGGATGAGAATGCAAAGCACGCAATGTGTTTTCGTAATTTGTTGTCCATCCAATTGTTGAATTTCGCCAGTCAATGGTGCTTTGCCAACCAGTGGATCTAGACTTACACTTAATGTGTTTGAGAACATTAGCCCACACCGTACTCGAGTAAGCGCATTGAAAGAAAAGATGATCATGGTCTTCAGCGAATCTGTCACACAGCGTGCATCAGTTAGCTTGGATTAGGCCCTAGCTAAGTAGTTTGTCTTGTGTTTTCATTCTCTTCTAACATGCAAGATATATGATAATTGTATATGGTAGGAAGTGCTTACACCAGACAATGTTGCTCTAGTCAGGTAGATGAGCTTGAAGAGCCAAGGTGGCACTTTCGACAAAGAAACGAATACTTGGGATGCAGCTCTAGCGGTCTTCCCCGTTCATAAGTTGGATGCGCATACATGCTTGATTAAATTGAATGATTTGGTTGTCCCAGCCTCTTCCAAGCGGTAATTTTCATAATCTCCCCTCTAGGACAGCGATAACATTGGTATTATCCCTAATTTATAGTTTTATTTTTAGTTCAGGGTGTTTTATGTTAAGTATCCCCCAGGGTTGCCATGGATCATACCAGAATGAGATGGTTCGACTATTTCCAATGACTTTGTTGATGCAGTGTGTATATTGGTTTCTTACCGACAGAATCCTTTTCCACAGCCAAGAGTCCCATGTTCATGGCCCAATCCATGTTAGCTAATTGGAAGAATCATGCCAATAAGGCTTCAGATAAGCCTTGCTCATACCAACTGAAAACAGTTGTTAAGAAGGAGAAGAGAGTTAATCCGTCCAAGGAGCTAGCAAACTATGAGGACCCACTTAGAATCTGGTGGTTGGAGCCAAGGAATTCGGCCAATATGAGTTCTAGATATTGTGACTCTGTCGGTGGAGCTGCTAGCCAGTCATCGAACTGGTGGATGGCCAGACTGGTGGTAAGCTGGGAGGTTGAGGTGGTTGGGGTTTGTGGGGCGAGTTGGTCAGGTTTATTGTGCAAGCTTCAGCTGCTCAAGTAATCAGAACTGGTTGGAATGACTTTTGCCGAAATAAGATTGGCTGGTCCAGACAAAGAATAACCGGACAAAGGGAGTCATGCTCGAAGTGGTGGTGAGTTGGTTTAAGAGATCCCGAGTTATGAGGAGGAGGGTTGAGTCGGTGGGTTGGGGGTTGGTGAAGTTCTAACTGTTGATCATGGAGTTCTTACGCGCTTGTAACAGTACCCCCTTTTGCGAAATTAATTGTCTAATTTCATACTCCCAAAGGTACAATTAAATGTATTGCCTGCTTATTAATGATAAAACTGGTTCAAGATTCCCATTTGTAGTTGAATTCCTGTGTTGCAACATGTATGATATCAAAATTTGGTCACCGTCATGCCTGCTAGTCTAGTGATTCTGTGGTTAACTATGGATTGTAGAAGTGTCAACATGATTGAGTTTAGAAGTGTTTAGATAATGAAGGTTGGGCAATTTTTGGAGTTAACTATGAGACCTTGGGTATGAAAATTGGAAGTAATTGTTGGGCTCACTGTAAGCATAAAAGGAGCATGACAAAAATCAATCTGCCCTTGCAGTTACTTTTCAATGTTTTCCTTATTATCTAATGGTAACAAAAACCTTGTTATTTTCAGGTTTTATTTTCAGAGCCTGTAGTCGTCACTGCTTGTGAGTTCATTGAACAGCATTCTTCCTCAGCTTCTTCTACAGTTAAACTGCTGGGGTATGTTTATGCTTTCATAATTGTTGTTTTATTTCAAATTGTGAAGTGTTTCTTGTGGGTGTTAGTTAAAGAAAAAGAGTTTCTTGTGGGTTTCAAAGCATAATCGGAGTATAACTCCTTTTTCAGAGACTTGGATTACAGTTTGTGCTTTGTCTCATCATATATTATGAGGTTTTCCTACTATCTGTAAAAGTTATATGTAGAAAGTAGTATGACAGTTAAGAGTTGTTGGCTGGAAACTTAGGTCGGGATTTCTATCACGGGATTTGTAGATAAACTAGTCCAAGACCCAAAATGCTTCTTCTTTCTCTGTAATTCAAAATTTATTTCAAGATTTCCAAGAAATTTAGTTCCACAATAACTGCTGCTCTCTCGTAAGACTAGATTTTGTAAGTTAAATCTTTCATGTTCTTTCTTCGCTAGCGTTGATAAAGATTTGTTTTTGCTTGGGGTTACTGTTGAAGAGAGGGCCTTTTTTTTTTTTTTTTTTGGGGGGGGGGGGGGGGTGGTGGTGGTTTGCAAGACAGAGAAGAAAATTGATGCGTTCCAATACCTAAATATGGACTTGAGAAAGATTCTGTGTGGATCCAACATTCTCTTTTTGAAGGAGGAATTTAGCATTCTACAAGGAAATGACAAACTCACATGCTGTTTCAAAGTGCACGGAATTTTGGTTTATCTTAAACCTAATTTTTGTTAATCGGGTGATTGTAGCTGGAGCGCTTTACTTCCAACATGTACTCCTACATCCCAAGATACAAGTCCATGTCAAAGCTGTACATAGTTTCAAAAAAAGTTGGTCAAAAGATTAATTGTTGTTTATCCTTTCGAAATTGTCCATGGTATTAAGACAAATTAGCGTAATAATCCACTTTGTCATACCATTTATATCATGTGGACTCACATTTTGGGACACTAAAGTAATAACATGGAATTATTTTTTGGGGTGGAGGGAGTACTATTTAAGATCTCCCCTCTTGACCTATTCTTTGTGTTTTGCAGGGCCACTTCTCCTCCTTCATTTGCTTTGGAGGTTTTTGTTCACTGCGAAGGGGAGACGAGATTTAGGCGGCTCTCTCAGCCATTTTTATATTCCCATTCATCTTCTAATGTGCTTGAAGTTGAGGTCGTTATCAATTTGCTTCTCATTCTCAAATTGTTCGTTTGGTTTCTTTTACAGATTCTGTATGCACGATTAGGACTTTTTCCAATTAATTATTTAGGCATATCATTCAGCTTCTTTTCACGATCTCTGCTGAAGTGCTGGTTGTTCAGTATTTGAACATTTGGTCTCTGATTACTGAGATTACTTTCTTGTTGCCTTATTTCTATGCGGGTGTTTTTTTTTTCCTTTTTGGCTTGGGGGTTGGGGGTGTGTTACCAAATTTGGCTGTCATCACTGTATATTTTGTTTTAGAATGATAAATGTAAACGGCCTTTCACCGAGTCTGCTTTGCTAAAAGAAATAACTAACCGTTGCTTAGCTTCAAGAGATCCTTAGCACTAGGGACACATGGCCATTATCGCCGTTTTCTGTGCAGAACGATTTACTGGATGTTAGCTGCAAAGTTATGTGGTGATGGGAAAGAGATTTGGTTGATGGATGGCGAAGTCATGGAAACACGTGTTTCTTCCATATTTTAGACCTTAGCTCCACGAGCATTGTTTTACTTCCTTTTTTTCTTTTTATTAGATCGGCCTCCCTTGCCCAGTATCTCAAAAAGGCCGCCTTTCAGATTTTTTTTAAATATCAATGATGGGAACCTGATATTGGATTATTTATTATCATTCATTGATGTTTGATAGAGACATTGTTTGTCTGGTGACAAGCTTTTATTATTTGTGTACTACATTTAATTTTCACGGGGATTCATTAGAAAATCTTTCTTTCTTCATGGCTACTTATGTATATTGATAAGCACGCAATGGAGTTGATTTGATCTTTGTTTATAGCAACAATGCTATCTTTTTTTTTTTTTTTTTTTTGGGAGGGGGGGCGTGGGGCACTGACTTAAGCAAGATACTAAAGTAAAAATTGAGCATAGACAATTGGAATACTAGTAGGGAAATGAATAATGATTTTTTCTTGCATATTGCTGCATACTTTCCTGTGATGACCACCAAACCCTTTACCCAGATGTGTGTCTTTCTTGTACCTCTTCCTTGATATGCTAGGCCTTGATTGATTTGCTAATAGAAATATGTTATCTATTGCAGGCTGTAGTAACTAATCATTTGGTTATAAGGGGCAGCTACCGCAGCCTAAGCTTGGTTGTCTATGGGAACACAGCTGAGGATTTAGGTCAATTCAACATTGAGGTTGATATAGATGGGTCTGTGACAGAGACTGTTTGTGCGGAGGATGGAGACCTTGAAGATCTACCACCTGGTCTACATGCAACTAATCTTGCAATTGAAGAATCTTTGTCTCCTTTGACAAATTTATCTTTAAAAACTGCTCCTTTTGATCTTCCTGTTGAGATTAGGCAATTGTTACATATGATTATTAAGATTTTGGAGTCACCAGGTGTGGGAGCTTTTGTACATGAAGTTATCAGGCTGTTTTTATCATCGGTTTTAGTTTACGCAACTCCTCTTTTATCTGGTGTTATCATGCATGATATTCATGTGGCGGGTGATCCTTTGGTTTCTGTTGATGAATTCCAGCTTACTCTTGATGAAGCTAGAAAGCAGCTTTTGGATGTTTATGATGCTCTTCAATCTAAATCAAATCATTCCCCCTCAGAAAGTTCTGCTGAATGCATGATTACTGAGCATTGGTTAGATGTAGATAGTTCTAAACAGCTGGTGGAGAAATTAAGCCATTACTTGCAGTTCATTAAAAATCCAAAGGACATTGGAGAATGCATGCTCTCACAGGTTTGTGATGTTTCTTTGTGCTTTAGAAATTCTTGGCAAATGCATAGATGTTTTGCATTCATTTATGATTTTGTCAAATGTATGCTACGTTATTTTATCCGTAAGACAACTTGCATCTTGGCAATATATGTTTTGCTACGAATGCTATACTTACTCTTTTTTTTGGGGGTGTGTTTATTTCAGAGTAATAATACGATCTTTTTATCGGGTATGGCCCTTTTGCTGTGCTCTGCTAGGGAGAGCTGCTTTCATTTTGTTTCTGGTGGTCTTTTGGAGAAGCTTGGTGATGCTTTCAGTATTGATATGCTGGACTCTGTCACGCATAGATTGCTGTTCCTTGGAGTTATTGAGCAAGCTACCAGGCATTCTATTGGATGTGAAGGATTTCTAGACTGGTGGCCTCGGGAAGATGAATTTGTTCCTCCTGGTTGCAGCAAAGGCTACAATAAATTACTGAAATTGTTATTGGAGAATCAACGTCATGATGTTGCTTCCTTTGCAACGTATATTCTTCATCGTTTGCGCTTGTATGAAGTTGCTTCTAGATACGAGGTACAGTTACAATTTTCCAAATGACGGAAGTTGTTGTATGCCCCTTTCCTAAAAATATCCACAAACAGAATATGCAAAAGACCAAAGATACAAACCTATGCACTTACTGAGCGCTTTCACACAAATGGTGGAGAATGGAAAAGGCTAATGATCTCTATGTTGCTTTTGTAGTTCTCTGTCATATCTGTACTTGGAGCTCTTTCGGGCGTTGGTCAAATTACGAATGCCACATTGGACATGCTCTCTGAGGCTAGAATCCAGCTAAAGAAAATATTGGTTGGTGTCAAGATTCATTTTTCTGTCTGTGTAATCAGTTTTATAACCGCTGCTCAGATTGCTGATTAGTTTTCACCTTTTTGGGTCGGGTGAGATGGGCTGGTTAATTCTGCTGTGAGATAAAACAATTGTGTTCTTATTCCTGTTAAGCAATTGGTGCAGAAATTAATGGATGTGCGTGGACAAATTGAAGATCCTTCGCCAGCTGCTTGTGCCAGCAGATCCTTGCTCCTCAGCGACTCAGGATCGTTGTCATATAAAGGAACACGTGAATTAATCAATCAGTCGAATTGTTGTTTTTCAAAGGGGGATATTGATTCGAATCTGCTTTATTTACTTAAGGTATATAGTAAAAAGGTTTTCCTTCTTTTTAATAAGTTGTCTTATCGTTCTGGTTAGTTACATGATCATGTTACTTGTCTATGGTATTATCCGGTCTTTTATTTGAAGAAGATTTTCATTTTGGTTTTTTTTTAATGCCTTTATGTGCAACCAGATTTCTTTTGTTGACCTTATTGTTACATTTTTTTACAACATTCTGCAAGTGTGTGTGCGTGTTTTTGTGCAAATATTCCTATCTCCAGGCCTTTACTTCAATGCTCTACTTAAGTGCTATTTCATTTGTAATTTGCAACCTTTGGCTGTTAGAACATGAAAGTTTGGCATTAGAATTGAGCTTCAAAGTTGTAAGCCACGTCTTTTGCGCAAGTTTAACTTGTTGCTCTATAGCAACTATTTTGTTGGCTTTAGTCTGACTAGGAAATTCTATGTCACTTTTATTTTGGGCAACCTAGGAAAAATGTGTGCGTGTTTTTGTGCCTATATAGAGACAAGTGCACAAATGTATATGTTTAATATTATGGAGCACTACTTGGAAAAGATTAAGAAATCAGCTCATTTGGTTAGTCGCTTTCCGTATTTAGGGGGTAAAGGAACACTATTAAACGTATCTTTCTGAATATTAAATCTATAACCCGTTCTCTTGTTTACGCTTTGTTATATCTTTTAACTTTAGTATTTAATTCATTTACTGACTTCATTATTGACAAGGATAATTTTATAAGATCTTAAAAGTTAGGTGAAAATTAATATATAAAGTAGACAAGTTTTTTTGATATCTTAAAATAAGAGACTAATAGAATGACATGGAGGGTGTATTCAGTTTTGCATTTTCATTTCGTTTTGTCTCTGGCAGAAATAGATTGCTGATAGGTGGAAAGTAATCCTGAAATTGACACTTGACTAGATTTTGTGCAAGGGCATGGCTCTTCAAGTTTTGTTTTTGTCCTCCACCGCCCCACCCCCCACCCCCTCCCCCCCAAAAAAAAAGACTGTTCTGGTATTGCTTGTAGTTGTTATCTTGTTTTCAATCCTTCTTGTCAGAGGTTGATGATTATGTCTCCCCTCTCGAGCAGGATAAAGGCTTTCTCCCTTTGTCAGCAGCCTTGCTGTCTTCTTCTACTTTGCGTTCTGAAACAGGGCATTCACTGGATCTCTATGTTGAGATTGTTTCGTATATTCAGGCGATTATCCTTTCGCTTCTCTTCTGCCGCTCAGGTTTTATGACTTTAAAGCCCTTGAGCATATACGTCTGTATTGTTTTCTCTGAGCTTCTCCGTTGATCTGAGTATGTGTTTTTCACTTTTAGGGTTGATATTTCTCCTAAGCGATCCAGATGTCTCAGTAACTGTGATTTATGCCTTAAAAGGAGCTGCTGATTGGAGAAGGGAAGAGTCTCTGTCAGCTCGCTATGCATCTGTGTTAATTTCCAAAGGTTTCTTTTGTCGTCTACCAGAAATTGGATTTGTTGTTGAGATCCATTTGAAATTGGTAATCTTCTGGTAGTGATAACTGTTCATATGCTGTATTTTTGACTGTCTGTTGGATGTCCTTCCTTTTCCTTTATTGACCTTTTATATATATATATGTATGTACATACATATATATATATATACATACATACATACATATATATATATATATATATATATATATATATATATATATATATATATAGAGAGAGAGAGAGAGAGAGAGAGAGAGAGAGAGAGAGATTTTAAATTATTTCTTTTGAGTCCAACATGTTGCTTGTTTATATCCAATGATGTTCCGGCTCCATTATGTTTGAATGTCTGTGTGCAGATTCAAGCAATAGACCGTCTAATCTCTACAGCTCCAGGAACTGAAGAGTTTCTGTGGATATTGTGGGAATTTTGTGGTCTGTCCCGGTAAGTCTCCTTGATCTATGCTGGTCTTCGGAGAACTATTGACAATTCTCTCTGGTCTTGATTAATGCTTTTGGCCGCCTTTGTAATGCAGATCTGATTGTGGATGCCAAGCTTTGCTGGCTTTGGTACATTTTCCTGAGGTATTCCCCGTGTTTCTCAATTAAATTAGACTTATTCTCAAACTTGTACAATTTCAGCAAAGTATATTTTGGAGAGAGTAACTAATTGCCAAACTATTGAGGTTTTTTTTTTTTTTTTTTTTTTTTTTGGGGGGGGGGGGGGGCTTTATCCATCTAAGGTTGCGAGTTTTTGGTTAGTAAATGCTGGTTTGTGCACAATCATTATGTTAACGTAAATATGTTAGCCTAAGTTGCTATTGGAGTAGTTGGAACAAATGTGCCAGTTGATTCCGTGTATCTTTGAATGACGGCAAACTTTACAAGGCCTTTTTTTCTCCCTTTTTAGGCACTTTCAGTCTTGATGGCTGCGTTGGGTAATGTGACGGAATTGGATCCACTTCCATTAAGCACTGGTAATGTGCTGATTGTATCAAAATACTGATGGTTATTCATTGGTTTTCGCAAATTGACGGAGTTGTCAATTTTTGTATGCAGGAGCTGCACCACTTAACATGGCAATCTTCCACGCATCTGCAGATATTTTTGAAGTTCTTGTGGCAGACTTGTCCGCTTCTTCTTTGAGCTCTTGGATTGATAATGCCAGTGAACTTCATAAGGCATTGAATTCTTCTTCACCTGGTTCTAACAAAAAGGATGCACCTGCACGACTTCTGGAGTGGATAGATGCTGGGGTGGTTTACCATAGAAATGGAGCTATTGGTCTGCTGCGTTATGCTGCTTTATTAGCCTCTGGAGGGGATACACATGCGGCTCCAACAAGTATTTTGTCATCTGATATGATGGATGTAGAAAATGTTGGTGGGGAATCTACCAACGGCACAGATGGCAATGTCATTGATAATCTTCTTGGGAAACGCATTGCTGAGAAGGACTTTCCCGGGGTTATCCTGCGGGATTCTTCTATCCTTCAGCTAACAACGGCATTCCGGATTTTGTCATCCATTTCAGATCATTCGGTATGAAATGTTCTGTTTAATTTTATTCTTTTGGAAACTTAACTTTTATTCATGTATGCACTTTTTAATGGTCAACTGTTTGGTGAAGGGCGTTGCTGCTTGTCTTTATGGTGAAGGTGCCGTGATGGTAATCCATGCAGTTCTAATAAACTGCAAAGTCATGTTAGAAAGGTCCTCCAACACCTATGGTTAGTGTGAAATCCTTTCGTTTGATGAATTCTGTGCCCTGTGATGCCTGATGAGGAAAAACATGGGTAAGAGTTGCAAATCTAGAAGGCGTTTGTAGTTGTAGTTTTGAGGGCCCCATCAATTTAATGATTATTTATTAAGAAATTCCTGGTACATATTTTTTCTATCAAATTTTCTGTCTGGTAAATGCACCAATATCTCTCATGTTTCGTCTGTGAAAAATCGTTGCTCTAAAGCTTCTTTAAGAATCAACAAGTTTCTTTTGGCATGTCCTAAAATGGTTGTTCACTAGCATACATTAATCCACATATTTTTAAATATTCTTAAACTTATAAACTAACCACCATCAGGTTAATAGTGTATCCTATAAAAATACACAGTAAAATACCTCTATACATATACATCTACGTATACTCTGTATACATAAGTTATGCACATACACATATATATAAAATACACACTTGTATAGGTAATATATCCTTGTATAAGTCATCTGTTTGATGACTGAACTAATAGAACCAATGGAAGTAGGATTATTGCCATTGGCATCGTAGCAGTTGGCATCATAGGACACTTCAGACCCCTGTTAGCTTCTATTTGCATTCCCTATGAAAGGGGATCAATTTATACATTTAAACTTCGATCGTTGAATGATAGATTCACAACTTTCTATATAGTATCAGAGACTTTACTATCAACTAAAGTCTTTTTTACAAAAGAAGACTTTGCTATCATCTTCTTCTTTTGCTCTTCCTCAACAAATCTGTACTGAAAATGGCTGAAATCTGTGAAACTGAAACTACTTCTACCTTTGAACATCCTTATAGGTAGGGTCTAATGTTTTCTCTAACTCAGCCTTTGATGGATCTCCTATTGTGATTACAAATCTTAAGCTCATGAAAACAACTACCTTTCATGGAGCAAGATAGTTGATATGTTTATCACTGGTATAGGCAAGGAAGATTTTCTCTTTGGAGAGATGATTATTCCTGCCCCTGCAGGTTCAAAGTTTAGAACCTTGAAATTTGAAAGTTCCATGATAATGTCATAGTTTATAGGATCAATGAATCCTGACATAAGTGCTAATTTTATACTTTATGCCGCTGCAGCTGAGATTTGGTCAGCTGTAAGAAAAATGTGCTAAAAAAGGATAACACATTTGAGTTATATGAACTTGAAGCACAACTTCAAGACACTAAGCAGGAAGACCTACATATGAATAAATATTATAGTCAGTTGACAAGAACCTGGCAACATATTGATATCTTTGAGGTACATAAGTGGAACTGTCAAGCTGAGATGATCAGGTTACAAAAATTGTACTGAAAACTAAAAGCGTTTTTTAGATTTCTAATTGGACTTCATAGGGACTTTGATGCTTGTGAGAAGTAGAATACTTCGCACTAAACCTCTGCCAAGCCTAAACAATGCTTTCGTTGAAATAAGACATGAAGAAAGCATAATAAAGTTGATGATGTGACCTTGCCTATCCTATCAATAGAGTGCTCATCACTTATGGTTGATAGAGGTCCTAAGGCTACTGACTTGCTACTTAGACAATCTCACCATATAAAATTCAAGCATCTGGATTGGTGTCTAGAAGAATAGGAATGTCAGGACAACAAGATAACAACATGCCATTCTGCAGATATTGCAAAAGACTGGACACCTAATAATGAGTGCTAAATGATGCATGGGAAACCTAGTGAGGGGAGGCCACTTAGACCGACAAACAATCCATAGTGATCCACCAAGTCTCATTTTGCTAACTCAGTATGCAACAATACAAATAGTGGGCTAGTTCATAGAATCTCATCCTTACCTACACAGAGTTCGATTGAAGCTTTACTACAACTCTTAAGCAAACGACAGGTTGTCTCACACTCCACACGAATCCAGACAACTATGGCTGGTACATGTAACAATAAAAACAATAAGGATTACTCTTGGACCTTTGATCCAAGAGCTTTCAATCACATGACATATGATAAGAAACTTTTGTCATCTTATGAATCTCTCGCTAATCCTAAATCTGTGAAGATAGCAGATGGAGTCTGTTTACATGTTATTGGCAAAGGAACTGACTAAATTACTATTTTCGCATGATATACTCCATGTTCCCTGTTTAGACTTCAATCTAATTTTAGTAGGGAAAGTTACATAAGATAATAATTCCTTTGCATGATTCTCATCTTCTAAGTGTTGTTTTCAGGAAAAAACTATGAGAGAGATGATTGAAGTGCTAAGAAACTAGATGAGCTCTTCATTGCAAGTTGAAGAGAAATAACAAAATAGCTTATCTAAACTTTACTCTTGTTCTAGTGTAAGATCAAGTATTGATCATATTTTGCTATGGCATAGGAGATTAAGACATTCCAAATTTGTGTACTTAAAGGCTTACGCCAGAAATGTTTATAATTTTAATTTGAAGGATATCTGTTGTGAAGTCTGTTAACTTGCTAAACATACTAAAACCAGATATCTTGCCAAAGTGTAAAGATCAACTCAACCCTTCATCTTGGTGCATTCTTATATATTGAGGACCTCTTAGAATTGATAACATTAGTGGAACCAGATGATTTATTACATTTGTTGATGGCTCACACAAGAGTAACTTGAGTATACCTAATGAAACAAAAGTCAGAAGTAGGACAAATCTTCAAAAAAAATTTCAACTTAGTAAACAATCAGTTTGGGGTTACCATCTAGACTTTAAGATCACAATGAGGCTGAATACTTGGACAAATAGTAAGAGATTTTATTAGTGGAATAGATATATTTCACCAGACTTCTTGTATATATACTCCACAATAGAAGGGAGTAGCTGAAAGGAAGAATAAACATTTATTAGAGGTAACTAGAACAATTATGTTCTCAATAAATGTTCCCTTGTTTTATTGGGAAGAAACAATTCTTACTTCCACTTATTTGATTAACAAAATGCCTTCTAGGATATAGTCTTATAGAACTCTTAGGCAGGCCTTGATAGGATACTTCCTTAATACTAACCCGCTATATGTTCTGCCGGTTAAATATTTTGAATGTGATGCATATATCCATATACAATCTCACTTGAGATGTAACTAGATCATAGATCTACTAGGTGTATCTTTCTAGGGTATTTTGGTATCCAAAAAAGATACAAATGCTATTTTCACATTACTGAGAAGATGTTTGTAACCTTAGATGACACATCTGATGAAGAATATGCATATTATTCAAAGACGCTTAATAAGATAATGTTACACGAGATCAATATAGTTTCTGGAGTATTATTAATATTGTAAGGTCATAACCACTAGGGAATGATACTTAGATAGAAGAGAATTGGTGAACTGTGGTAAGAGATAAATCTGGAAATGCTGAGGGATCTGAAACTCTGTCAAGAATAAATCTGCTTATAACTAGAGTTTATACTATAAGACACACATAGATAAATAATGATTAGTCAACCACAGGAGCAGAAAGTTACTTTAAACTAGAGTTTTCCCCAGATAGTAGGCCTATAGCACTTAGAAAGAGTGTGAGAGAATGCACTAAACACTTGCTGTACAATTTTTTGGCATATGAAAAGCTTATTTCACAATTAAAAGCTTTTACAATCTCTTTTGACAATCAAAGTATACCAAAAGAAATCCAAGAGGCATTCAATATGCCCCACTGGAAGGTTGCTGTCTATGAGAAAATGAAAGTTCTCCTTAAGAACATAACATGGGAACTGATACCTACCTCTAAAGATATTAAACCAGTACGTTGTAGGTGGGTATTCTCTGTTAAGTACAACACTGATGATATAATAAATAGGTTTAAGCCAATGTTAGTTACAAAGGGATTTACACAGACATATGTGATTGACTATTTTAGAGACTTTTGCACCTGTAGAAAAATTGAACACTGTTAGGACTATAGTTTCACTTACTGTCAACTTGGACTGGAACTTATCTCAATTGAATGTTAAAAATATCTTTTTAAATGGAGACTTACAAGAAGAGATATTTATGGACATCCCACATGGCTTTATTGATAATACTAATAAAGATAAGGTATGTAAACTGAAGAAATCTTTATATGGCCTTAAACAATCTTCTAGAACATGGTTTAAAGTTTACAAAGGTTGTCTCTAAACATGGCTTCAAACAGACTCAAAGTGATCACATCTTATTCACTAAATGCATTGAAATAGGTGGAATAACCATTCTTGTTGTTTATGTTGATGCTATAATACTCACTAGGAATGATCTACATTGTATAAAACAAATAAATGAGCAGTTGTCTATAGAGTTTGAACTTAACGATCTAGGGGAACCAAAATATTTCTTAAGAATGAGGGTAGGAAGAACACAGAATGACATGAATATTGGACAAAGAAAGTATATTCTGTATTTATTGAAGGACACTAGAATGCTTGGCTGTAAGCTAGCCCTCACACTAGTAGAACCAAGACACAAACCAAAGGAACAATAGGATAAAACACCCACTAATAGACTAAGTTACCGAATGGGATAAAACACCCACTAACAAATACTTTATAAGGGAGAAGGTTGAAGACAAAGTTATTGGAACAAATCATGTTTCCTCTAGAGATCAAGTGGCATATATTTTTGCTAAACTAGTCTCTATGCAAGTGTTCCAAACTTTAGTCGTCAAGTTAGGTTGTATGAATATAACATCAAGTTTTAGGGGAGTATAGAAATACACAGTAAAGTATCCTCGTACATATACATATATGTATACTATGTATACGTAAGTTATACACATTCACATGCATAGCGAATACACATTGTGTAGGTGATATATCCTTGTATAAGTCATCTATTTGATAACTGAACCAATAGAACTGTTGGAAGTAGAATTATAGCGGATGGCATCCTGAGCCACTTGAGGACCCTGTTAGCTTCTATTTGTAGCCTAAGGGGATCATTTCGTAATGGTTGAATAACAAATTCACCACGTTCTATACATCCAACTCACATTTCTCGAACTTTATGAAAAATCAACTTAGACACAGTAACTCACATTTCTCGAACGTTATGAAAGATCAACTTAGACAAGTACTGTGATGAGGGGTGTCCTAGAAAAATCTTTGTTCGCTATCCTGTCGAAAGGACACTGGTATCCTTCTTATCTTAGCTTATTTTGTCTTTCAAGTTGTCATTTACTTTCTCCTCTTGTACTTGCAAAAAAAAAACTTTCTCCTCTTGCCAACATTTTCACTTCTATTCTGTTTTTCTAACAGACAGTTTCAACCTTTTCTGCTATGTGATCATCATTATTGTGTTTATTGTTTAGCAAATTTTTTCCTATTATTGTACCAGTGCTTTTGTTTTATTTGGGTATGTTTTTCTTACTTCTATTGCTCTATTAATGCAGATTATCTGGTAGATGAAGGTGGTGAAGGCAATGCTACTTCGGAACTATTGTTGGAAAGGAACCGCGAGCAAAGTATAATTGGTCTACTCATTCCTGCTTTGGTGCTATTGGTTAATTTGTTGCACAAACTAGAGGTGGTGTTTCCGTATTAATTTTCATTTCAGTAGTCCTGTTCCTATGATATGGAGGCATGCTTGTTTACCACCTTGTTTCCTGAAGTAGGGATTGAAGTTGTTTCTTATTGAGCACTATGGAAGTATATATGCAGTTGCTGGATGTTGTACTATGTGCATGTGTTTGTTGATTTCTATTCCATACCGTAGCTTCTAATAAATGTCTCTGCTTTTTAATTTCAACAATTTCTATCATGTCTTTTTTAGTGGTCTTTTATTATGCATTAATTTTAGTTTTTGTCTCGTGCATAGGAGACCCAGGAGCAGCATAGGAACACGAAGTTGGTAAATGCTCTTCTACAATTGCATCGAGAAGTGAGGTATCTTTGAATTTATTATTTCCATCTAGTTACCACTTGTTGTATATCTATAGGTCAAATTTAACTGTCTTTTCTTTCTTGCAGCCCAAAATTAGCCGCAAGTGCTTCAGATGTGACTTATCCTTATCCAGAGTCTGCTCTTGGCTTTGAAGCTGTTTGCCATCTTCTTGTGTCAGTTTTAGCCTGCTGGCCCATATATGGTTGGACACCTGGCCTATTCCATTTTCTACTCGGGAATCTTCAAGCAACGTCACTTTTGGTTCTGGGCCCAAAGGACATTTGTAGCTTTTTTAGTTTACTGGTAGGCCACTGCCTAATGTCCTTTTTTTTTTTTTAAATTTTAAGAAAACATATATTTCATTTATAGCAAGCACTTGTGCATCAGGCGGCACTGTTTTACAAGTACATACACATATTTCCTATCCATCTAGCTATCTTTTATCATCCTTTTTGAAAATGCACATTGGTATAGCACAGCTAACGCAACTCCCAATTAGTTTTCGATTTCTTTATGCTTCGCCATGTTCCTATATATAATCGCATCGGGTTCTTGATCTCTCTGAGCTGCTCTCCTGTTCGGCTTCCTCGACTGCCATGTATTCTCGTGTTCCTTTCCCTCCGTATCGTATATATGGCTGCAGAGAAACCCAGCAGTGTCATTTCCTTCCGAAATGTGCTTTTCCATCTGTTTTCCCCAAGCCATTTTAACACCCTTTCCCACTGTTCTCCCCGATGTTGGCCACTGCCTAATGTCACCATTTGGGTTGGAATGTTCTTGCTGTCTAATCCCCTTTTTGTTGCATCCTTAATGAATTTTGTTGAATGATCAGAATGATCTGCTTCCGGATGAAGGTTTCTGGCAATGGAAGAATGGCATGCCAATGTTGAGTGCTGTCAGAGCATTTGCTGTGGGGACCTTATTAGGGCCTATGAAAGAAAGAGATATAAGCTGGTACTTACAAGATGGACATCCCGAGAAGCTGCTGGTCCAGCTGACACCACAGCTTGACAAAATTGCTCAAATTGTTTTACATTGTGCTATCAGTGTAGGTGATATGATCTTGAACATATTTGTCTGTCATTGTTTTCTTTTCTGAGTTGAGTATTTCATTTATATAAGCATGGGTGTGACGGAATGATGTACAAAAAAGAGAGATTAGGAAATGGAAAAGTTAGGCTGGGGAAAAAAGCAAAACGAATAGAGTCAAATTAGTAGGAATAGGGCGAGACTCACTAGATGGACAATCGACTCTAGGAGATACCTGATTCAGCCTGGGAGCATTGCTTCCTATAGTGGCAGGTAATTAGAACTAGATATGTATATTGACCACTTACCTTCTTTGGTTCGTCTCACTTAGTCTTCATACCCGAAGAAGAAGGCATTTCTATTGACTGAGACAACACCGATGAAACTTTTAGACCAATTAGAAGGCAATCTCTTTTTGGAAGGTTTCCAAGCCTCCCTGTTTTTCTGTTTTAATTCTAAAGTCTCTGAACTTGTGATGTCTCGTTTCTGTGGTAGACCAACTAGTTAGCATTCAAGAGTTTAGAACATGGAATTGCTATATCCTTTCCTAAATATGTTAATCCTTGCCACCTTGAGGCACAATATATTGGAGAGGATAAGCATATATAAGGATTTTTGGTATAGAAATGGCCTACCCAAAAGGGTATCAGTGGTTTTATTTGCCCATTTTTAACGGAGATTTTTTTTTATCATTGTTGCTAGACATTGGTGGTCATCCAAGATATGATTCGGGTATTTATAATTCGCATCGCCTGCCTCAATTCTGAGAATGGTGCAACCCTGCTACGACCTATGATGGCCTGGATCTCAGAACGCCTTTCTCTTTCTTCACCGTTATCAGATACTGATTCATACAAGGTAATACAGTTTTGTTCAATATTATGATCTTTGTACTGTGTGTTTAGATGAGTGTTATAGTAAAAATGAGGGGAAAAAAATAAAATATTATTCAACTTAATCTTTGAGTGCAAACGAGAGCCTTTATATAAGGCTAAGCACACATATTTACAACGGTAATAGCCCAATAGCTATTTGCCAAGTGGCTCTAACGGCTCTTTTCCTTTATCTTTTTTGTACACGTGTAAACTAAAACTCTAATATACTAATTTACAAATATGTATGTCTATTATAAGTATACATGTATGCAAACCTATATGTATACTATATTTATACATGTATTGTGTGTACACATTGTGTATTTCTATAGTATATTGTATGTATTTTTACACTCCTCAAGTTTGTTGGTATATATAGTTATACAACCAAGCTTGGACAATAGGTACTGAAAAGCCTTATATAAAATAGGTTTCTTAAGAACATTAAGCTGGTTTTTTTGAGGTTATATGCTTCAGGCTGATAATCTTGTCTTTAATCTGCTCTCTGATAAAATGTTTGTCTATTTCAACATGTGTAAACTTGCTATTATGCATAGAGTTTTCTATCATACTTATAGCAGAGTTGTCACAAAGTACACTGATTAACAGTGCACAAGACTTTTCCACTCCTCTCGACTTTCATTGAGTTTGTGGTTTGTTTTGACAATGGAAGAGTCATCAAATGCAGCAGAACCATGAGACTCCGTTTATGGCACTGGTTCATAAGTGGAAATGACTTCTATTTGTTCAGAAGAAGAAGATGAAGGCGTTGCCATTTTTATTTAATAAATATTCTGAATCACAGCTTTGATACCATCATGTAAAAATGAGAAAGAAAGTGAATATTATTCAACTTAATTTTTGAGTAAAAAAAAGCCTTTATATAAGGCTAAGCACACAGATTTACAACATAACAGTCTAACGGCTAGTTGCCAAGTGGCTCTAACGGCTACTTCCCTTTATCCTTTCTATACACATGTAAACTAATAGTCTAATATGTTGATTTATAAATATGTATTGCTAGTATAAGTATACTTGTATTTATATTGTATTTATACATATACTGTGTGTACAATGTGTATTTCTATAGTATATTGTATGTATTTCTACCGTTATGATGTTTGTGCTACTTGTTGCTGTTAACGTGCATGATTTCACATACATGCTTGTTGGTACTTTGGTTTTTCTGCAGGTTTATCGACTGCTTGAGTTCCTTGCTATCTTGTTGGAGCATCCACGTGCAAAGGTTGCCTTATAGTCACTTTCTAAGTTCTCCATGTTCTCCATGGACGTGTTTGGCTTCTGTCAAAATTGCTAATTCAATTGGTTGTTGCTGATTAATCATCTTGCTTATTCTTTCGATAGGCATTGATGTTGATGGAGGATTGCATCCAAATATTTGTTAAAGTTCTTGAAATTTCTGTGGCGGCTTCGATTTCAGATGATAAGCAGTTTCCTGAAGACAGGCACAAAGCTAAATACAGAGTTTCCAGTGTCGTTTGGTGCATCCCTGTATGCAAGTCGATAGGATTAATTTGCAGGTCTCGCACATCTTTTCTACCTCCTGAAACTTTTGACAGGTAATAAGATGTCCTGCATAATTTATCACCGTAAGATACATGCGTATCCTTCTGGTTGCAGTGATTAGGTTCCTGCTGATTTGTGACCACCCTTTTGTGCGCCTTTAGGAGGATTGCTGGAAAATGGACAGATAATGAATATTTCTTGATTTTGCAGTGTGTCCTGAAATTGATTCAGGTAAACTCTCACATTTTTTTTTCCCTAAAAATTTCGGTTGAGCTACTATCTAGTTATTTCAATTCCTTTTTTTTTTCAGGTAATAATTTTTTCTCATAAGATCGTATGCTTCTCTCAGATTAACGTGCGCTAGTATTCCAGACCTTCTTTTTCTAAAGTAGCGCGATTCTTCTCAATGAACTCCAATATCTTTTTATTTATCTGAAATCTTTGTTTCTGAAGCCCATTCAATCCTTTCCTTTTTCTATATAAAAAATATGTTAGTATGAAATACAACTAAAATTTCTTCATAATGGTCGAACTTGTGCTTGTTTTTCAAAATTTGTTGTTTCATTCCTATTATGTTAGCTAAAGTGTCAATTTGGTCCCCAGGACTCCCCACTATGATTTTTCTTTTACTCCGTTTGTGTTTTTGGCCGACTCTGTAAGGCTGTTCTACGAAGTGCACATTGCACATCTTCGACTTATAAAAAAGTCTTCTAATTTCCTTAGTCAATCAATCAATCATATTAGGGTCTGTGAAGGGTGAGCGACATGCAAACAATACCTCAATCCTAAGGGATAGAGAGTTTGCTTCCAGTGAGACCCCCGGCTCTGTAGGTATCTGTATAAATGATACGAGAATAGGGATATGATGTTCTATTTATAGGTTTGACTTTAGTTTGCTTAATCCTGGTTAAATATCTCTATTGACGTGCACATTGCTTTCTTCATGACATTATTTTAGGTTTTGCCAGTTGGAAAGGAACTAGTTGCCTGTCTATCTGCGTTCAATGAGCTGGGATCTGCTCACGAAGCCAGAAAAGCTTTGTTGTCCATCTTTTCGGAGGTTTCTTTGCCGAGTGATCGTGTAGTCGATGGGGTTCTGGAGAACTTTAATGCCCATGGCTGGAGCGAGGAGTCTCCTCCTTTACGATCCTGCTGGAATAGATTACTGCACTCTCTTGGTTCTAGAGATGCTCTACTAGTATACACTGCCGATGCAATTCGTTTATTATCATCAGGAGCTCTGCTCTTCTGCTTGGAAGGGAAAAGGTATGGACCATGTTTCTTGCATTCCATTCCTTTTCATTCCTCAAAAGTTCACCTTTTTTTTGGGTGCTGAGTTACAGATTTTTCATCACGCATTTTCTCTTTGTTATCAAAATAGTAGCACGATGATTTTCTTTTTTAGCATGTACTCTGTTTTACTTGTGATGAGATATTAAAGAACATGATTTAAAGCTTGAGAACAAGGTAAAGCTTTGCATTGCTCTCTCCAGTTGTAGGAAAGGGAGTGAGCATCTGCTGCATATACGGCAGCAGTTTATGGAGTGTATTTTAGTTTTCCCTGACTGGGTGGGAACAATACTAGTTTTGTCCAGTATTAACTACTATAGCTTTTATTGGGGTGATCTAGAAAACCTTGTTTGGTTCACTGTTCATGGAGGAGCATTTTCCTGCTAAAACAGTTTAGGACGGATTACAGTTTCGAAGATATATGCTTTTAACCTTCTTTTTCTTGAAAACCTTATCTATGATTGACTCTATTCCTTCCCGAGTAGATATGTCGTTGACTAGAGTGCTGGGCATAAATACGGAACCGAAGTACCAGGCAGTCGCCTTGCATCTTCTCGTTCTTCACTTCATTTATGGCATGCAGTTGCTCTAATGTGAACTGTCATTATTTTGTTTATTCCCTTTACCTGTCGATGCTTTCTATTTTTGCATGACTCAATATACTATAACTGCTCAAACTGCTGTCGTTTTTAGCCTGAACTTCGAGAAGGTTGTAGCGGTTAAGAACCTTTTCGGTTTTGTTAATGATGGAAGCGCCACCGATGGTTACCTTGACGAGAGCATAAAATCCATACAGGAAGGAGCAAAGTTTTTGGGGCCAGAGGTAAGTCTTGTGACTTCGGCACGTGTTATTTCAAGTTGGTTTATGATTAGTCCGCATATGTTGTCACCTCCAGCCGAAAAATCTTAGCTGTTAACTTTATTTATTCTGGATGTGCAGGTGACCGAATCCACAAAAAACTTGCTTCTTGTGTTGCAAAACTTTACAGGGGTCGTAAATGATGAGGTCGATGCCATTAGCCTGCCTTCTTCTCTATCATCTGTTACAGTTTCCTATTCAAAAGTACACAAGGTTGCAAGTGGCAGTCTTAGACGTATCGAAGAAAATGATTTGGGTGAATTTGGTAATAAATTTGTCTGGGAATGTCCTGAAAATCTGCGTGATAGATTGACGCAGACCGGTGCTTCTGCAAAGAGAAAGACTCCTTTAACGGATGGGGCTATTAAGCGTAGCAAAGTAGAAAATGCCTCTAGTGAATCTATTTCTCCAGCTGGACTTTCACGGGGTTTAGTGCCTCCTGCTTCTTTAGGTCCTACCCGCAGAGACACATTCCGGCAGCGCAAGCCAAACACTAGCAGACCACCCTCTATGCACGTTGATGACTATGTTGCAAGAGAGAGAAATGCTGATGGCTCAAATCCTAATGTAATTACTCTACCACGTGTAGGATCTTCTAGTGGGAGGCCACCATCCATTCATGTGGATGAATTCATGGCTAGGCAAAGGGATCGTCAGCATTCGGTGGGGGTGTCAGTTACTGATACCAATACCGAGGTAAAGACAGCAGCTCCTGAAACTAATAAAAAAGCTGTGAATGTCGATGAAACTCGGCAGCTGAAACCTGATATTGATGACGATCTTCAAGGAATTGATATTGTTTTTGATGCCGAGGAATCTGATCCTGATGATAAGTTGCCTTTTCCACAACCTGATGATAATCTGCCACAACCTGCATCTGTCGTAGTTGAACAAAATTCTCCTCATTCAGTTGTTGCAGAGACAGATAGTGAAGTCAATGAAGGTAGGGAATTTTCTCATCTAACAGGACCTTCGCAATCTTATATGGAAGAAAATACAAGTGATTTTTCTTCAAGGATGTCAGTTTCTCATCCGGAAGTCTCATTGACTCGTGAACCAAGTATTTCGTCAGAAAAGAAGTTTTCTGGATCGGATACCTCAGAGACATTGAGGCTCAACCAGTCTAGAGGACGTGATACTGCTGCCATAGCAAGTAATTCTGGATTTTCTACTTCAGTTTATTCTAGGGGTACATCAGCATCTGCGCAATTGCCTGGTGATTCCAGGACTACGCGTCATCTATATTCCAAAGTGGGAGCTCAGAGTGGACAAACTGTCGCTGTTGGTTCTCAGGGATTCTATGACCAGAAACATCCACGGCATCAACCACCTTTACCTCCCTTACCGCCGCCCCCAGGGATTGCTTCTATTTCTCAAAACACTGATATCAGTGTCAGTCAGTCGTCTCCTTTAATTGCCTCAGTGGCAGATTTGCAGCCTCCACTTATGCCAGGTTATCGGGTAAGTATAATATACTTCAGTGTTTTAAGTTCTCTTAAAAACCCATCATCTCAGGTACACTGATCCTTACTCTTTCAATGTTCAGGCGGAATATATGTCCACATACACGAGCGGTGCTATTGGTCATACATCCTCCAGTCCCCGTTCAGATCCCAAAAATGGACGGAAATCCCTTTCTTCACCTGGTGTTTCTACTAGGCATCAACCCCCACTTCCACCCACTCCCCCTCCTTATTCAGTGAATCCTGCAGCATTAATCTCATCAACGAATCCCATATCCCAGTCTTTAGGTTACAATCGAGGTGTTCATGGGGCAGTCGACATTCAAAATAACATGGTGTCTTCAGTCGATGTTCGATTGAGCAAACTTTCCTCTCCGGCCAACGTGCTAACATCTTATTCCCCAAATTCTTTAGCACCACCAATGCTTTTTGGTAGAGCTGTCTCAGGACCCGTAAGTATTTACGGAAGCACTTCAAACCCCCATCAGGGAGAGAACTTGTCGATGCTCTCACATAATCTTTCCATTTCCCTTCCTGGCATTCACTCTACAGCATCTCTTCCTCAACTGCAGCCCTTACAGCCTCCTCAACTTCCTCGTGCTACTTCATATTCTAGGCCTTTAATTCAAGCTTCACTTCAGCCAGAGCAAGCCGCCTCTTTGTCGCAGAGCTCCTTGCAAGTACAACTGCAGTCATTACAGATGCCTCAAATTTCACCAGCTCAGATATTTTACCAGACTCCAACACACACAGAAACTGCACTGCAGTCTTTGAAACCACAGGTTGAAAACCTGCCAGCACCACCTCTTCATGGTGACACTAAATCCGAGCAATCGGACCCTGGAATGTCGTTACATGAGTTTTTTAAATCCCCGGAGGCCATACAGGTTTGTTCTTTTATGCCAAGAGACATCATGAGATCCACACGCTTATATGACTTGTCCGCTGATCTGTGATTTGTTTTCTCTCATTTGCAGTCACTATTGAGGGATCGTGATAAACTTTGCCAGCTTTTGGAGCAACACCCTAAATTGATGCAGATGCTTCAGGTTTGATCATTATTTGATCATCTCTCTCTGTTTCACTTGCTTAGGATCATGACAACCTATATCTTTTTCATCAGAGTCAGTGCATTATTATTATAACTACCATTACTATTATTATTGTTCTTATTGTCTTTATTATTGTCGTTATTATTATACATAACATATCTACATACATATATGAAGTTTTATATCCATATTTTGGAAAAGATAAAAGAAGGAATATGAAAAAGGATGAAGATATATGGTCCTGCGAAATATTAGGTTTCTCCTTTACATCTTCAATAGTACAGCAGGGGTATGTTTTTAACAAAACGAGAATAATCTAGAGCTAATATAAAGTTCAAAACCAATTTAATCAATCTCTAATCAAATCTCATCAAGACTTCACCATCATTTAAGGTGACTTATGATGATTTCTATGTGAACTGAAAGAGGAAAGAGTACTTTTAGGAATTTATATCTAATCAAATCTCATCAAGACTTCACCATCAATTAAGGTGACTTATGATGATTTCTGTGTGAACTGAAAGAGGAAAGAGTACCTTTAGGAATTAAGATACGGGTGACATGTAATGTGAGTTCGAATCATAATATAGAAGAATGTTTAGGAATTTAGATACGGATGACTTGTAACGTAAGTTCGATTCATAATATAGAAGGCTTATGTAATTAAAAACAAGTAAAAACATAGGCATCCGATGTGGTCATGTCACGAAGATATAAATAATTGTGCTTTAAATGTGTGACTTGGAACCAATCTGGTGCATAAAATAGAGGAGACCCAGGAAGGAAACATGTATCATTGTAAACTTAGTGAATATTAGAGTAATTCGATAATGATTATGTAAATCTGAGAGAAAATGCGACTGCGGATTAGATTTTTTCAACCATGAGAGTTGTAAAATTAGGAAATTGGCTCCGGGCTAGTAAATAATCTGTATTTGATCACTTGTCATGTGGTGTCTAGCACCTGAATCAGTTATCAATTGATGTGTCTTCTCCACGGGAAAACTATGATCGAGAACGTGCTACTCCGTGATCGCTAGCGGTTTCTGGAAGAGGAGACCCACTGCCTGAAGCATAATGAAAATGTTCTTTCAACGGTTTGGCGCTCTCTAATAGAGACTTGGTGTCACTATACTGGGTCCAAAGTTTTGTACAATAACAACATTACCCTATTGCTTTAGAGACTCCCATCTATGGCGGGGTATGGGGGGAGGGTCGGATATACACAACCATACCTATGTGCTAGAAATACACAAATGTTGTTTACTGATGACCCATAATGAAAATTGCGCCAAGCTATGTCGATGAACTTCTACTTCACAGTATAAGAAACACAACCAATTTAGTGAGTCATTTTGCTTTATTCTATCATATTCTAAATTCAAGGAAGAATGTGTCATTGACTCTATTGGAAGTAGAAACATGTGTCCAAAGTTTTATGTAAGTCGAAAACTTGTTCCTTTAGGCCACTTTGTTCATAATTGTCCTGAATCCTGTTTTTATCTAGTTAATATAATTAGTTTACGCTCTGTCCACAATGTAATTACTATGTTTGATGTGGTCGTTGCTTTTCATGCTTAACACTTAATTTAATCGTAAAATTTGGAAGCAGCCATAGTGTGATAAATGGCTTAGCATCTTCTTTTAACCAATTGTGATCCATGGTCTTTGTTTGTGATTCTCTAGGAAAGGTTGGGCCAACTATAGTGTTGGGGTGATACTATGAACCAGCAGTCTACATTTTGAGGAGCACTGCTTATGCAGAAGTTTCGGGATGTGCAATACTCAACCTAAAAGGTCAGTGGCTTGGTTAGTGTAGCGCCAGCAGTTTCTTTTTGTGGGTTACTTACGCTGAAGGATCTCAGATTTCAGTCACAAGGGATGCCATCTAGGGCTAGTTGTAGTATTCTTGTAATCATATTTATCGTAGCCGTGTGGTGATGGCTAGGTTCCATTTTCATCACTTCAATTTTCTCCAGATTCACATGTAGAACTACATCTGGTGGATATAGGCCTCGGGTGCTAGTGGATATAAGACTCTAGTGTTGTTGATGCTAGTCAAGATGAATAGGAACATAACTTATTGATGTAGTTTTTGGTCAAAGGATTCCTTCTTTATCGATGTGCATTTTCTCTCTCCCCCCCCCCCCCCCCCCCTCTTTCTCTTCTTAGCATTTAGTTTTACTAGGTGATGACCACAACAACATTACCCCATTGCTTTAGAGACTCCTGTCTATGACGTATATTGGGGGTCGGATGTATGCAACCATATTTGTCAATGTGTAGGAAAATCAAGATTGGATACGTGTTTAGGAACTTATAACAATTGCATGGCATTCGTTGAATGATGTACTAGTAGTAATGTTGTATTGCTAGTGTATATTGTTTTTCATTGATTTTGTATCTTCTATAATCTTATTAGTTTTTTTTTGAGAGTGTGTTTATTGACTACCAACCAGTTCGACTCAGAATCGGGTCGTAACATAAGCTGTTAGATATTTCCTTAATTATAGATTACTTAGAAAATTCTGAAAACTTGAAACGATTTAACATCGCCATTGTGTCCACAAAAATTATTCGACTTTTGTTTTGTTATAAAACTATAATTTGTATAGATATAGAACCTATTCATCAATCTTAACTCATCAAAATAACTTAATATGGTGGCTGAGATAACGAGTAAACACAAATAGGACAAACCACAAATGGCAGAAGACTTCTAGATGGTCTTCTTTCTACTCCCTTCTATTTTCTTCTTCTTCTGGGGACTCTGGATGTCTCTTGAAATAGCTACTCTTTCATTCAGCAATTGCGGCGGAAATTAATGATCGTATCTAATACGAAAGTCTCCGTATGTTTCCTTTCATCGGTTCTCCCACCGTTATATGTCCAAATATACGTTAAGATATATGTTCATGTCAAAATTATGCATTCTTTAGTAAAAGTTGTTTGAACAATAATTTAATACTTATATTTCATAATTTGCCGTTTAAAACAAACGCCTGGTTTTAGATGTACAAAATTAGACAATTTAATACTTATATTTCATAATTTGCCGTTCAAAACAAACGCCTGGTTTTAGATGTACAAAATTAGACAATTTAATACTTATATTTCATAATTTGCCGTTTAAAACAAACGCCTGGTTTTAGATGTACAAAGTTAGTCAGTATAAATTAGTTATTTAACAATTTTTTATTATTTATGATATATGAACAAGATTATGAGACGAATTATAAGGGAAACATGATCGTTCTTTTTAGAACGTACATTGTATCATTATTTGTGTGTCAACAACTTCAATATGATGGAATAAAACAAAATGACTCACTAAATTGGATGTGCTTCTTATATTATGAAGTAACAGTTGATCGACACAGCTTGACGCAATTTTCATTATAAGTCATCGGAAAACAACATCTGTGTGTTTCTAATACATAAGTATGGTTGCGTACATCCGACTTTCCTATATCCTGTCATAGATGGAAGCCTATAAAAAATGAGGTAATGTTGTTGTATAAACATCTCGTTCTTTGCGAGAAAATACGCTAGAGAAATTTGATATTTAAAAAAAAAGAAGAAAAAAAAGCCAACGCCCACCAACTAATTCATTATTCACAAAAAATGATCCCTCGTCCCCCCTATTTAAAACGTATCATGGAAAGCAAGTTGTGATGAATGCAACCCATTTCATCATGTCTTCTCCCATTCAGCTGAATGATTCGTCAGCTTTTGAAAGAAATACATACATACATACATATACATGTGTATATACACATACGTACATATATATATATATGTATGTATGTATATGTATATATATATATGTATATGTATATAAACGAGCTATGCATAAGATGTATAGTATTTGACAAATATTTTATTGATCGATTTTAGGAACGAAAAGAAATTGTCATCACCCTCTCCACCGAACATTTATTTCCATAATAATTTATTATCACGTCTCATGTCTCAACCATATTAATGTTTGAGAGGAAATTTTTTTTTTTTTTGCCACACACACATATACACATATAAGTGTGTATGTGCGTGTGTTTGACACCGTCAATTTTGATGATGACAACTATGATTAACTCTTATGTTTATGTTTAAGCGGACAAAAATATCCCAAATAACATATTAAGATTCACTCTTCGTTTATTGGGCTAATTAAGGAAGCTAAGTTGAAGCTAATTAATCCAGCATAATTGCTGGTCTATATTCTTTGATGAGGGAGTGGGTTCTCCTCCCACCGTACCAGAGGTCCCTTAGCCTGGTGGGATGTAAATTGAGGGATGTGCTCCACCGGCAGCCATGCAAAGGGAGAGGACACACGAGACTCACCCAGCCCAGAAGCAACCCTTGTAATATTTCAACAAGGATTGTCTCCATACGGACTCGAACTCGAGACGTCGGGGTTCTAGCCCCAATTACCTTTGCCACTTACCACTGGACTATGCCCCTGGGGCTGCTGGTCTATATTCTGAGCAGTTCAATTATATGTTTGATTAAGTCTTCCATATTTGAATTTACAGAGTTTATGCAACAACTTCGAATCAATAGTTCGGAAATTTGTAAACAAATGCAGTAAAGTACATCACTGTTATACTAACTAATCCAATCGATGAAGAGGACCACGATTTCATTTTCAATAGACACCTTCTTTGACTTTGGAATATAATGGAATAAATCAAAATGACTCATTAAATTGTATGCGCCTCTTATATTGTGAAGTATCAGTTGATCGACACAGTTTGACGAAATTTTCATTATGAATCATCGGGAAACAACTTCTATGTGCTTCTAACACATGAGTATGGTTGCGTATATCCGACTCCTCATACTTCCTCATAGGGTGAAGCTTTTAAGGCAATGGGTTAATGTTGTTGTTGTGATAAACAGGACCACATTTGCGTTGAATTAAAATATTTTGTTTTTGTCAAAAATTGAGTCTTGACCGAGCCGACGTAGAAATGGATCCATCGCCCATGTAGTTAGTAGCCGTTGCAAGTTTAGGTGTTTGACAAAGGCGGAAAAGTCTAGTCCATAACAGTGGCTGTTTCTTCCTTAATTCTCATTTAAAAACTCATCCCAACCCACCGCTCCCGGATGAGATCCTAGAAGGCTAAAATTGAGGCTAAAAGTGAGGCCTTCAATCACGCGTCGCCACGTGTATAAAAACAAGGGGGTGCTGTAATTTTTTTTTTAAAAAAACTGATTTTATAGACGTGGCGCCGCGTGATTGGAGTTCTCACTTTTAGTCTCCTAGGATCTCATCTGCACTGCTCCACCACCGATCCCGACTTCATAAAATCAACACCCTATGAGACTACGACAAACAACTCGATTTGTTGTAACGTAATCTAACATCTGACTACCAATTCGATTTTTTGTATTTAAGGATGTAACACATAAAATATACACTCACGTATATAGAGTGATATATAGACTTTACATATATATTTTAGACATATGCACTACTCCTATTATTTTAAATCGCTTCTTATAACTGAACAATACATGTAGGTCATCATGTGGCCTACAAGTAGCTTTTGTATGAGTTGCATCCCTTTGATGCATTGATTTCACTGGTTAATATATTAGCATTTTAACCTAAAAAAACAGAAAGACTAACTCGAATCTTATGGTAGACAAAAAACTATCTAATCAACTTAACTAAACGTTAGAGTGTGTGTTGAATGAAAGCATTATCTTAACTTCCAATAAATTATGTTGGTAAAGGTCATGGATGATTGTTTTAAGTCAAATACATAGTCTAATTTGATTACAAGAAACATATATTTTTTATTTTAACACCGTGTACTTAATCTCATTATTTATTCTTTGTTATTAATCAAACAAGAAAATGTGTCTTTGTCAAGTTTGTGTCTTTATCAAGTTAGTCTGTATACTTAGTGATTCCTTATATTAATGAACAAAATTTGCACTAAAAACATTTCCATTTAAGATAGTTTTTCAAAATTAGAATATCAAGATGAAAGATCCGGCATTTAGCGCTAAAAAAAGGTACTTTAGATGTTCCCTCTTTGGCTATATATGTTACTATTTTGGTTAATCTCGAGTAGTTATTCAATTACATATATGTTAGAAATCATGAAGACGAGCTTTGGAGTAACCGGTAAGTTTGCTGCTTTATGATCTTGAAGTCACGAGTTCGAGCCGCAGAAATAGCCTCTTGCACAACGTGTAGAGTAATGGTGTGTACATCAGATCGCGAAGAAATCCGACCCCTCTCTCAATCATACGCAAACGCAAGAGACTAGTGCATCGGAAACACTTTCAAAACATAAAACTTCAAAAAGTTTTTTCTAACTAAGAAGACAAAAATAGCAAACTAGTAAAGTCCATCTGACCAACTACATGTATCCGATTGTATTTGATATATGGCAGACAATTTGAGATACAACCATAATTACTGGTTGAAAATTCTTAACCATTCATATTTAGGAAGAACCCAGACACATTATTAATTAGGATCGATGCAATTACTACGCCGTCACCTATGTATGACTTTCCGAATTATTTTTCTTCCTTGCATGTTCTTGTCACGGATTCTTTTATTACATATTCATTAAAATCAAGAGAACAGCTGGCAGACAACTAGTAGACCTAACATATATGTAGAAATAACAATTTCTTATTTTTCTTTATGACTTATTATTATGAGTGCTCAAAGTTTAAAAGCATTGAAATCTAATGTTTAAATAATTTGAGAATATGTAGAATATAAATGACCGGCGGTGGACAAGATGAAGGTGGTAATATAAACAAGTTTCCCTTAGTTTTAATTTTAAAATTTGGAAAGAAAAAGCTGTGATTACAACAAAAGAAGTGTTAAAAGGAAAACTCATTCGAAACAAAATGTAAAGGATTAATAACTCTTCTAATTATTATATTCAAAACCAACATTAGAGTTGGTGATGGGAAGGTTGTGAGTTGTAACAACCATTTATCACTTGTATTATTTGTCTTAATTACTATATTGGTGGAGAAATCTATGATGAAAATATGATGAAAAATTAATTGTGACAATATTTTTAGGATGTAAGAAGTAGATCACAAAGCACAATGCATATATACCCATAAACTTCAACTAAAAAGGGAAAATGTTGAAACTTGGCTTTACATGAAGTGAGATCCATATCCACCCAAAACCTTAAGGCAATGGGTGGTGGTACATCATTCTCATATAACTCATATATGTTTTTCAAATTGGCCAATGTGGGACAATATTCTCTAACACCTGGCTTGACATACACATGCGCCTTAGTATTTGCCCTCAATCACAAACTACAAGCGAGACATGAACATCTTGAGTTGGCTAATGAGAGATAATAAATGGCCAACCATAGGCCAAGCAAGGTGTAGATCCGTATTTTAAACTGGCTCTGATACCATATTGAAACTTAAACCTACATGAGTTAATAAGAAATATTTGATTAGATAGCAACAATCTTACCCAGTAGTGTCGGAAAAAAAAAAGGAAAAGCAACCTCAAAATCTAAAAGGAAGATCACATGAAGTTTTAATCACAATTGTTTTCTGGCATCAACAGTTGTCTGCAATTTTCATGAAAACTACAATGGTAGATTCTAGTACAAGTAACCTTTTGCCCATCCCAATTTCTTCTGCGTCAAAACAAAATTGCATACTCCAATTATCCTCCATCTCTATAACTCAACTTAAAAATTTACACCATAAGATCAATGTCACTAGAACAAGTATATATGAATGATACACTAAAATCTCTTCATGTAAAAAAAAAATCAAATTTAACAAGGGTAAGCAAAAGCTAAACCCAGTTCATACCCAACGCGTGAGTGTTCTAGGAGTGAAATTTAACAAGGGTAAGAACAAAGCAAATTCATGGGAACACAAGGAGAATTCTTCCAAGCCCATGCATTCTGCTTCAAGATCTCTCTGGCTCTTTCCTTCATCTTACTCCCACATTCAACTTGTAGCACCAAACACAGCTTACTCACCACCCCTAAACTCAACATCTCTTGCAGAAACATAGGACTCGCCGAAAACCTAGACAAAGAATACAGAATCTTCACCGCCCTTTCATTCGCTATCGGAGAAACCCTAAGAATCTTCTTGGACACCATAGCCAACCCAGCCCCATGTTTCAACAACTCCGATCTTCCTTCAGCACATTGGCATAGTAATTCTAACAGCATTATCATCAATTCTGTTTCCCTTTTCTCCGACGAGTCAACGAGTAGGTCAACCAACACCGGCACAGCTCCGGCCTCCACCGCCTTGATTCGATTCCTTCCGTGTGGACAAATATTGATTAGTAACTTCAATGTAGCTTTTGATGCCTGTCTACATATTTGGTCACGTAATATTTCGACTAGTTCGATAAATAAATCTTGTTTGAATGTGACAAGTTTCATTTGGTCCGCCACGTCAGCAATTGATTTTAGTAACATGACAGCATATGCACGTGAATCGTAGCTCCATTTTTGCATGACGTGGACTAATGATTCAATGAATTCACCATTTTTGCTGAGAAGTGATTTGATTCCTGATTCGGAGAGTTGGATTGAGTAGAGTAAGCTTAGGGCTTCCTCTCCTGCACGTTCTGATTCGTTGGCCATTTCGTTGACTTTGTCGTTGACTATTGATGCTAAGAACTCTGCCGCGCCAGCTGTTTCCATGGATCTTTTGTTGGTTTCGTTATGTGAAGCGATGGATCTGAGTCTCTGAAGGGATTTCATTTGCATCTGAGGTGAATTAGCTTCATTTAGAAGCTTCAACAGCTGGGATTTGCTGATGGGTGGTCTAGGCGTTGGGAACCGTTCGATTCCTTGTGAAGCGTTGACCGCACACCATGCTTGAATTAATCGTCGGAGAGTAACGTTGGGGATCAAATCTGTACCGGAAAGGACTTGTTTGGTTACCGGACACGTGTTGTTTTTGCCGGAAAACAGCCACTTTTCTATGCTTTCCCGGTCATATGTTATGCCGGTAGAGACAGTCACGGGATCTTTCATTACTTGTAATGAAATTGGGCAGAGAAAAAATGGTGGGACTTCAATATCTTCCATTTAGATATATAAAAAAAAGATTTAAGAATCGAGTTGGGATTATGAAATGAAGGGCAAAAAATGGGATCTTGAAGGGTTTATGTTTTGAGGAAGAAAGATTGAATGAAGAATATGAATTAGTAGTAGTTGTGAATGTGCAAGATGTTGAAGATGTAAGTATTATATATGATGGATATGTAGATGCGTTCAAAAGGCGAAAGTCAAAACACGGAAAAGAGAGGTAGGGCGAAAGGAGACTTCTATTTTGATGGGAGGGTTTTTTAAAGAGTTTTTTTTTTTTTTTTTTGGGAGCAAAAGTTGGCATCCTCGCTCCTAGGTCTCTACCGTACCAGTCTCAAGAAACATATGTGAAGGATGCAAGTCAGTAGTACAGCAACATCCTAGATTGGATGACATCTTACTCAGTGACTCATACAAGGTGTCCCTCTGTAAATCAGACATTTGGCCTAACAACAAAGGAACACATACTGTGCGTGTCTTTAGAATCAAACTCTTACCTTCTTAGAATAAATCACAACTCGAATAACAACTGGGTGCGGTGTGAGCGAGTTTTTTAAGTGTACATGCCGAGTCTAAAGGTGGGCGTGTTGGATAGGTGTGCACCGAAGGGTTGGGAAGAATCTTGAGTGGCTGAAATTTTACATAAGGGATTGGGGTTGACTTGGGGAGTTTTGGGTTGGGTGGTGTGTAGATACAGTAATGAGCACATGGGTATATCTTTGTAAAGCGTGCTTTATTTATTCATTGTCTATCTGTTCACAGTCGGCCATTGGAAAACTCATCGTGATTTACGTGATGCGTGCATGGGGAATCAATTGCTGACTGCCTTGTATCACACCTGACACCACTCGACAATTTGAACAGGGGTGGCAGTTAAAAAGTTTATGTTTAGAATCATACATTGACTAATTTGAGAAAAAATACATGGCTTATATGAGGATGATGTTTCACCACCCATTGGCTTAAGGTTTTGAGTGGATATGAGACTCACCTCATGTAAGCCCAAGTTTCAACATGGTATCAGAGCAGGTTTAAAATGTGGTCTCATCCCTTGTCTGGTCCATGGTTGGCCACTTAATGTTTCCCCTCATCTAAGTCCAGATGTTCATGCCTGGCTTGCCTGGCTTGTGGTTTGTGATTGAGGAGACTCACCTCATGTAAACCCAAGTTTCAACATGGTATCAGAGCAGGTTTAAAATGTGGGCTCACCCCTTGCCTGGTCCATGGTTGGCCACTTAATGTTTCCCCTCACCTAAGTCCATATGTTCATGCATGTCTTGTGGTTTGTGATTGAGGACGGGTTGTAAGGCGCGTGTGTATGTCAAGCCACGTTGCCACGTGAGGCGGGTGTTGAGAATCCCGCATTGGCTAATTTGAGAAAAAATGCATGGCTTATATGAAGATGAGGTTCCACCACCCATTGCCTTAAGGTTTTGAGTGGATATGTGTCTCACCTCATGTAAGTCCAAGTTGAGTGGATATGGGCCTCACCTCATGTAAGGCGCGTGTATAAGTCAAGCCACGTTGCCACGTGAGGGCGGGTGTTGAGAATCCCACATTGGCTAATTTGAGAAAAAATGCATGGCTTATATGAGGATGAGGTTCCACTATCCATTCCCTTAAGGTTTTGAGTGGATATGAGACTCACCTCATGTAAGCCCAAGTTTCAACAGTTTAAGATTTAAATTGGTATATTTTTACGATATTATGTGACTAATAAAACTTATAAATATGAAAAAAAGTTGGGGTGTGAGAAATTGTAGGAGTAACTGTTAGATATGTTAGTAGATGTCCTTTTTGTATTCAAATATGTGGGGAAAACGTCAAACATATATTAGTTTTAATAAGAAATTCATTTTTATTTAATATTTGAAAGAAAATTCAAATCTATGAGCCATTTTTTTTGTCAAAACCGTGGTGTGCTATTTTGACTTTTGGCAGACCGCGGTTCTGCCAAAACCATGGTCCACGTCAACATTTTAATATAAAAAAATTATTGTTTCAATAACAAGACAAGTATCTCCCGTTTATTTTTATAGTTGTGTCAACGCTTATTTTCCATAGAAACATAAGATTTTCTTAGCAAATAATTTTTTACAATCTATTTAGATAAGACAATTCAGTATTTGTGTCTACCTTTTTTACGGGCGTGTCAATGCCTATTTTCTATAAAAATACATTTTAATTTTGGAGGTAATATGGAACAAATGCGAACAAGTAAAACCAGAATAAAATAACATAAAATAAGAATAAATCAAAAGTGTACAAAAGTATGTCTATATAGAAAATATCGTGGACACAATGAAAATAAATATATATCTCAGAGGCACCCATCGGTACCATAACGCCTTCTATGTCCAGGCCAGTGAACAACTCTACTATGTTTAGATGGACTTGCTTCTTCCAGTAGCTATGGGCTGAGATATGAAAAACTGTAGATAATATGCATCGACAGTCTGCTGAGTGGAGCTGACTGGAGGTCAAAGCAGCAGAAGATGTCTAAGACCCTCCTTTCTAAGACCACCTGACGCCATCTCCTGTAGGTCTCGTACTCGGCAACTGCCCCAGCATTGTAGATCCGAGCAGCACAGTGTGCCTACAATTTAAATAATATAAACATCAATACACATTTAACTCACAATGACTAAATTAAATGAAGCAAAAGATGTATACATACGAGTTGCACAAGACTAGATAAGAAACCACAGAAACTGTCGTCATATACACGTTCCACACGAGGTCGATCAAGCGTTAGGAGAGTCTGAGATATATAGAACTTCATGTAGAGTGACTTATATGTCAGTACATCAGACCAGGATATAGCTTTCTTGATCCGCTGCTCTCAATTATCCCACCGATGTATGAATATAGCGTGTGTCTGTGCATACTTGACGTTCCTTACTCTCTTCGCCATATGATGCAACACAACCCCATGTTGATGTACCTTGGCGACACCTCTCGTGTTAGACCAAACTGTCTCATCACTGATGCTCAACAATATGCCACAATATCAGTTGCACCTGAGCAGTCTACAGATGAGTATCCTATGCACACATGTGGTTAGCTCGCCAGCACATCAGGACTTTAAGACATCCACATGAAATCTCTCTACGCTAGACTGTCCAACTAATCGTGCACAGTATCCACCGTGTGTCGAGAACCCACTGGAAAACTGTGTCCACTAAGCCATCAGCCTATACGGGGCGCATCAAGCATCATCTCTAGATGGCACCCAACGCTTCGAGGACGAAATATGGCAAACCTCTCCTATATCAGGAACTACAACAATTGTACATGTCCCGCAATATGATGCCCCTTCTTATTTGCAATGGAGTCCTTGCATAGATTCTGGTGCAAGCACGCAAGGACAGTGTTGTCCTAATAATATATACGTGCAACAAGCAAGTCTGGAAGTATGTACAAATAGACCCGTTGACTTCTACCATTAGATTTGTCACATACCTACCCATCAGAAGGGATAAGATGTACGTCTTAGACCTCTACTGAATCTGCTCATCAGATGGACGTTCCGGTAGGCTAGTATCGATAAATCACTCCATGAACTTCTTTTGTAATACATGGTTGCTTGATATCCGGTATGTTGGGAGTCCATCCAAGTTACTCAGTACACAGCTGGAGCCACCGCGCTGCAGTATACGTAAGCTCCCGGCTAATAAGCACCTCACCGTCAATGCGAAGCCCAAATAAGATTGCCACATCCTGTAGCGTAACAGTGGGTATCCCAACAAATCCCCTATCTCTAACCTCAACTCGCCAACAACACCACTAATACTAGCAAAAGAAGTCGTTGAGAGGAAATTATGTGCACACAAACATGTCAATGTATAAGAGCTTGACTTATAAATTCAGATAAATTTATGCAAACAATGTGTAATTCAGTAATAAGCTGAATCATTTCAGAATAACTAAATGGAAAAGAAAAATGTACAATTCGTAGTTGCAAAAGAAAGTATGACTACAATAAAAGTTGATGTAAAGGCATCGTTGTTACCAACTTTATATTTATACGTATTAGTTAATTGTTTCTGCATGTTTATCATGGATATATGGTCATGGTCATGGTCATAATCATGTGCAACTGGACTCAAATGTTTCACCCTAACAATATCGACGTGGAAAAAACAAATAGTTATAAGTATTACTTTAGACATAACATCCATCACCATGACATTATATTTTTTACTTGTATCTCCAAATCTTTCTAGTTATGATATATTTGTAGAACGTTAATTCCAGATCACTGTAAAATTACTCGCTTTTATCAGGAGTTCTATGGCTCCAGGCATAGCATTGCTTAATGATAAAAGTTAAGCAGTTCGCTAGATAATTTGTTAAACATTTTCAAGCCAAAATTTAACTGACTTATATATTGATTTGACACTCTTTACGTAAAGTGTGAAATTGAAAAGTGTGTCTATTTATAAATAAATTGAAATATAATTAATAATAATTATTAGACATCTTAATGATTCTTTTCAAACCAATAAAAAAACAATAAAAGTGGATCTTGTATTTTGTTACACTCATCATCCCAACCATATCGATAATTTTGTTAATTTTCAATTTTAATAACGCCCTTGTCTATGCCCCCAGCTTGTGAATTTTATTCTTTCTTTTTTTAGCCCTCCCCTGGTTGGTGGCACCTAATAATATTAAGTTGGTAACATCAAGTCCTCAGGTTTTGAATCCGAAAAGATAAATCGAGAGATATACTATTTTATTATTTGAAGTCATAACTAGTGCCAATGGTGGCAAAATTAGGGATGTAAATCTTATTTCTAATTTGAGTCAAAATGTAGTTTTGGTAACGGAAGGCTTATCAAAGTTATTCTTTGTTAAGTTTCTCAAAGAAAATCATGGTTTTGTCAGCAAGTTATGAATTTCAAGACCTTTTGACCACTTTTTTAGTCCTATAAATAAGTGTGTTTCTCTCTTACTTGCTCACCAATAGTTTGTTTATTCAAGTTTTTTTTTTTAAATTCGATCAAGACTTTGAGCAAGTATTGTGATTTGAATTCTAAGATTGATGTGTCTAAGATATTTGCGTAAGGGTCTATCAAAGTTATTGGATCTAAAGAGATTGAGGAAACTAAAGGCTGCTCAACGTTGGTCAAGCAAGAGATCTAACAAGGTTCTTTGTTATACATGTGTTTATGCAAACAGTATAAGAAAGTTTTTTTTTATCTTTTATCCTTAAATTTCAGCTGTGCCTTTGTGGTCTTTGTGTCTTTTTGTTTTCAATTGATTTTAATTAAGTGGCTTTTTAGGCACGAATCATATAACCTAGTCAAACTTTCAAAATCCATCGTTTTATCCAGACATCTTAAGAAAAAAAGACGTTCCCGGTACACTTGTTCTTGCGTTTGCGTAGGTTCCGAGAAGGGGTAGGATCGACTGCGATCTGATATACGCAGCCTTACCCTACAGATTGTGCAAAATACTGTTTCTGTTGTTCGAGTCTGTGACCTTAAAATCACAAAACAACAAACGTACAATTTGCTCTAAAGTCCGCTTTAGACATCCTAATAAACAAACTTTAAAAAAAAATATTCTCAAATAAACTAACAAGGTTCAAACTGTGGATCTTCAAAGGAGGCCGCTTGCCAGTATTCGGTATCCTAGAGAGTGATTTATAGGATGGTCACCCTGTTGGCTTAATTTGCTACTATTATATATTTCGAGGGAACGGATTCTCTGACCGTCAAACACCTCACCTTTCACGCGACCGCCCGGCACATGGCAGCAAGAGGAGTGGTGAGACTGAGTGGGAGTCACCCGCATCCAGTCTCACCACTCCATGCTGCCAAGTGGCATCATGTCCTTTGTTACCGACTTCAAGCGAGGGTGACACGATCCGAATCCATATTTCTGAGTGGTTAGACTTTTACTCGAAGCGGGCTGTTTCCAGATGTTCTGAGTTCTTAGTCTTCTGACATATTAATGCAAGCCTGGCCCTTTGATGAGGGAGTGAGTTCTCTCCCCACCTGTACCAGAGTCCCCTTAGCCAGGTAGGATGTAAATCGAGGGATGTGCTCCACCGGCAGTCCTGCAAAGGAAGAGGACACATGAGACTCAGCCAGCTCAGAGGCAACCCTTATAATATTTCAACAAGGATTGTCTCCACACGAAGTCGAACTCGGGACGTCGGGGTTCTAGCCTCAATCACCTTTGCCACATAACACTGGACTACGCCCTGCTATTACCTTTATATACCTATATAGTGTAAGCATTTTTTTCAAACTTAAGGGCTTCTAGGAAACGAGGACCAAGTCCCCTAAAATTAGTTGGACAATCAATTATGCTTGTTTGACATTTGCTCAAGTCTTAAACTTCTTATATCGGCCAATAAATAATCATAGAAACAAAATTAACAGAAAACAACAACAACATTACCTATTGTCTTAGAGACTACCGCCTAATCAGAGAGCCGGCGGCATTCTATTTGTAGAACTTTCGGAATAGAATAGGCTCAATGACTTTGCCTGCTTTCTTGCTTGCCGCGCTCTCCTTGTTGGTTAATTTCCTTATAGGATAAGGTTTAGAAAGTCTCCTAAGAAGTAGGAGTTTTATTTTAAATTTATATCTTTATGAGTGGTTATCTTTTCCTATTAGGTAATGGTTTGTTTAGACTAGGGTGTCTATAAATTAAGGGTAGGCCGAACCATTGTAGTGGCGGCGAGTACTAGTTCGATTTTGAGTTATTTTCTGAATATTAATAAAATGAGTTGTGTTTTATACGTGTTGTGTTCGAATCCATTGTTTACTTCAATTGGTATCAGAGCCGAGGTTGTTTGAAAAGGGAGGAGCCACCGTGGTAGAGTTGTCGTGTGAAGGTTGATCCCGGGAGGAGGCTGCCGTGTTCTTCACATCAACAAGGCCGGATTCATAATATCGTTGTTGGAGACTCGTGATAACGAAGGAATCTTCAACACAACACAAAAAAAGGGGGTTCGCCGGGAGACAAAACAAGGAAGTTCGTAGAACGGCGGTGGGCACAAGCACAAGTCTAGCCAAGGATTCACAGGGCTAGGGGCGTGACAGTCGCTGTGGAGAAACGGATGCCTGCTGAAATTGGAGAGGGGGCTCCAGAATCACCGCCCTTGATAAAGGAATAGCACGGAGCTGAAGATGTGGATTTGGATATCGCTCCTGCATCTGAATCTGGAGAGATGTCCATCGTTGCAGCCGCCGGGGACGCAGATGCTTCTTGTGGTCGACAAGAGGGAGAACAAAGGTCTATGGCCTCGGTGAATTTGAGCTGCTCCCAAGTGAAGAACAATTGGCGATATTGAGGTTGTTACCAGTCACCAGGAGCGGGAGGGACGTGGCCTTGGACGAGTGCATGGCTATGGACCGGGTACAGGAAGGTGGAGAAGCCAAAGGCCAAGGCTCTGATTCAGGAGAACGAGATTCGGATCACAAGCTAAGGAAGGATACGAAGCTTGATTGGCGTCGAAGAAATTCCGAGGTTACATTCGGAAATTAAGGGGCAGAATGTTGGTTAATTTCCTTATAGGATAAGGTTTAGGAAGTCTCCTAAGAAGTAGGAGTTTTATTTTAAATTTATTTCCTTATAAGTGGTTATCTTTTCTTATTAGGTAATGGTTTGTTTAGACTAGGGTGTCTATAAATTAAGGGTAGGCCGAACCATTGTAGTGGCGGCGAGTACTAGTTCGGTTTGAGTTATTTTTCGAATATTAATAAAGTGAGTTGTGCTTTATACGTGTTGTGTTCGAATCCGTTGTTTACTTCACTCCTTAGAAGCGTTGGTTGAACCTCTTTCTGTTGATTCAGTCTCTACTTGCTCCTTTCTAATCTAGCTCACTGGTTGAATAAGATCAAGTGTCTTTTCATTCTTTCCCCTAAGGCTGTTATTGGATAATTCTGGTAACTAATGCCGCAATGTACCAGCTTTCCCACCTTCGATTGAATCCCGCCCGCATTCAGGATCGGGCAAAAGAAGCAAGCCGAAAAATGGAATATGGCGGGGTAAGAGGGGGTCGGATGTATGTAACCATACCCATATGTTGGAAACACATAGATGTTGTTTTCCGATGACCCATAATGAAGTAAGCTGTGTCGATCAACTGCTGCTTCATAATATAATAAACGCAACCAATTTAGTGAGTCATTTTCCTTTATTCTATCATATTCCAAAGTTAAGAAAGGATGTTTCCTTGACTCTATTAGAAATGAAAACAAAATTTGAGTTCTCTAGAATCACATACTGATTGCATAAGTTGAATAGCAAAAAGCAAAAATAAAAAAAAAATTCTTCCTCTTTAAATAAATAAGTTTTTTTTTTGATGGTGGTGAAGGAGTCCGTTATACACTTACTCAAATATAACCATCTCAAACCCCATGTTGCAATATAATATCAATAACCGCTTCCTTCGGTGGTCTTCTCAGTAACAATTTATCTTCAGTGGAAAGACATTAGCTGATTTTCCTTTTTTTTTTTTTAATATATTTTATAGTCAAATTTGCTGTTGTCTACATTGTCGGTTCTCCTTATGTTATTAATTAAAAGGAAAACCATCTTACAAGGTCGATATAAGAATTGAAAGTCAAATATGACTCAAACATAAACTAAATGAAAATGGATGAGAACATTAAATTATTATCTACGGTCCATTCATGAGATAATGAATAAAAGAAGTCTCACGTCGTAGCTCAGTTGTTAATAGAATAATAGATTGTATCACAAGTTGCAGATTTATTTTAGCAGTTGAATTATGGGTATTTTTTTTTTTGATGGAAATGGAACATTTTATTCACATGAATAAATCATGAAGTCTCATACAACGAAAATCTACGCTGGTTGCAAACTATCTCTAGTTCTACCATTTACATAAACATCTAACAAGGAAGAAGATAGAGCAAGCTTATGTGTATACTCAAGTATGTCTTTACAGATACTCCACACCGGTGGGTGGTCATCATTAGTGTTATGAACTCTGCGGTTCCTCCAGTACCATATTTTGTATAGTGACGTCCGGAAGATGTATCTCCATTCCAAACCCATTGCACCAGCTATATCCGAATTGCCTGCACCATTTGAGATCCATGTCGTACAACTCTCCACAGTAAAGAAATTCGGTTGGGCACTCGGAAGCAGCAGTCGATCCCATATGGTACGCGCCCATTGACAGTCTCTAAGAGCATGCAACGCGTCTTCGTTTGGATACCCACAAAGTTTACATCGAGGTTCCTCCAAGATATGTCGACCGTGTAGCATGGCTGCGGTGGGAATGAAGTTGTTGTAGGCTTGCCACATAAAGAGATTTAATCTCAATGGTCCCTTCATCGCCCAAATCGAATCCCACGCATGAGTAGCTGGGGGGAGGGACTGGGATATTTGGAGTTGATATGCAGTCGCTACCGTGAATTGACCCGAGGTAGTACCCGCCCATTTCGGTTGGGCTGAGGCATCTGATGTTAATGTGTTAGACGACTCCAAGCCAGATCGAAGTAATGGCACAGTAGTTCGAATGTGTCGCCATAAAGTAGAAGAATTTCTTTTTGTTTGATGCGACATGAGATCACCATATTTACGCCGTAAAACTTGGACCCATAAAAGGTCCGGACGAGTCAAGAACTTCCAACCCAGTTTGGCAAGCATAGAAATATTCATATCCCGTAGGCGCTTTAGTCCCAATCCTCCTCTGTCCTTAGGGCGGCAAATCCTGTCCCAAGAACACCAATGCAGTGTTCGTTTTTTGGTCCAACTCACCCCAGAAAAAGCGTCGCATCAGTCTGTCAATTTCGTCCAGTAGCCTGGATGATAGATACACCGTTTGCATGGCATAAGATGGCGTAAGAGAAAGAACACTTTGCACTAATAAGTATCGGGCGGCTTGCGATAAGTGTCTTAGCTTCCATGTTCCCAAGCGACAACGTACTTTATCCAGTATGCTCGCATAAGCAGATTTTCCGCTCCTGCCAAATAACAATGGCAGGCCAAGATAAGATCCCAAATCTGTTGTGCACTGTAGCCCCAATCGTAGTAAGACGTCCGGTGTGAAGTGCCCCGCAACATTCTTTGAAACCAGTACTTGGGATTTCCGAATGCTTATTGTTTGTCCAGACGCAGCGTAAAATTCCATTAAGATACGTTCAATCACCTTAGCTTGCGCATTTGTGGATGCTCCAAATAATAGAAGGTCGTCTGCAAAGAATAGATGCGATATATAGGGTCCAGTCCTAGACATCCGGATAGGGGACCAGGTTTTGTTTTCCACTGCTTTTTCAATCTGTTTGCTCAACACTTCCATACAAAGTAGGAAAAGGTACGGGGCTAGGGGATCACCCTGGCGAAGGCCGCGTCTTGGCTGAAAAGGTGGTAGTACTTCGCCATTCCATAACACCGAAAAAGAGGCAGAACTGATGCAAAACATAATCATCTCCACCATCTCACTGCTAAAGCCGACATGTTCAAGTATGTGTTTTAAAAAGGACCAACGTACCTTATCATACGCCTTCTCTAGATCAATTTTTACGGCCATATAACCCGAACGTCCCTGCTTGGCACGCATAGTATGCATCACCTCTTGTGCAATAATGATGTTGTCTGCAGCCTAGCGACCCGGGATAAACGCACTCTGGTTAGCAGAAATCAGCTTGCCAATAACAGTTTTGAGGCGGTTGGCTATGATTTTGGTTATGACTTTAACCACCACATTTGCTAAGGCAATTGGGCGAAAGTGAGAGGCTTCCTCTGGATCTGAACATTTAGGTATTAGTGTGATGTAGGACATATTCATTGCAGTAGGGAATGATCGATTTTTAAATGCTTCATGCACAAATCTGGTTACTGCTGGGCGCACGATTGCCCAGTTTTGCTGAAAAAAGATCGGTGGTAATCCGTCTGGTCCAGGAGCTTTATAGGCGCCCATATTGAATACTGCTGCTTCAATCTCATCGTCAGTTACCGTCCTATTTAGCCATCGTCGATCAGAGTCATTAAACTGTGATAGATTAATATGAAGTGGTTCCTGCGCAGTGAGGGGTTCATTGTATAGAGCTCTATAATGGTTACCAATGTAGTTCTTCACCTCTTGAGGGTCATCTAGCCAAATCCCATGTTGATCTTTTAAACGCTGCACCTTTCTTCGCTGCTGTCGGATTTTCTTAGCCAAGTGAAAGTACCGGGTATTACGTTCACCGGATGTCATCCATTCCATATTTGTTTTTTTGCTTCCAATAAACTTCTTCTTGCTCTAGGATAGTGCTGTATTCTTTCTTCAAGTCCTCCTCCAACAAATACAAATAGCGGGATGGGTATCTATCAAGGGAGCGCTGAATACCGGCGAGGCGGGCAAGACATCGTCTTCTTTGGTGCGTCAGATTACCGAAGCATTCAGTTTTCCACCGGAGTGTGCGTTTTGTAAAATTCTCAATTATGTACCCGAGTTCACCATCAGTGTCCCGCCATGCGTTCTGTATAAAGTCCGACCAGCCTGTGTGCATCATCCACCAGGCTTGAAATCTGAAATTAGTAGCCTTAATGGGTGTTGTCCTTGGAGCCTTTAATATGAGCAATAATGGATTGTGATCCGAGTGTGTACGTGGTAGATGATGGACATTACATGAGTCAAACTTAAGTATCCATTCTTCGTTTGCCCATACTTGATCAAGACGCTGCTCAATGCGAAACCGTCCGTGTTGGCCGTTACTCCAAGTAAACCGCGGGCCTGAGAAATCAACTTGTAAGAGCATACAATCATCAATCATCCTACGCATCCGGTCTACTGCATTCCCATGAACAGATCTGCCCCCACGTTTGTCGTCTTGACTAATGACTTGATTGAAATCACCAAGTAGCACCCATGGGATGGATATCATACGTTTCATGTGCTCGATATATTCGTACAGAGATTCACGAATCACCAATGTAGGTGAAGCATAAACCAAAGTTAAAATCCATGCCACTGCATTCTCTTCCACAACACCAACATTTATCATTTGAGTTGTATAGCTAAGGACACGTAAAGATATAATGTTGGAATTCCAGAAACACCACAAACCACCGGAAAAACCTCTTGCCTCCACAACTGCCAAATTTGTAAAGTTTGTTTTACGCATTATCCTATAGGCACGAGAACTAGGAACTCTTGGTTCCATAATGAATAACACAGCTGGTCGATGGTCTCTGATCAAACTGTTAATCTTATGCATAGTAGCCGAGGAGCCCGCGCCTCGGCAATTCCAAGCCAATATACTCATAATTGAACACCTTCAACGTCAGAGGGATCACCTCTCCCAGGGTCAGCATCCACTCCTGCACCCGCTATCATGTCCTGGTCTTGGATAGTTATGACATCTGATGGTACTTCAAGTGAGCTAGCATCCATAGCATGATCTGGCGGATGATGTTTGGTCAAATCCCCTACATGCACATCCGGATGAATGTCCTCTGTTGGTGGTTGACACGGCATTTGTTTGTCAACCTCGTAGTTTAATGGTACCTGCATCTTTATATTTGTTAAATCTTGGAGGGGGCGTTGGAGAATTTTAATCGTAGGTGATGTAGCTCCGGTGTTTGTCGATTGAAGATGAGTGGATTTTGTCATCTTCCCCTTTGAAACTCCAGAGCCACCAGAGGACCCTGCGGCAGACACGGTACGAGGCTGAAATTTGATCTTCGTCGGATCTTTTACCGGAATGCCCTTTGTTTTCCTCTCGCGTGGCTTGAGAATTTGTTCCCTGGTTGTGGCGCGAAACGTGACGGAAGGGCCTGAGTCTCGAATGGTCTGGAATGATTGATCTTCAGATAAAGATAGTATGTCCACGGGATTGTCTGGTTCAAAATCTTCAACACCTGTAAGTGGGTTAAATCGTGAACCAGCTCTAAGTGGGTTGACATTCCCACTGGTGTTCTTAGTGTTGTTCTTTTTCTGCAATGATGGCCTGGATGTATTTGTTGCATCTCCTATAACATCATCATGTTGCAGATTCACATTTCTCCTACGTGTATTGCTGCGGGCTACCATCCAAGGGCCAAACGGATCCGCTGGCAGTATTTGTTGTTGGGGTAAAGAGGTTGAGGTCGTCTCAGTGGGAGGCGCAGGGGTCTGTAGTGCACAAACCTCTACCCGGTGACCATACTTTCCACACATGAAACATATTTGGTGTAAACTCTCATATTCCACTTTCAACACATGTCCGTTAAGTATAACAGTCGAGATCAAAGGCTTTTGTAGATTCACTTCAACGCATACACGTGCATATTTACCGCGTGTCACATGCATGGTATTGTGATCAATCTTCACAGCGCGTCCCAACTTATCGCCAACCCGCATTAAGACACTTTCGCTAAAATATTCAAGTGGGAGCCGTGGAACCCTTACCCATACGAGAGTGGATAAGATCGTCTCTGTGGAAGGTTGAAACCCTGGTCGGAATTTGTTCACCATAAGGTAATGTCCTTGAATAATCCATGGACCATTTTCTAGCACATACATATAGTCCTCCTTCGAATAAAAACGGATCACATGAAACCCGTCTTCCAAATCGATGATATCCAACCGTTTCTGCAGTGTCCACATGTCTGTCAAGCGTTGTGAGAGGACACGGAATGAGATGTTTCGACCAGGTGGCTTCACAATCAATGCACGGCGCCATGGGCGCCAAAGGGCCTGCCATTCGGATGCTGGGATTTCCACGGCTACCCGACCAGGTCCAAGATCTTCCATATTATAATCCAAATTCAAGCGTTGGAAGTTGAGATCATCTTCAGCAAAATCATCGTCTTCGTTATCGCCGGTGTAGATAGCAGATAAATCATCGCCATTATTTGCGGTCGTGGTATCCCGTAGCAAGTCTGCCCACACACCTTTCGCTATGTGCGGTTGATCATCCGACAAAATAGGATCTCCTGAGGCTTGCCGTTTATACTTTTTTACGCTTCGATGCACTTGATCCGCTTCTTCTACGGTAGTTTCCATATGATCTTCGGTCATCATCCCGTAGTTGAACACCGGGAGGAGTACCGTGGCAGACGTCCGGTGAGGGACGGTTGCAGGGTGTGGGACGGTTACGATATCGCTAGTTGCGAAAATCGATTTCCGGAGAAGGCGAGCTTCTTTTTCACGTCGATTCTATGAATTATGGGTATTTAACTTTTGATGTCAGTTATTTATACCAAAGCAAGTTTAGATTTGGACACATAACCAAAACCTATGACGGCTGAAGTTAGAATATAACTTTGAAGATAATGAATAAAAGATGTGATAATTTTGATTCAAGTTGGACGAAGGACCACCATATGTTCATGGGCTACTTGTCACGTTCAGAATATTCAAAACTAATAATGTGGACTTTTTTACTCTGGTTGTCAAATTTAAGCTTCTTAGTCGAGAAAAATACTTTTCCTTTTTCTCAATACACGAAACACATTACTACAATACATGTTATGACATGAGAAATAAAACATAATGTAATACACGAGAAAAATAAAGCACATTATAATAATGTGATTAGCTGCTACGTACGTACGATGTATCACATCTAACATGCACAGAATATATACATTTTTGAAGGCACATAATTTGTATCAAGGAATGTAATATATAGAATACGCACTCATGTGTACAGAATAACGTATAAGCTCTTCTCCTACATTTTAGACATAGACGTTGTTTCTATTGTTTAAAATAGTTTACATTACCGAATAGTGCAGGTAGGTTGGCATCGACCCACAAGTAGAGCTATTCTATGTGTTACATCCATTTGATATTTTGATATTCGAGTAATACAAATTTGCATTTCACCCGAAAAGAAAAAGAATAGAACACTATGAAGTGTAAAGATACATGAAACTGCTAAAGACTTGGAGAAAACTTGCAGTTGCAAATGTTTAGATACAATACCTCATAGTCTTGGGACATTAGTTCTAGTCATTTAGGAACTTATAGAAAATGCATAAAACAGTAAAATTTCTGATAATCCATTCAATAAACTCTTTATTCAATTGAGATCGCCTCATTTGTTACACTTAGCGTAATTATTAAAATGGTCCATAATAATTAATACGTAAATACTTGATACTTCTTAACCAATAACAATAAGAATGTTTTGTTTTTAGTATAACTACCGTGATCATTAGATGTCATTCTCCTTACATGTGTTTTTTCTAGGTTAAGAAGTTTACTAATTATGTCTAGACTAGAGTAAAATCATTCTGCGAAAATACAATATAAAAGAACGTTTACGGTGTTAGGCTTCCGCGTTTGCGCAGTGTCTGAGGAGGGCTGGATCTCTTCGCGATTTGATGTATGCACTCTTATCCTGCCAAGAGGGTTTTCGCGGCTCGAACCTGTGATCTCAAAGTCACAAAACATCAACTTTACCAGTTGCTTCAAGATCCGCCATCTGAAAATACAATATCAACTATATTTGGACTTTTTACAAAGATAATTGAAATTTTAGATCTGAATATGGCACAAAACGTGACAATTCATTATATTTCTGTTTTAAACGCACATTCCCACATGTACTATGACCCTAGCCGATTACCCAACTGTGTTTTGATCAAATAAAATGCTTTTTAATTTTGGGCAGTGCCATACTCGGCCCACCAAAAGAACAGCATTCCTTTGACCTCCAAACCTCCACAATAAGTTTGCTAATTACTTTATTGGAAGAAAAAAGTTTGCTAATTACCTAATTAAAAAAGTTTGTACAAGCTAAATGCATCTAAAAAATGAGGTTCCTATTGTACTAGGCTCGTGTGTTTGCGTAGGGTTAGGAGAAAAGCAGGATTGCTTTACGATTTGATGTACGCAGTCTTACTTACCCTTTGTGCAATAGGTTGTTTCCGCGGCTTGAATCCGTGACCTCATAGTCACAAAACAGCAACCTTACCAATTGTTCCAAAACCTGCCCTCACAACCTAAGTACATCTAATGTTCTTAATTACATTTCTATATCCGCTATGACCCTAACCGATGCCTCAACTATTTTTGCTAAATTGTTGAATTCATATTAATCGAGTCGTTGTTGCCTTGCTGAAGGAGCTGCAACTGAATACATTATACGCATCTATAAAAACTTTATCCGCACTCTGGAGAAAACGAGAAATACACATAAGTAGCTAAGTCGAATAAGGGCGATCTCGTTCCACTAGACTTTTACATTTACGCAAGGTCTAGAAAAGGACCAATCACTTCGTGATTTGATGTACACAGTCTTATCCTGCATTTTTTGTAAAAAGATATTTATACGACTCGAACCCGTGACCTCAATGTCACAAAAGAACAACATTACCAGTTGCTACAAGACGTGTCTTTTAAGTAGCTAAGTCCAATGTTATAAGCTATTTTGCACATTTAAACTAATTCCAAAACCTAAAACATAATTACCTCTCGTCTTAGACAACGATTCTTTCTAGCCATAAAGAAATTCCTGAAACATTCTTACATAAAGCATTTAGCGAATCAGTTTGGTCGCGGGATTTTCTTTCTGAAATTGTTCTTTCTACAACATATCTACGTTCACGAGCCATTTGCTTAGAAGAAAAATTCCTCTATTTAATTTAACCAGCATAGAAATTTTCGGTTTTGTTTTGTTTGGTTTATCTCATATATATATATATATATATATATATATATATATATATATATATATGTATATATAGACACACACACATATTTTTTTATTATGAAATACTCGTAGCATTTGAAGTTTCATCGCCTACCGAAACGTTCTTACATCGACCTTTTCGTAGTTTTCGTCCTCATTAACCAAATAGTTTAAGGTTACCCACATTAGCATTAAATCCCTTATAACCAGTAACAGCTGAGATCATCTCATTCTCCACCATATAAAAAAGTCGTTCCGAGTGCATTAGAGATCATCTCACTCTCCGTCATATTCTCCAAAATGTAAATGAAAAAAGGCCGATATTGTTGTAGTTGTCGAACTTTGTGGAGATAAACTATTACTTTTTTCGTTTCAAAAATATTATCTTACTTTTCAAATTACATTGTCACGTTTCCAAAATTGAAAATATATTAGTAGTCAAAATTCTCATTCTACCATTTCAATTATTATTTATATAGTTATATAATTTATCTAGTTTCAATTAACCAACTAGATATAGAATATGAATAGTGTCTAAAACAGTTTAACTTTTTTTAAATTATATTCATATTAAACTATGAGAATATTTTTATAACAGAGAGAATAGTTGAACAAACATATTTACTTCGCAAAAATTTTTATTATGTGAACATATGTTCATTCTAACTTGCTCTTTAATGAAAAGTTAGACAGTATATAAATAAATGTCTATACATTAAAAAAAAGTTTTGCTAGTTGAACATATTGCTTGGTGTACAAATACTGAATACATGTCCTAATGGGTTATTAGCGAGTGACATCACCCATTGATTCCGTACTTAGACTGCACCTTGGATGTAAAAGGTCATCATGTGACTCCGAATGTCTTCACTATCACAGTCTCAATAAAGCTTTGTAAATGATGTAACTCAGGTGACTTAGCGGCCAATTAAGTGAAAGGTCTAGGATTTATTATACACAAGATGTCTAAGTCAAAATCCATTCCAGTACAAGAAGCATGTTCATGTCATAAATATAGCATGGAATCTTCACCAATTCTGTATTTTGTTCTCTATTTAACTCGATCTCATGTAACCTATACCTATGTATTATTGCATCTGTATATGGGCGTATGTGTGCTCATATTCACATAACATGGTCATACAAAATAGATTATAAGATAATACTAAACATGAAGTATTAACAGTTACGTGTTTGTTGGCGATATAAAGCACCAAAAAAATAGCACCGCGAATGTTCTAAGACTTAGATGACGTATTATTGATTTTCATAAACAAATTGCTGGAAAAAAAAAAATGAAAATTCAGGTTTAGAAGTGTGAAGTTGAAGAGATGTCGCTTGTACAAGTAATGAAAAATATATTAAACATGGTATTTAGGTTGAGAAAATTAAATCTAGAAGTTATCAAAAAGCGATGGCAGCAAGGTCAATATGACTTTTCATGCTAAATATTTGGAATTTTTTTTTTTTTTTGGGAGAATGGAGCTTTCATTAAAACAACACAACAGAAAGTTTACAATATTCAAACGTATAAAGGCAAACTATCTCTACGTATTAACATCAACGGTATCAGTAGGAAGTGTAAAAGAATTAGCTAGTACTAATCTAGATGCACGTCGGATGATATCGTTACAAGCGTATCGCGGATGGGGTAGCTGGTGAAGACCACCATGCACCATTTTATTCCTCCAATACCATATGGCGGATATAGCCTCCCGAAAGACATATTTCCATTCCAATCCATTAATACATGGAATCCAAGAAACTTCCAAATTACGCTCAATCCATTGCCTGGGATTGGATGTACTACGAAACCATTGAAGATCACATGGCTGCAACAGTAATTAAATTAATTAAAGCTTCCTTTTGCTGGCAGTTAGGCTACATGCCTTAATCATGGGAGGATCCACCGTCAGCAGCCAAACATTTCCGTAATTGACTTGTTAAATGCGCTACAAAGGCGGGCGGGGAGGGAGAAAAAAGGAGAAGAAAAAAAAGCCCAAAGAGATTGGATATATATGCTAGTAGCAGCTAGGGGTGTTCACGAACTTAACAAAGCCGAATATTAGGTTTTTGAATTTGGATTTGTTTACTTAAAGAAACTTTTAACTCGGTTCGTTTATTATAACGAACTTTAAATTTTGTTTGAGTTCGACTCGATAATACTATAAATGTTTAAACGAGCCGAATAGTTCGCGAACAGTTTGGCTCGTTTTAGTAAACAAACCTAATTAGATGTTTGAATTCGGCTCGTTTAATTAAAATTAACGAATGAACTCGAATCAAATACGAATCAAACACAAATGGTTTGCAAATTGTTCGATTTGCTTAACACTCCTAAGTAAGAGCCTATCAGCTAGGTAACAATTTCATTGTCTATATATTTTGATCATGGAAGGAGCTTTTGTCGGTAACTAAGGTTGTAAATGAACCAAGCCGTTCGGTTATTCGGCTCGTTTGGCTCGAATTCGAGCTCGAGCTTGGCTCGGATAAAAGGTTAATGAACAGAGCTTGAACACCTTTTTTCTGTTCGAACTCGGTAAGTGGCACCGTTCGTTTAAGATGTTCGGCTCGTTAATGTTGTTCGTGAGTTAAACGAACCAAGCTTGAACAATTAAATATGTTCATTTAAATAAACAATCAAGCTCGGCTCGTTCGCTAAGTTAAATGAACCGAGTTTGAACAACACAATGCTCGGCTCGTTTGCTCGTTTACAGCCCTATCGGTAACTAAAGTTTTCGGTAATTGACTCGGCTAGTCAAATCCACATCAGATAATGAGTTACATAAAGTAAACAAAATAGAATGTACCATAATATAGCTTAGTTGATACTCAATTTTATAACTAGTGATAAACAAGGCAGGATATGTAAAATATAGATTTAATCTTTGTATTAAGTTTCTCTCTTTCCATTAAGTCAACTCAATTAGCTCGGTGGGCCAAAAGTGACAGGACCTAACCGATTATTGTAACAAACAACTCTTAGATTTTTAAATCGACAACTATAAGGACACTCTCCTTGAGCTGATTATTAGTCTGGCAAGGATTTGACTAATCCTTGTATGATCATTTTCTCTCTTCTAGTAATTGGGACGTGCTTAATTAATAGTAGTAAAAAAAACTTTAGATATAATGGTTGAGTAATATATTATTCAATTTCTTTATTATTTATGTTCGAATCTTCCCATTGTATATAACAAAACAGTAGCAGTTTGAGACGCCAAACATGCGATTTTTGACCACGCAATTTATTGGTGAGGCACGAATACGAGGATGACACATAGGATTTTTATTCTTAAACCAACATTTTGGGTTGGACTTATTCGGTTGGGATCTGAGGAGGTAAAAAGTGAGGCAAAATATGAGGCCTCCAATCATGCGCTGCCACGTGTACAAAAATGGAAGAAGTTTAAAATTTGTTTGTTTTTAAAAAATAGTTACTTGTACACGTGGCAGCGCATGATTGGAGGCCTCATATTTTGCCTCACTTTTTGCCTTCTCAGATCCCAACCGGGACTTATTTGTATCCAAAAAGGTTGTTTCTCCAACTCCAAGGCCCCTCCACACCCCGACCCGATGAGACAGGTAGGAGGATGTGTGGTCTGCTAAAGGGGAGACACAATGCCCACAGACCTACAAGGAGCACACCCTCAAGACCTCTCATTAGAGTCTGAAGATGTTGCCTCCACATTGCAGCTGGCTGCGGGATTCGAATCTTATACTTTGTAGCAAATCTGTCTCTCCAAAACTAGCTGAGCTATGCACTGCGGGCTGAGTTGGACTTATTTAGGGTTCGGTTGAAGTTCTTGCGCACACAAGTTTGTGTTTAATACTGAATGTGATTTTACTGGAAAAGTTATAAGATTCAAGCTCGAACTATTAGTTCAGTTAATTACATTTAATTTAATTATATCAAATTATATATTTTATTATTTTAAGAAATTTCTAGTTTGGTACCTTAATTTGTGGTTTATTATATACACATATCTTAGTCTAATTTGCTAATGAAGTCGAATTCAAATCTTATTTTTACTTTTGACCTAGAAAAATCGACAATAAACTACTGTTTTGGTTGTTTATTGGCGGACCAAAAACTGCCCTAGTAATAACAACAAGTTTTATCACATCGGCCAGTTACAGTCAGCGTTACTGGCCCTCATCACTAGTGCAGCCAGTTAGACCTGGCCAATCTTGTCAGCACAGCTCATGAGACGCAGGTCACTTCTGATTCACTTCAACTCGGCAATTAGATGACGTCCTCAGTACCACTCACCTTGGCTCGGCCACATCGGACCATCCAGACAAAGGCTTAGCATCTACACCAGCTCGACATCAGCTATAACGCTAGCTAACCTCTATCCCACCTCGGCAAAAGCTGCGACCATAACCGCGGACGATGTTACGACATTTCCACCTCGTAGCTCGAGCTCTGAGGCCTCCTGCTCACTCAGTTGCTCACACCGAGTCAGCTCGGACTATGCTGTCCCAACATCGCTACTCGGCTGCATTGACGAAGTGGTAGGATGCAACTCAGCTCGGCCCTAGACGCTAGAACAGACACCTGCCAACAAGTAGCCTTGGTCATACACCGTGACACATGGCACCACGTGGCGGCCAGCAGATGAGGCCAGCCAGCGGGGCATCATCGTCCTATAGCTCCTCAGTATGCACCAGTCGTCCCAAACGCACAAAAGGGAAACAATCCCCAACGAAAAAAGGGGATCAGTCAGCGAACAACGAAAAAAGACCATATTCACAGCTATAAATAGCACCCAAAAAAGCCACAATCCACCAGGTTAAAACCTTGAGACGTGTTATTCTGCCTACGTCTTTAACCAAGGATCATGTCTATACCCGTTATTGACTTGACCGTCGGAAAGTTTTTCCTAGGGCTATAGCTTTGGAACCTCTAACATCGTTTATCCCACATAGGCTTCTAAAAACTTTATCTCTGGCAACCTACTACGTCTCCAGGAGATGCTGACGGTGTTACCGTTTAGACCATTTTTGGTCGTGATTCAACTTCGTCATTTATGTTAGTTGCATTTCTCTATCCCACTTCTTTGGGCACTTCATTTGAATCTTTTGTGTGTGTGTGTATATATATTTGTAGTTTCTTTTAGTGTAAAATATTAGGGGTAAATCTGGACTCCTATATTAGTGGATGACGTTTTCATTTCCTTTTTCATTTAACATTGCTCACCAGGACTTCTGAAAGGAAATCATGAATCCCTCCATAAGAAGATTTGTCACATGTACCGATTTTGGAATGGATATAATTTCCTGTTTGCTAGATCCGTTTGTTCTTCCCCTCCTGTAAATTGAATGCACTCGTTACTGTTGTCCCAACTTGCTAAAGGCAGGCCATATCGCATTAATGAGGTGTTCCGTGGTGTTCTGCCATGTGATTTTCAAATAAGACTAGGTTGAAATCCATCCACACTTTGTTGGCAAAAGGTCAATACCTTAAAGGTTTCTATCGACTCAGTTTTAAAAAACATTATGGAGGATGCAAACCAAAAACTCGGGCATCTTTTAGGTTGGTAAGGACTTTACGCAAATACCCACACAAGATGTCTCTCTGCAAACTAGATCTTCGGTCTAGGAAATCACCCACACTCCAAATAGGACTAGCAGCAGGAACGTTCAGAAATTTCCATCCACCCTTTCTTCCTATTTATTGCTGCAGTTTGTTCAAGTTTTAAAAGTAACATGGACATCCAAGTACATGGTTATGTTCCTAATTATATGATACAGGAGCGCAAGCAGGAGCCGTTAAATAGGTTGTGATCTGCTAACTCAATCTTTGTTAGTTCGTCGTTGACGGCCAATCACGCGGTGCAACGTTGGCATCTCAAGTGAAAAAAAAATTTAGCTGATATGTCGATGTGGCACTCCTTGATTGTCGGTCAACAGCCCCAGTCAAAGAGTGATGGTCAACAGATTCGGCCTGAGGCGGATACAGGAGTGAGAATGACAACTAGTCCTATTTGGAGAATAAATAAACATATATATATACAGACACACACACATAAAGGGCGTTTCGGGTGTAATATAGGCTCCTACATTTGCGCAAAGTCCGAGAAAAGGCCGGATCGCTTTACGGTCTGATGTACGCAATCTTACCTTACACTTTATGCAAGAGGCTGTTTCTGCGTCTCGAACCCGTGACCTCAAGGTCACAAAGAAACAACCTTACTAGTTGCTCCAAGTCCTCGTATATAGACACACATGAGTTTGCAAATCCTTGAAGGCGGAGCTAGAACGATGATTGACAAGGGGATGAGCACTGATTTAGAAATGTTGTTTTACTAGGCGTCACAGACACAAATATATGTACACATGTATATTCGTTGGAAATAATCAATTGACTAAAATATGTTCCAACAATCTTCATTATTATCTACAATATTACATATAAAGGTATCCATGCTTCTGTCCTATCAGAAAATCTGAAACAACAAAAATTATACACAAATCTCAACTATATGATATCTTCAAAACAAAGGTAATGCTTAAAATCTGAATTACAAGTATATAACTATATCATCTATGTTTCTTTTTCAAGAAGAATATCACTATTCTATATAATACTATCGTATCTTTACACTACATACTCCGCCATAGGCGGGAGCCTCTATGACAATGAAATAATGTTGTTTTGTTGTTGGAATGGAAGTACAAACAACAGCGGACCTGATTACTGATCCTTCCCAGCAAAACCATCTTTTGCAGTTGTCTTTCTGTCCTTATTTACTGATACAGAGACTTGATCAAGTTACAAAATCTGGCAACAATTGCGAGGAAAACCGCTTCCCATTCTGCATGTTGATATTCTCATATACAATAGTTGAGTGATTTGGTGTTGAGGTGTTTATGTTACCATACTCTGCTGTATCACCAATTTGCATGTTTTGGTTCGGGAAAAAAGGCTGGTGAGGTACAGACATGGTAAGAGATTCGCATGGTGGGAGGCCAAGTGTGAGGCAAAATCCATTCCCTGAATATGGTGCTTGGAATTGTTCTGCACCAAACCTTGCAATTTCAGCAATCGGATATGATCCGAATCCTTCGATGAAGTTCGTTGGCCCTCCAATTAATGAGAACCCTTCTCTGCTATGCCTCTCAGTGTTAAATTTCATAGACAAACTTTCCTCATTTAGATTATCATGGTTTTCGTCCATTTTTATTGATGGAAGACTAGTAGGAGAATGCAACATGACGGTCGTGCGTTGTTTCTTTGGACTTCCTTGTGTCATAGTTTCCATTTCTGATGAACCAATGAGGTTAAAACCAGACTGGTTCTGGATGTTTATTGACATTGCAGGGGATGCTGAAGGTGTAGAAGCATTATTCGGGTTAAAGCTGTGGTCTTGATTTGAAATGTAGGCTCTGTTTTGGGTTCCTGAGCTTGAGGTTTTCTCAGGGGAAGCAGTAGGTTTGGATGAATCTTCATTTCTCTCACTTTTACCTGATTTCTCTTCTGAGACTTTCTTTTCTTGATCCTTCATTTCCTCTGTATACATCTCTTCTACCATTGGCTTCCAAAGCCGAACTCGAGCATTGATGAACCAATTAGACACCTGAATCAAGATTTAACCAAAAGGGGATAATTAATTCATGTATAGGAACATTTCAGGCAAGAATGTCGTAAGTCAATGAAAAGACCGCCGAGTACCTGACTCCTTGTAAGCCCTGTTTGTTTAGCTAGCATAAGTTTGTCTGATTCTTTCGGGTATCTGCATATCCAATTTAACATACAGTTCAGTTCAGCCAGATGTTGCTGGTACAGATTCTGCATGAACTTGTGATGGTGGGGGGGGGGGGGGGGGGGCGGATTTTTTTTATTTGACTGGCAGACAATACATCTTCTTTGTATTTCCTGAATTCTCTCACTAACACACTAGCACATCATATCTCTATTATTATGTCATTTATATAGGTACATATAGAGCCGGAGTCTCACTAAAAGCAGACTCTCTATTCCTTAGGACAGAGGTATTTTCTGCCTATCATTTACCCTCCCCAGACCTTAACGATAGCTGTTGCTGTCGTTGAGATATACTGGATACGGATGATGATGGTGGATGGCAGAATGGTTCATTCATTCAGCTTCTGGATTATTAGATCATGGAAATTAACATGATCTAACTGTCTAAACACTGACTGAACTACTCAACCAGCTGAATGGAAGCAAATCTTGACTACGTGGATGTTCTTAAGCCCCGCAACTGACAAGGGTTCCAAATGTGGGACTATGATATGGTTGTAGTACCATGTGGACAAGTACTGATCTTCTACTCTATATGTGTATGATCTCTTAATTCATTTGAAAAAAAAAAGTTGAAGGTACCTGACACCTCCGGTCCCACAGGGTGTTAGGGATGTAAATCAGGTTCTCATGGCCAACAAGTAGAAGTTTCTCATAGGACAGGGACATCACAAGGAGCCTATTGGCACCGAAGGAACAACCGACGAGCTGGCCTGTCAGCCTATCGGGTCATTCTACGGGTCAATAGTGCGCCCACACTATGCAGCTAGTCTGGAGGGAGTTCAAACATTCTTGCCTTCGACAAAGTTCGAACACCTGACATTCTTTTCGAAACCCCATATCTGGAACCACTGAGATATGTCCTGGGGACCTCTTAATTCATTTCATTTAATGTGATCATGTCATTTGTATTAGTTCATTAAAATAAGCTAGAAGATGTTTTGTCACATACGACACGATGTCTTATGTGTCCATGCACCATCTAACGACTGGGCCTAAGGAGAATAGATATGTTGACAGATGGATTAGAAAGTGATACATACGGATGAAGGAAGTGTTCGAAGAGCCAAGCGCGAAGAACAGAGACCGAACGTTCAGGCAATCCTCTCTGAGGTCTCCAAGCATTGTGCTGGATCATTCCCAACTGTTGAAGAGCCCTTTGTTGTCTCAGCTGATTATCAATGAATTTGAGCCTTGATCCACCAGTTTTGCCTCCCAAACTATCTTCTTCGCCTAATTTTTTGTTTGCAGCTCTTACTTGGCCCAAAATGGCATCTTTAAGGCACCGAAATTGCTTTGAGATTGTTTGTAAAGCCAGAGCTGTGTATGTTTTTGCTGAGTTAATTCCAGCAGCTTGCTCAAACCAGGAAACAATAATCTGCATTTGGTGGTGGTACTGCCGATACCTTTGCTCCACCTGCAAATGAACCACGTTTTTCCACCAAAGAAACCATTTAACTTAAGATTGTGTTTTCTTGCAAGAAGGCAACAAAATCGCAAGTTCTTGGAAATTGTTTAGCAAATGTTCAATGATAAACACATCATCGTATGTTATAAAATAAATAAAAAGTTCAGTCATCGTACTTGAAATTGACCAAAAAATTTGGAGGTGAGGGGTGATACCGGAGATAACAAGAAGAAAATTCAACATAACTTCAGAACAAAATCAATTTGAACATGCAAGTATTACATGATTTAAAAATCATATAATAGCTGCGTGTAGGAGATATCCAAGAACAGGAACACTCAAACATCAGTCAAAAACCTAAAGCTAGAAAGTTGACACATTTTCAGCGTAAAACTCCATGAAAAGAACCTTTCTCTGCAAGGCTAATAAGATAGTAATGATCTGTTTCTTTAAATGATAGAGACCCGGCTCCCACTGCCGTACTCACGGACAAATCCTTAAAATGCTCAAATCTTGATTTCCTCGTAAGTTATAGACACGTCAAACTTCAAAGAATTGAAGCCATTTGTGTATATATTTTGCTAATATTTTATAGGTTTTTGTGGGCTGATCAAGGGTGGAGCAAAAGGCTAATACCCCTAGCTTCGTAGGTTTACACCGTCTCATCCCAAATAGCTTCGTGAAGGTTGTAAATCAATAGCTTAGCAGCCTCTTAGATTGGCAAAGCATTGCGAGAAACCTATACAAGGTGTCTAGTGCAAACTGGGTCAAAGACAATGGCATAACCATTACTGACCCAGACATCATTAAAGGGCAAAGCATTGCGAGGAACCTATATAAGGTGTCTAATGCAAACCGGGTTAACAACCCTCTAACCCAATTGGGCCAGATACGCCATTACTGACCCAAACCGGGTCAACAACCTTTTAACCCAATTGAGTCAGATACAATGACATAGTCATTACTGACTCAGATATCAGTAAAGCACCCATGCTACATGTGTCCTGGTTCGAACCTACGAATTTCTATAACAATGTCTCAATCCGAATATCAAGTGAACTATGTTTTGGGGGTGGTGATTAAGGTAAAAATTTGGTGCTATGTGAAATATGTGCTGCGTTGTAACTTAGTACGTTAATTTCCACGATCAGATATTGGCAAAATCATGCCAGCATATGGAATCGAAACTAATTATTAAAAAAAAAAAGAAAGTCATCGTACAAGAGACAAAAGACATGCACCTTGGTCTCACCTCATCAAGCATGTTCACAAGCTTTGCCTTCTTCATCTGAATTTCCTGTCTCTCAGTTGTAGAAAGCTCGCTCTCACTCTTCCCGCCGTTTTCCCGGACACTTTGGCCGTCTACGGCAGCCGAACCTATCTCCGATGATGCCTCCCCGGCATTCTTAACGGCCCCATTAAACCCTTTAACAGAATCTCCCCTGCTTTTTACTCCCTTATCAACATTAACCACTTCATCAAGAAGCTCCTGTGCTGCTTTCAAATACCTGGAATTCAAAACCATGCTTTGCATGCCATTCACATCATTAGATAATCCTGATGCCGACGGCGATGATGCCACCCTGACGTCGTCAGGCGGCAATGACGTCTGGAACGATCCATAGTTTTGTTGCTGGGAGGAAAGGCTCAAAGAGAGCACCTGTTGAGATCGTGGAACGTCACGCGCCATCGGTACATCCATGCTCTGACTATACGGGTTGTGTTGAACGCGTGGTAAAAACGCATGATGAAGAGGAGACACGTCTTGACGGAGGTGGTGGTGAAAGTAATGGTCTTGTGTTAATGTGGCAGCTGCTGACGTAAGCGGGATGCCGATGAGTTTTTGCGTGTGGGTGAGCGGCGCGTGAAGGAGGTTAGATGGTGAGGTTCCTCCAGGAGTATTGGAAGAGTTGAGGAAAACAAAGTTGTTTCCTGACGGCGGGGGCTGCGGCTGCGGCTGCGATGGCTGTGGTGACTGCGGTTGTGTGTCGGAATATCCAAGGTAGCTACTAGTAGTAGGGTTCATGAGAATCAGGGTTTGTAACCCATCTCCATTGGCTTGGATTTCTGAGCTCCCATGAAAATACGTCGCCATCGCTGTCTTTATATTGATATGTATTTCTTTCCTGCTCACGTAGAAATCAGATGAAAAATCACCATCAAATCTTACACCATCACCAAAAGCATCAAAAAATTTCATATAATTAGTATAAAAAAAATAACTTTGACACAATCAATCCATCAATCGCACCAAGTATGTTCCAACGGCAGCACAAACTATCGTTAATGTGTGGGGAGGGTGAACGATATTCAAACAATAACTCTATCCAAAGAGATAGAGAGTTTGCTTCCAGTGAGTCCTTTGGCTTTATAGGTATCTGACACTATAATAGGAATATGCTCTGCTAGTGTATTGGTGAGGGAATTCAGTAACTACACATAGAAAGCTTCTAATATTAAAATATGAAATATTCATAATGTGTATATGCACAGCAAGACAAAAGAGAAAAACGAAAACAAAGAATGGGAAAGTCCACATCTAACTGTTCAAAATTGGATAATTCAAGGGTCCAAAGCTGACTGAATTATTCAATCAATAAATATCAAAAGCGAGAATTCGAACACCCTTTCAGATCGAGAAAGTGTTATACAGATTTTCTATCAGACCATTTGAAAACGCTGTTATGATAAGTATTCCTATTGAATTGACGGTCGTTTGTTACAACTGGATATACTATGAATCGAAAGAATTTAATACCTGGAAAATTGAGATAAGAACAAGTGAATGATTGATGTAAACTCCAGTTTATTTTTGGTTCAACTGATGCAGACAAGAATCTGTGGAATTGAAGAAAGGTAGTGGGGTATATATGGAAGGTAGAAGATGATGAACACGAAGTTCTTGTGTAGTATATGTACTATTCAATTAATTTAGATTAAAGACGAGTCCAGTTGGTATTCAAATTAGATTTGCTCTAAGGAAAGAGAAGCTAGTAGAATCCAGCAAGATATATATAATCTAAAAAAATATCAGGGATGGATTGATTATATTATTTTCACTAAATTAATACTAGTACCTGTAGTAGAAACTTGAAATCGCACGTGCTGCTTTGTCTTCATCATCATTTCTGCAAACTAAAAGAGAATTTCAGTTACAGTGACACCAAAGACCATCTCTGCTTTGAGTGGGAGAACGGAGAGCACTGTGTGTGTTTGTGTGTGTTTTGAGTACTCAAAAGCAAAGCAGTTATGACAATAATACATGAGAAAAACAAGAAGGGTTGGGGGTTGGGTTGCTGGCCATACATATAGGTCTCTATAGATGTGAGATAGGTATCATGGTTTCATGACCTGTCCCTTCATTTTTCTGTAATACATCTGACCTTTTCCGACCCAATTTGATAAGGGAGAAAAGGGAACAAGAAGGAGAGAGAGAAATGGGTTTTAAAAGTTGGAGAAAAAGATGCCCAACTTTATTCACCTCACACACACACACACGTATACACACACACAAAATCAGAATTTTCTTTTATTTTGACGAATGGGATATTTGTGTTGTGAGTAGGGCTTATAATTTTTGACACGATATGCTAGACATACATGAGGTTAAACACTGGTTTGGATCAAAAATTAGTCTGAACCCATCTAATTGCTGGACAACAAAACCTGGTGCAATCCAATCTGCTAAACCCGAAATGGACCCGGCAACCTACTAAACTCAATACGAACTCGATCCATCAAAACCGACAATATTTGCCAACTCGACATACTCCATCTGTCAAATCCATCAACTTGTCAAAACATGCAAGGTGGAAAATCGAATTGACGGTTTAACTTGAACCCAATCTGTCAACATGACAGGTCAGGTTCGGGTTTGTCTTTTGAAACCCATCAACTCAAATTTGGCATATTTTTCACCTCTAGTTGCGGGTTAGATTAAACTATACCCTGTTATAATAAAGCTTGACAAAATTAATGAAACAAGTTAGAATGGTCAAACAGAACTTAGAATAAGAATGTATAATTAAGCTTTAACATTAGAAGATATATACTCATGATGGAAAACAAGACATTGAAAGCTGAGGAATACAAAACCTCAAAAAACCTAGACGACAAACGTTTGTGTTTCCTTGGCCTGACAATAAATGATGATTTCTATTTACGGGAGGGTAAGTTTTGCTTTTGAATGAAGTACCTACTAGTTGAACGAAAGAAAAAACATTCAAATGCCTAAAACACGTAGTTAAATTGGTATTCACTAATAGCAACAACAACAACATTATCTTATTTTCTTAAAGGCTCCGATCTATGACGGGATGTAGGGGTCGGATGTGCGCAACCATACCTATGTGTTAGAAACACAGAGGTTGTTTCTCGATGATCCATAATGAAAACTGCGTCAAGCTGTGTAGATCAACTGCTACTTCATAATATAAGAAGCGCATCCAATTTAGTGAGTTATTTTACTGATTTGACCTTCTTTTCACATCAAATTCGCATTGCCAAACACAATGTATGGTAATGAGGTCAGCAACTTATAAGTCATGGTTTTAAAACTTAAAAAACTAGGATTTTGGACTTAACAAGTGCGGCTGAAAAATGAAAAATTTTCTAATTCTATGAAATTGGTATCCGTGGTTTAATAAGAAAAATATGTGCAAAAGCGTGATAATAAAACGTGTATGATGCTTAATGGTCATCGACTCATTGTCACATGACCAATAGGTTGTTCTTCAACTCATATTCATAAATATTTATTTAAATGAATTATTAAACTTACCTTTCATGGTAATGATGCACGTTTTTAGCATCTTTAGTTTATGCTCAACATGTATCAGCAATATAATTCTTAGAACTAGGACATGCATTCCATCCATGCATGTCTTGTATTATTGTAACAACTTTTAATATAATGTTGAAATAAATCTACACTTGATTGGGGTTTGGTAGTACATAAAGTGTAAAAGAGGTAAAGTACTGTCAAGTGATTCCTCATCATTTCTTTGGATCAAATAGTTTATATACGAATACCTCTTGGTTAACGTTTAAATGACTTATTAAGTCCATCAGTCATATTTTTAGTCAAAAATATTTCAACAACAACATTACTCCATTGCCTTAGAGGTTTCCGTCTATGACGAACTATGAGAGGTCGGATGTACGCAACCAATCCATATGTTAGAAACACACAGAGTGGTTTCCCGATAACCCATAATAAAAATTGTACCAAACTGTGTCGATCAACTGTTACTTCACAATATAAGAAGCGCGCAGCCAATTTAATGTGCTTTATTTCAAAATGACTCACTAAATTTAGTCAGTCAAAAATATTTCAAAAACAATTAAAGTTTAGTATTAATGATGGCCACATGGATATTAATTAATTGATGATTGCACCACCTTTCTATCATGGTCAACAACTTATGTAAAATGGCTACGTTGATCTATACCGATATATTATCTTCGTATTTGAAAACCTACAAAGTCACAAGCAATAACGTGGATTGATGGAATAATTAATTAATTAGATGATTGATTCGTTATTTATTTATTAACTCGAACCAATTGTTTCAATTAAAGGGGCTGGTAGATTATTTATGGATAAGTCATGGTCCATAAAGTTATTACCATAAGTTTGAAGTCAAACTTAGAACAAAGTTAAGGATGATCAAATTTTTTATCTATTTAAAGGCAATAATTAACAGTTTGGAGGGATAAATTCTCCATTTCCAAAGCCTATAACAAAGATTGATAAGTTTCTGCAAAGTTTGATAAAAATTTTCTTTTGTTAGAAGTTTAATTTTATCGTATTTCATACCAGAAGTTATATGGTTGTTGTTTTGTGACTTTGAGTTAATAAGTTTGAGCTGCGAAAACAGTCTCTTTCACAAAGTGTAGGTAATTCTGCGTATCAGATCGCGAAGTGATTGAGTCTCTTTTCAGATCTTGCATAAATACGGAAGTCTGGTATAACGGGAACGTAAAAAGAGGATGTACATAAATAGATATCATAAAACTAAATAAGTGTAATTTTGGTGTTGAGTATATTGTCCTAGAATCCTACATAAACGTGTTAACTGGCGGGTCGCTGTGTTTGATTACAAACCATCAAAGTCTGTCAGAAGATAGAAACCGCTGAAAAACGAGGAAACGTCCTGATCCACTAAAGCTTGTATGATAAAAAAGTTGAACCGCAACAGTAAGGGTTCTTGCCACACTCAGTCTCAAAAGTAGTGTAGAGATGTAAATCAGGTACCTAACAGCCCGCTAGAAGGAGCTTAGTCATATACACAATAGTTTGCATAAGGAGCCCCCAGCACTGCAAGCAAGCCTACAGGCCAAGAAGCTCCCACATTATGCACTTGCTGGAAAATGGCTCTCTTGACTTTGACAGAAACTGAACTCCTGACCAGAACCAGTTGGGCTATGTCATGGAAATCTAAAGTTTGTATAAAAATTTATAAGGTTAGGCTGAAAATGAAATAAATGAAAGGGGCCAAGGGGGAAGAAGGAGATGATGATGAGGAGGATGATGAGGATGATGATCCACTCCACTATTAAGCAGAAGCATTCAAGAAAGAAAGAGAGATAGGAGGGGACCTCTTTTGTCCATTATTCAATACTCCTACTTATTTAGTTTTGTCCCGTTCTTCCTTTTTCATTTATTTTGTTTAACTGTTTTTTATATTTTTCTTTAACTTAAAGTTGAAATCTCTCACTTTGGAGCTCCTATTGCCACAGTCTCAATGATTGTGTGTGGAAGATGCAAATCAAGAGCCCAACAGCTTACTAGACAAGGTTTGCGGAGGGGATTAACAGCAGAGGAACACACACTGTGCGTATCTCTGGAATCGAACTCTTGACCTCTTGAATCAAAACTAATCCGAGTACCAACTGAACTATACCTTTGAGCTTATTTATTTATATTTTTCTTAGTTAATAACGAAGTTGGTTCATATAACACGGTTTGTTCGTTTGTTCGTTTCAACTTGTAAGATCTTAAGGTAAAATCTCGACACTAAGAATCTTTTTTCATAGACAATCTATAAATTACACTGGTATGTCTTGAGTTAGAAAACCTCCCCTCAATTTAGGCTTTTTTAACCCAAAAAAAAAAAAAAATCAGGTTTCTTGTTTCAATTTTTCATTTGATATTCGCTTGTGGTAGGCTGTGCTAGAGTTTGAAGATAATGAAGCAAAATAAATGGTCAACCAAGCATCTAGGCCTACCACCACCTACAAAAGGCTACAACAACAAACGGGATAGGATCAACTCAAGTGGGTGTGGTGACGCGTGACCGCACGACACGTGTCAGCAAAGGGGTGGTGAGGCTAGATGAGGGCCACCCTCATCTAGCTTAATCACCCCCCTTGTTGTCACGTGGTCACAAAAGAGGTGAGGAAAGTTGGGGTGAGAAGATCTCAACCCATAACAAATTCCTCTTCACCGCTACTGCTGCCTCCAATCTTATCATATATTATTCATATATAACTTGATCAAAAGCCCGAAGGCATTGCGCAGTAGAAAGGTTTTAGAGTAGTATAAATCTTGACCGTATTTTAGATTTATAATGATAATCAGTTAGTCGATATGTAATGTAGTAGTTTAAATCTTGATCGTGATTGGAATTTAAATCCTATGTAAATTCATTGAATAATGCAAAAGAGTATCTTTCTCGATTTGGATCATCTAAAAGCCTTATATAGAAAACAATAGAACCATTGTGGTTAAAGATTTAACCTTTATTGAAAAAAAAAGATATTATATCCTTTTGAATCCTAATAGGAAGCCCTCATATATTTTGTGCATGCACTTAAATATTTTGCATTAGTCTAGCTTTATTGTATTTTCTTAATCGATTTTAAAGTAATTCGGATATCATCTCCCAAAAGAAGAAGAAACAAAATGTAAATGAATGTCTCTATGAAATCCAACCACCCTGTACATATTATATTTTATCTTTCATCGATGAGAAGCGTCACGTAGTTTTGTAGGGTACTCTCTTGTTATCTGAGCTTGTGAGACTCTTGTAGAAAAAGGTGATATACTAATCTTCTACCGCTTCAGCCCTAAAGAGCATTGTGAAGAATATAAGTTACGAGTTTAACGGATTCTTAAGTTGGATGATGACTTACGCGTAATCTTTTGATACTCTCATTTAGTTCCAAGTAGTTCATTTCCGGGAAGGCGGGAAAAAAAGGTTACACTAGTTCATTTTCTGATAAATTGACTCATTCATCCAACAATGCAAATATGTGTTTATGGAGATTTATCCGGACTGACTCTATTACTTACCCTTTCGCTCATTTCATCTATGGAACTCGTTTTTTTTAAACTCGTTTCAAATATGGAGTTCGCTTCCTTCCTCTTAACTCTTAAAAATAGCTATTAGCTAACACGCCGGTTTTCACATATATAATCACATTAACCGAACTATACAATTCTGCTTGTGGAATTATGGTCATTGATAATTCATAACGCAATTTTATTATTGCAGTTATAAAATAAACATTCCTATAAATTTTACCATATTTGATGTTGACACTACTTAGCGGCATGTCCATCACTATTGAATTTATCAGATTATGTGAAAGCGCCTGTCTGAATTGAAACAATATGGGAAGCAACCTTATTATTATCGTCAACAAGTTGTCCAAGACAAGAGGTCTACAGTAAAATGTCAATCTTTCAACTAAAACTGCGTGTTCATTTGCCCAAATAATAATAAATATTATAATAATAAATATTATAATAATAAATAACGTATCTGGTGGTAGCTTGAAGAAATTTAATATAGTATCTGGCTCTTTTTAAGCAAACTGTCAATTTTCAAGAAATCAATGTCAAGAATAACTTCTTGAGAATTGCCTTAAAGGATTCCACATCCAATGTGCAGTGTACTTAACCAACTACAATGGTTATACGTTATTTTATAGAAGCTTTTGATATTTATGGAGAAATTTTATAAGATATTGAAATTTTAATTTAAAAAAACAAAATACGGTGGGAAAAATTCTCAAATAATTAGGACACACTTGTCAGTGCCATCTTAGAAGGCTCTGAACGCACTTTCCAGTGTCATCTTAGAAGTCCATAGACACATTTGCCATTGCCGGCTAGGAACATACCCTTAGACGAAACTGGCAAGTGCGTCCAAGAGATAAGCTGTTTTCAGACAAGAAAAACTATTTTAGGAGGTACAAAATCACCCAGGCCTCGACGCCATTGGCAGCCGCATCCCATGACCTAGGCGGCACTGCTATACGCGTCCAACCTCCTCGACGCCAAAAATGTTCATTTATGAAATTCTATTCAATCGCGATGATAATGCAATGAAGAAACTAACTAGAAATTTTTTTTGAAGTGTTCACACATCGAAAACGGTCGCAAAAATTCCAATCGGTTTGTATTACAGAGGTGAAAGGTGCCTTCACGCAATGGAATGTCATATAGTAGTGGCACTACGAAAATGATGAAGATGCCAAACGATGTCGTATATATCACTACAAAAAAAAGACTAATTACCGACCGCCTAGAACAGTCGGTAAACTCTAAAAAACAGTCGGTAAACTGAATAGCGACTGTATAACGGTCGCTAAATATCGGTCGGTAAACAGTGGTTGGTAAATGAAATTTGCGACCGTTTGAAAACTGTTGGAAAATTGTGACGGATTTAGCAACTGTACAGAGAAACGGTCGCAAATTACCGACTGTTTACGCGGTCGTAAATTATCAACGGCTTTGACGGTCGGAAATTAGTGACGGCTTTGACCGTCGTAAATTACCGATGGCTTTGACGGACGTAAATTAGCGACGGCTTTGACCGTCGTACATTAACAACTGTTTTAGCTGTCGCAAATTAGCTACTGTTTTAGCGGTCACAAATTACCGACTGTTGTAGCGGACGTAAATTACCGACTGGACGTAAATTAGCGACGGCTTTGACCGTCGTACATTCGCGAATTAGCTACTGTTTTAGCGGTCACAAATTACCGACTGTTGTAGCAGTCGTAAATTACCGACTATTTTAGCTGTCATTAAAATTACCGACTGTTGTAACGGTCGTAAATTACCGACTGTACTAGCTATCTTTAATTACCAATTGTTTTATCAGTCGCAAATACAGATTGTTTTAGTTGTCGCAAATACCGACCGCTTCAGCGGTCGCAAATTACCATCAACGGACGCTAATTAGTGACGGTTGTGCGATCGCTAGTAGTTATCTGTGACCAACCTATGTTAATGTTAACGATGCTTCCAACGGTCGGTAAAGATGTAAACAGTAAATAATTTTAAGAAAAAATTGAAATATTCAAATATTAAATGATTTAATTACAAATTAAAATCCGATCAAAACCCAATACTACTGGAATTTTAATTGACCAGAATACTAAAGTAACAAACTAAGATACCTATTGAATATCCAAAAACACATTTCTACTTAACCAGCAATCACCATCACGTTCCATTCAACGACAAGTCAACATGCACTTGTAGGTCCAATGATCAAGGCTAGATCCCTGTAATACAACCGACAGGTGGATTAGACCAGCAAGTCAAGTATACATAACAAAAAAAAGATCCATAAACAATAACATTGAAAACCACACATACTCTACGCAAAGAAAACAAAATATAAACTCAAAATAAACTGAAACCATACGACTAAACGGCGCACGTATTCCCTCCACCCCCAGATGATGGGTCGTCTGGTCTGTTATGTGATTGAGCTGGAGAGCATACGTCTGTGGGTCTGTCACGTATCAAGGCTTCCAGAGCTCTTACCTGAGAACGCAGTGAGTCCAATTCATCTACCTGAGAACGCAGTGAGTCCAGTTCCTCTTGCTGCGTTGAGATGCGATGTTGTAATTCAGCAACTGATGCTGAAGTATATGCACTAGATACGGAAGTGTTGGATGAGGTGGTATTCTCAAAGTAAAAGTTTGTAGATTGTCCCAACCCATACACTTTTCCTTTCTTCCGACCTCCAACAGCTTCATACCAAATCTCCGCTTCACTTTTCACCACTCCTTGATCTGCATACCTACCTAACAATTGTTGATATGCGTCCTGCATGTCGAAATTTATAATTAAAAGAATATAATGTATATACGATTTAACTAACTGAACAAAAGACATCATGTAGTATATCTACAATAAAATACACTTACCATCATAGATTTTGCCTTTTTGCAAGAATAAACTCTCTCTCCATTATCTGCAATCCGTGAGTGCGTATCTACAAAAGCCTGTACTGGTGTCAAAAGCTTTCCTCCATTCTTATACGCCTGCACAAATTAGAATTGAAAAACACAAGATACGTCATAAAAAATAAACATTCAATTATAATAATTGCACCCTCACCCCGATAAAAAGTATATTAATAAACACATAATCATGAAAAAATGCATAACCAAGTATAAGATCATAAAAAGTATTACCATACGCTGAATCATCTCAATAGTTGAAACAGACCCATTTCGATGACCAGCAACTACTTTGCCATCCTCCGAACCTCTCTTCCTATTATTCAGAGCCCGTTGCGATCTCCGTTGGAAGTCCGGATCTGATCGCTTTTCCATTAATTTGTCAAAAACATCTGCAGACATCCATATTGGACACTTACTTTTTGTGCCAGCAGAACTTGCTAATCCTCTCAACACCCTTGCTCCGGTTCTATTGAATTCCTTCCGAACAACATTTTCTAGTTCAGAACGCCACTTGAAAGTTTGCTGAAATAACAAAATTAAGAGCATTAATCAAGTCATTTACAGTGTAATATGAAATGATGAAATTCGATCGGATTCCACAATCGCATTGTTTCTTGGTAAAAAAATGATGAAATCCAACTTAATAAGCAAGGACCTTAAAAATATTCCACCATTGATCTTTTTCACATGAAGGAGTCTCCCTCCAATTCAACCATGGCTCGGTATAATGTTTCCTTATAGAGGAGGAAATACCTCGTGTAACCACTCCTTGACCAAACCTGTTAGAAACAATCAACAAGACATATATAAACATATATAAATATGTAAACAAAACATAATTTATAAATACCAGAAAAATGATAAACAGTACTATATATATATATCACGCAACAATGGGTAACCACTGTAGTTCAAAGGAAGAATAATAGACCTTTCAATTACCAAGAGCAACATTGTATAACTGATTGAAGATTCGTAGCCATACAATAAATAATAGGCAAAAAGCTTGACAAGATGGCCCAAAGAAGTGACAAAATTTATCGGGAGTGGAAATAATACCGGAGTTGAAACATTCTGCATACAATTTGATGAATGTCTACATGATTCGTAGCCATACAATAAATGTTTCACATTGCAGGTTGGTCAAACACGCTCTCTCAGAACTTCGCAAACTAAAATATCCTAATGAAGTTTACATAGCTCAAAGAGGAGGGAACTGTAATTTTACTTCTCTTTTTTATTGAAGACATAAAATTCTAAGATAAGTCACCAAGAGACTCCTTGCATTTTCACACTGTTACATTCACAAAACACTCACTCTTTATCTTGGACGTCGAGTACATTAGTCAATTGAACCAAGTGACGATCATTTTTCATACAATGCCAAAGTCAGACTCTCATCTTAAGGAGTCAGACATTTTCAAATCTAAACCAAAATGCCAAAGTCAACTGAACCAAGTGACGATCATTTTCAATTGTCTAATCAATGAAGAACTATAACAAGATATATATAAACGCATATAAATATGTAAACAAAAAATCTACTTACCATTTTTTTGTCGGCTCCAGGAAATGAATCTTGTCTCCTGCATCAGGGGCATAAAAATCATCATCCATATCATCCTCTTCAGTGGGATCTGTAAGATGTGTGTTATCACCATCATCCAACTGTCGCTGAGCAATGTGGGCAGGTGTCTGAGTAATAAGAACAGGTGGCTGAGTAATGCGTGTCCGAGACTGAGTAGGAAAAGAACCACTGAGACCTCTCATCTGGTTTATGCAGTCTGTGTCCCTTCGTGTGTCTCCACCATTGTGAGACCCGCTATTTCCCCTGATAGAATCTGATCCATCTGCCATGCTTGTTGAACATCGTATAGAACCTGAACCATGTGACCTATCCCTGATATCTATGATAGCACCTGTTTTGCCACCTCTACACCTAACCATTCTTTTCCTACATCATCAATCAATAGGCCATATTAGTTACCATCAACTTTAACAAAGTTAGGCTATGTAACTTATATTCCAGTCTCTATAACTGAATATAAATCATAAGTAAAAAAATAAAAATAAAAAATGAAATGAGTGCATTTCAACCAAAGGGGTCGTAGAGAGGTTCTCCTAACCAAAGGAGTTCATGGAGAGCAAAGCGGAGATGCACATCCTGCTACAGATCAATAATGCATGGTAACATAGCAAAAGATCAAGATAAATCAGTCAAGGCATGAAAACTTAACGTTGCATGAAAACATGAGATCCAAGATTGATGATTAACTGACTCAAGGCATAATTTAATAAATATGCGTATATGAAGCAAAAGAACTGAGAAAGTACATGCTTGCAACACAAACCAAAAAAATTTACAGGTTTTATGTTAACAAATCAACTATGACTATATAAGTCTACTAATACTTAATCAAATCCCAAAATAAAATCAAAGCGCACTCTAGTTGGACCCAGATAAAACCTCAAAATAAAATCATTCAGCTAATCTTTAATCACAAAAAATCATCTTCTGAATCAGTTTCATCATTCTCATCATTCTCGGCTATAGGTAGATCTTCTTCATCCTCTTCCTCAGTTTCATATGCATGTTCTATATCAGCCTCATCATCCTTGTCATCATGAATTTCATTGCATTCGTCTTCCTCCTCCATTTCTATGTCATCATCTTGAGATAATGTTGCTTGTTGATCTATTACATTCTCTTGGAAAACAATACTTTCAGTTGGAGCTATCACGACATGTCTAGGCTTTGTCTTAAACACGGCCCACCATTGATTCATATTACTCCGTAAACTTGGATACAATGAATAATAGACTTGGGATGCTTGGATGGCCAAAATAAAAGGATCATATTTTGGATACTTTCTTGTATGATTAACCTCTATGAGCGTATAGTTCGGGTGGATGTTAATACCATTCAAGGGGTCCATCCACCGACACTTGAATAAAAGCGCGGTAAAAGATGTTTGTGAACCATAGTATCTTAGTTCAAAAATCTCCTCCAATATACCAAAATAGTCAACTTCATTATCATCTTGAACATGAACACCGTAATTCATTGTGGACTTGTTTTTTCCATAGTCAATGGTGTGGAAGTTGAATCCATTAATTGAGCATCTAGGCCATGTTTTCACTTCTTGGATTGGACCCATTGCTAAGGCACGGACTATATCATCCTTCACATTATGTTCAATTACCTAGATCAAAGAATGTGATTTATCAAATGGATGAACGTATGTGCATGAAATTAATAAAACACAATTTTTTAGCAAAGTAAAAACTTCAAACTCACATAATTCTTGAACCAACTCGGGAATTTTCCCTCAAACCTACTCCAAACCTCATTGGCAACCATGTTTGGGTGAAGCTGGAGAATGTGTTTCTGAAACTCCCTGTTCATGTATAAGTTTTATTTGTTTGGTTAAATAATTTAATGGAATAAAACGATAAGGTGTAATCTATAAATCGAAAATCATGCACACATACCTTTCATAATTGGACAGATGACAGTTGGAAAGGACATACAAATGTGCACGGGTATACTCTTTATCATTCAAATATTTTTTTTTCCCACTTGCTGAAGAAAAATCAGCATTATGACGAAAAATTATTGGAACATTTGGTTCAATATCCATATCAACACCCTTATCCGCATTACAAGGAACGTCACGCATCTTGGTATCCACATCCGGATTGAGGTAACGGTTGCAAAAAATTGCAATTTCCTCCATCAAATACGCATTGCATATAGACCCTTCAACTCGTGCCTTATTACCAATTTTTTTCTTCAAATGGTTAAGAAACCTTCAAAATAAAGGGAAATCATCTTCAGTTTAACATGAAGTTTCAAACCACATTATTAAAAGTATAAGCCGATATCTTGCTTCAATTACTACACATACCTTTCGAATGGATACATCCATCGATATTGAACGGGACCACCGAGTATTGTCTCATACGGCAAATGGATTGGAAGATGCTCCATTGAATTGAAGAAAGAAGGAGGAAAGATCTTCTCTAGTTTGCAGATAATCTCGGGTACGTTCTTCTCCAAGCGACGCATATCTTCAACAGTTATTGTTGATGCACACAGGTCACGAAAAAATTGGCTAATCTCTGTGATTGCCTGCCAAACATTAAGCGGAACCAAGTGCTTCAATGCAACAGGCAATAAACGCTCAAGAAACACATGACAGTCATGACTCTTCATTCCCAAGAGTTTGAGGTTTTTTAAGTCTACACACCTTCCAAGGTCAGATGCGTAACCGTCAGGAAATTTTAACTCCTTCACCCATTCTAATAAAACCTTCTTTTGTTTCTTGTCCAACTCATAAAGTGCCTTTGGCTTCACATCTCTACCATGTTCATCCTTATAAAGCTCTAAATATGGGCGTTTGCAATGAAGAGCTATATCTTTCCTTGCATTAATGTTATCCGACGTATGGTCTTTTACGTCAAGAATAGTATTAATTAATTGCTCAAAAAAATTCTTCTCAATGTGCATGACATCCAAGTTGTGTCTAATCAACAATTCTTTCCAATAAGGAAGGTCCCATAATATACTCTGTTTGGTCCAGCCACGAAGACCGTTTTTCTGCAATGATTTCATTAATGTGATGAAATTTGGGTCGATCACCTTCGGAAGATCCGACACTTCGTTCCACAATTCTTGACCATTCTTTCTATTTGGTATCTCACGAATTTCTACTCGATTCTTGTAAAATGCACTCTTATTCCTTCGATAAGGATGATCTGATGGAAGAAACTGTCGGTGACAATCAAACCATGACACTTTGCGTCCATTTTTTAAAAAAAATGCACGCGTATCTTCCATACAACATGGGCATCCATACAAACCAGACGTGGACCACCCGGATAGCATACCATATGCAGGAAAATCATTAATAGTCCATATAACTGCTGCTTTGAGACTGAAATTTTGCTTTCTAGAGACATCGTATGTTGTTTCACCAGTAGCCCACAGATAATTCAACTCATTAATTAGAGGTTGCAAATACACATCCATGTTTGATTTTGGAGCCTTTGGTCCTGGAATAATCATCGAAAGAAACATGAACTCTTTTTTCATACACAACCATGGTGGCAAATTGTATGGTGTCAAAATAACTGGCCAACAAGAATAAGTTCCACCGAATTTCCCGTATGGTGTAAAACCATCTGTACAAAGTCCCAAACGAACATTCCGGGGATCAGATGAAAAACTTGGATAAATTCTGTCAAAATGCTTCCATGCGTCTCCATCACTCGGATGTGCCATTGTACCACCTACTCTTGGATTATCCGAATGCCACCTCATATGCACTGCCGTATTGGTGGTGGCATATAGTCTTTGTAATCTTGGTGTAATTGGAAAATAAGTAAGGACTTTTTTCGCCTTTTTCTTCCCATGTGAACTCAGTTTGTACCTGTCTTCTCCGCACACCTTACAGTTCTCTAAATTAACAGCATCTTTCCAATACAGCATGCATCCCTTAGGGCACACATGTATCTTCTCAACCGGTAGCTGAAGGCCTTTTAGCACCTTTTTGACATTATAGAATTTCTTTGACATTAAATTGCCTTCCGGAAGAAAGTCATCCATCATAGAAGCGAACCCATCTAAACAACGGTGTGGCAAATTATATTCACACTTCATGTCGATCATCCTAGATGCCAACTCTATAAGTGTTCTCGTGCAACCATCATACAAGGGTTGTCGTGCAACACTCAACATTTCCAAAAACACCTTGGATTTAGGATTCGGCTCTTCTTCCACTAATTCAACACTGTTATCGTATTCATACCCAAATGATGGAGGAAATGCATCCCGTACCATATTTTCATAGCTCCTCAAGGAATTATTAACATTGTCATCTTCAACAATAGCCATTTCTTCTCCATGAGATACCCATTCAAAGTAGTTAGCGCAAAAACCTTTCATGTATAAGTGTTCCTTCACAATCCGTATATCATGAAACCTAAGGTTTTTGCAAGAACGGCATGGACATCTAATGCGTCCATCATGTTGAAAGTCTTTCTGTGTCTTATTGTATTCAATAAACTCATCCACTCCTTTCACAAATGTCATCCTTACTTTCTTCCTTTCATCCAGTCTTTCATACATCCATTGTCTTTCCAACCGCTTCATCATATTGATTGTAACTTAAGGGCTGTTTCTAAAGCCTATGATATAGACCTAATCAGTAAATATAATCATTAAAAAAACAAGAGAATCGAAAAAAATTAGAAAAAGTAAATAGGTCATAAACAAGTATATGCACAAATAATGCAAGACAAACACAAAATGTTAAGGTAAGTGTTCTTTCAACGGTAGATTTTTCTACCCCAAACTGTTATAAAATGTTAAGGTAACATCTTTAATTGCCTTAAACAGTAGATCCAATATAAACCCCAAATGAAAACAAAAACCACAATAATTAAGTAGAAATTGACTAATGATAGCAACAGAGGGAACATACAAACTCATGTAGAAACTGACAAATGATTTCAATGAGAGAACACACAAACGAAGGTAAGATTCTTCTTTACAATTAGCAGGAAATTGAAAAGGGTAGTTAGCTATCCTCCCTTTTACACTTCAGTTTTGGCATTAAATTCAATTCTAATAAAAGTAGAAGCAGGGTACGGAAGCCAAAAGTAGGGTAAAAGGAAGCCAACAGGCTAGATGGAGAAAGTCTAGCATGGGAAAGATTTAAAACATACTATATAGTCAACTCTCAAAGCTAGAAATATATCCAGAAGGGTTTTGAAGTTTTTCATATTTTATGTGCAAGCATTAATTTCAATTCACATGAAACACAAAATGGATAAAATGAATGCCAAGAAATATAACAATCTTTGGCGCTACAAGATTGTGTCTCCTTAACACACTAGTATACAAGATTGTCTCCTTAACACACTAGTATACAAGATTGTGATCTATAACAATCTTTGGCGCTACAAAACTATCAAAAAAGCATGCTTAATTGAAATGAAAAACCAAGATACTCTAATAAATGGCATTTCTTTTCACATGGTCTTACTGAGGACCAATTCTCAAACCAAAACTTCCAGTAGACAAATATTACTAACGTAGTACAATTATATTTCAGAAGCCGACGAATTAACGATACCAGAGCACCCTACGACTTTACAAGAATTATACTGACACCACAATAAATAACTTTGAAAAAAAATAAGGACAAAGATCATCCGACCAAATCTATCTGTCACTAAATTTTTCTCAAGTAAACTATCAACGAGAGGAGCAAAAGGACTAAAGCTCACAAAGAGGCCATAGAAACAACATTTTCATTTATTAGATTTAAACCAATGACTTTTCAATTCCAAAGGCAAAAATAGGCTAAACAACCTCTATAATTTTAATTACCTTCACCGGATAAAAGGGTTTCCTTAAAAACAGCAACAAGAACGCTTCTGGCAACCTAAACTGAAAAACAGCGATCAAACCAAAAAATAAATCCAAGAAAAAATCTCATACAAAAGAAGAGTTTGACACAGATCTTAACCTTTGGTGGCGCCGAAGGAAGTATTACGGTAGAGGATTCGCGTGAACAGAGGAAGGCGGGGAGAGCAAGAAATCGAAACCTCAGGATGTGCAGATGGATTTGCAGGAGAGAGATGATGTTGACGGCGCCGAAGGAAGTCTAGCGGCAGAAGGTTTCGCGGGCTAAGAAAGATGCAGAAAGTTTCCCGCGCGGTGAGGGAGGTGAAAGCAAATAAAATAATACTTTTGGCGATAATGTTTAATATTTAACCCTCTTTTTACGGTTTTCCTTCTATTTCATTCACTTTTTTAATGAATAAAGTGAATGCAGGATAATTTCATTCACTTTTTTTAAGAACCGTAGCATATGTTCTTTGTTCCTACTTATATAACACTAAGATTTTATTTAATCTAATGGATGATACTTTTGTATCCATTTTTATCACAATCTCGTAGTTTCAACCAAACAGAATAAAAATAAGGAAACCAAATCGACGATATTTGTCTCTTTCGGTCTACATTGGTTCTACAATATAAAAGAAAATATAAATATTTTAAAGATATAAAAATTGATGAAGTATCTAATATATAGAATATTAATATACTAACTTTAAATTAAGAATACTGTTTGTCTCTTGAAACAAATAGAGAACGCAATTCCTGCAAAAACTACATAAAATAAACTCATGTAGAATGATGGACTAGTTAGAGTAAGCGTCTTAAAGCAGCTGATAAGATTGCTGCTTTGTGATCTTGAGATTATGTGTTCAAGTCGTGAAAACATCATCTTGCATAAGATGTAGATAAAACTGCGTACATTAACCGAGCTCTAGCCTCGGCCCTGCTCTCACAAACACTGTTAGAGTCTCTTGGAAAAGATCAGAAAAGATCCTATCAACTGCCATCTGGGACCCACCAAAACAGATCTGCAGAGTACTTTCCAGGTGTCAAGCATCGGCTGGTTTAGTACAGAGTCATCATTGCGGGCCGACCTACATATCATAGAGTCAGCCACTGACACAGCTGCAGTCACAGGCATTTGTCCCATTAGACTGCGCACCTGCATAAGACAAGACAGCCATCTCGGATACATCACAATCCCATCATCGGGCAGATGATCAGACCTCCTCAACTTTGAGTATAAATATATCTCACTCCAGACGGGAAAGGGGATGATGCAATTTTCATAACTTCAACTACAACTAAACATACCATCTCGGCTGACCCCTAAGCAGCCTCATTCTCAGTGAGATATTGACTCAGGTTCATTCTAAACATGTGTTCCAGCATAAACTACCTACTAAAACGTCCATAACTGACTAAAACGTCGGAGGTTTATCCCAGAGCAGAGCCTGTTTCCATTTTGTTGTATGTCATATATAATCATATGAATTTTGTATAGCAATGAACATATATAGCTAAACAAGTGTATGCATATATATATTTCTTAAAGATGTGTAAGTATATATATAACTATATACATATATGGCTACATAAGTATACAAGCACATGTCTATGTAAGTATGTAAACATATACTACCTATTTGTTATAAGGTAAAATATATACTTATGTACTTAGAGGATTACATAAAATTGTATATTTATATACTTGTGCTTAGATGTAATATACGAGTATATATACTTATGTTTGCTTATAAGGCCGGTAAGATACGTACTTATGCACTTACTCAATTATATATACTTGTATAGTTATATACTTGTCCTTATATCCTTTTATTTAAATAATATCACCTAATGAGGCCTATAGAATAATATTTAATGAATATGTTTAACAATTTACTACAGTTTTTGAGCCGGTCACTAATTGCAACCGTCCTCCCAAATGGTCACAAATTAGCGACCGCATATAAGGGGTCGCTAAATACAGTCGGTAAATTGATGATTTGTAACTGTTTTTTATAACCGTCGAAAATTTGTGACTGTTTTTAAGATGGTCGCGAATTTGCGACCGGTTGTGAAACGGTCACAAAAGCGGTCGCTACGTTGCGACTGTTCTTATTAAGTGTTGAAAATTTGCAACTGTTTTTGAAACAGTTACAAAGTTGCAATTGTTTTTCAGACGGAAGCAAAAACGGTTGCTAATTTGCGATCGTAGTTGATAATAGTTGCAAATTTGCAACCGTTTTTGAGATGGAGCAAAAATGGTCACTAAGTTGCGACTGTTTCTAATAACGGTTACTAATTTGCGACTGTTTTTAAGATGGTCACAAATTTGCAACCGGTTTTTGACAGTCACAGAAGCAGTCGCTATGTTATGACCGTTTTTTGTAACGGTAGCAAATTTGAGACTGTTTTTGAGACGGTCGCAAATTTGAGACCGTTTTTGAGACGGTCACAAAAACAGTCACTAGATTGCGACCGCCTTTTAAGACGGTCGCACATTTACGACCGTTTTTAAGACAGACGCAAATTTGTGACTGTTTTTAGAACGGTCGTAAAAACGGTCGCTAAGTTGTAAAAATTGTGACTGTCTTTCCAAGCGGTCACAAAATAGTGACCGCATATAAAGCGGTCGGTAAATGCGGTCGGTAAATGAATGATTTCTTGTAGTGTATAGAGTTCAAAGAGCATGTCAAGTCAAGGCTGGAGCTGGATCCAGATGTTGAAGCAATAAAGCTGGTCTGCTGCTACCCTTTCGAGTCTAAAGTGGCTTGTTGACATTTCTGACCAAAAAGACTTAGAAGCTGCTCTAGAAATACCAATTTGTTGTCTAAGTCTTCCAGCTGTGGAGATATATGTGATTGTGAGTGGTGTTCCACCACCTGCCATAACTGTTCTTGGTGGTATTGCGGACAAAGATATTGTTGTCAGATGTACAAATGTTGTAGTCGGTAGTTGCTTATCACATGCAAATGCAGAAGATCAAACAAATAAAGAAAGTGCAGAAAACGACGATTGCAACGACAATGAAGAAGAAGAAGAAGAATCAATGACGATAAAGAGGACTATGAGGTGACTGATGGGGATAAAAAAAATTATTTAGAGGACTTCATGGATGAGGATGACGAAGAAGAGGTGTCCCGACAAAGGATACCTCACTTTAACTAAAACGTTGTGAATATGAAGGAGCTGAATGAGGAAATGTACAATCATCTTATACCGATACCTAGTAACACATGGACACTGTCCCACGACGGTAATAGAAGATATTATGCGATGACAATCTCTGACTCGTTGAACATCATACTCAAGGAGGCTATATATTTATTGATTAGTGCTTGTTCACAAGCAGTGTTCAAAAAGATGCTGAAGATGTTCAATAGAAAGTGACAAGAGTCTTCACATTTGGCAGCAGAGGACAGATGACCAGTCATTGTACAACAACTATATATTGAAAATAAAAGAACTGCAGGAATCATAATGTGCAAGCATATGATATGTGAGAAGGCCTTCGCGAGGTTCTAACTCGACATGGAGAAGATAGTAGAGATATTTCTCTTACTATAAACATAAATGACATGACATGTAATTATGGAAAATTTCAACTTTCCATATATTTTGCTCATATACTATGAAGGTATGCCAGAATATACACAGCTTAGCGACAGAATTTGTTCCAAATAAAACCAGATCTTTGTAGACCAAATTCTATTGGAAGTGATCCATCTTTGTATCATGATCCTGGTATTTCAAATAGATTAATCGCTTGACAGAAGATATTTGCCCTCATGCTAGCTACATAGTCCCACCTCCATGATTTTAACGCTTGCATCTTGGGTTGGGATCTCCTAACTCCATTTTCTTCACCTCTTTTGTGACCGCGCGACACATGGCAGCAAGGAGAGGTGGTGAGACTAGATGCGGGTGACCCTCATCTAGCCTCACCACCTCTCTTTGCTGCCACATATCGCGCGGTCACGCGTCACCGCACCACCTTTGCAGTGAGGGTATCCTATCCCTTGCATCTTTAGAATCCTAATGAGTCATGAAAAATATATCTTCTTACATGATTGTCGGTACCTATATGTAAGTCTGACTTTCAATAATACATGTGGGTAATGATAACCTCCGTCCTTGTCACTTTTCTTTCTGAAATTTACCATCCTATGGTCAGGTTAGGATCACCTCATCCCAAATCTCTCACTCCACGTATCACCATGCGACACGTGGCAGCAGAGGGTGGTTGGTGAGGCTAGATGCAGGTCACCCTCACCTAGCCTCACCGCCCACCCCCTGCTGTCACGTGTCGCGCGGTGACGCATGAGGTGAAGAAAAAATAGGTGAGGTGATCTCATCCCCTTATAGCCAATGACGTCTATCTTAAGTAGCTACCTTATCCACAAAATAAAGAGGTTTTGAGTTTAAATCATTGTCGTTGCAGGGCTCTCTCTACTTTTATAATAATCACCTTCCACACTTATAGTGGTGTTCACCGTTCACTTTTATAATAGTTGCTTAGTCGATGACGATGTATTCTATAACACATGTACCTGTTACATGATTATTGTATGATGCTCACGCTCTTCAGATCTTATCGATAGTTTTTTATGTCGTTGGACTATACTGAATATATGTTGTTGTTGTTATAGTGATGACTTAGTCAATGTTCATGTATTGTATAGTATATGTACCCATACAATGTCGATCATATATGTTGATCAAGTAGTGGCATACAATATCTCTATGTATCAAAAAAAAAAAAATACCATCCTATGTGTCAGGTTTTCAATTATTGTCCTTTCCATGGTTATTTATTTCACTAAGGGACGAAATCCTCGTCAATATTTTTACTCCATTCTTCATTAATTAGTAAACAAACTGCTAATCAAAATATTGCATTGACTTCTGCGAGGATCTCTCTAGCGGATGGGATCTGAGGTCTCCAATCATGCGACGCCACGTGTACAAAAGGGCCTATTATTTACTTTTTTTTCTTTTTTTAAAAAAAGCTATTTTATACACATGGCATCGCGTGATTGGAAGCCTTATATTTTACCTCATATTTTACCTCCTCAGATCTATCCGGTTTTCGAGAAACCAATTTACCATAGTATGGTATATAAGGTACCATATGCGAGACAAATAATTCGGAAGATTTTTCAGCGAGTGGAGATGTTATTACATATACATTTTAGCAATATAAATGACGAAGAAGCTACTGACACGGCATTAGCTTGCTAGCTGAAATAATATATGTACTAGTTTTGAACTTCATATGAAATGCAAGCTCCGACTTTTCGGGGGAAAAAAAACATAGCATTGATTGGTTTTTGTTATTTTCCAAGCCATATACAGTAAGTTCTGAGAAGGATAAATTATTTGCAGTCACTACGCATTGACTCCTTAACACAGCCAGACAAATTTTCACCAAAGGTGGATCTAAAATAATTTTTTGAACCATGGGGGTAGAGGAGGGTGGGGAGGAGGGGAGGTTTATGTTGGGATTAATTCGAGATATGTGTAATGCGCAACACGTTGATAAAGTTTATACGAATTAATCGTAAGGTGAACGTTATGTATGATAATATTATATGTCACATATGTCACGTAATAATATTAATTATTACGTAAAACATCCACACGTTAAGTGATCATTGGCTATGTTCTTGGATGTATAGTGTGGTCTAAAATAGAAACCCCGAACATGTAGACAGTCATATGGTCAGAAACCGCGGTGGATGGGCTCAAAGTGTTACGACCATAAAGTGTACGACATCTGGTTTCCGAGGGACGACAACCAACGTGCGGCTAGTAGATAATTGTTGGTACAGTAATTCAATATTAAATAATATTTAGTAGTAATATTATTATTAAATATTGATAATATTGGATAATGGATGAAGATAAACTTGATGTTAGCATCAAGTATATTCCAAGTATCTCGATAAAGGAATCTCTATCCATAAAGGAATATGACCATCAGGATTCCTATTGGATAATATTTGATAATGGATAAAAATAAGTATCAAGTATATTCCAGGTATCTGGATAAAGGAATCTCTATCTATGAAGGAATATGCCAATCAGGATTCCCCTATTCTCCCTCTATATAAAGGAGGAGGCCTTCACCTCCTCATAACATCATCAAGAAATCGGCGGCCATAGAGAGGAAAAGTGGGATGTTGTGCCAACATTGTTCTATAAAGTCCACACTGTCTAGCCTCTCCATCGGATAAAGCAGTGAATTGTTGATTCCATCGGGTAAAGCAGTGAATTGTTGATTCCGTTCAAGAGGTGTATCAGCTCGGGTAAAGCAGTGAATTGTTGATTCCGTTCAAGGGGTGTATCAGCAATTGGTGGGAGGTCGTGAATCCTTGGATCATGCCATATTCTTCATCAGCCGGATCAGTTGCAGCGTACGTGAACAGATTAACAACAGTAATGGAGCAAGGTATATTTTCCGCATATTGTTACTTTGTCTTTTGATTCGATTAAACGGTCCTATTTAGGGATTTATTAAATTAAATCCAACAGTTTATACACCATATTCTTTATTAAAGAATTGCATTTACACTTTTAAAAGAATAATAGAAAATCTAACGTTTAAAAAGACATGTTACGATCATAGCCTTCCGTTTGTAAATGTGATTGTAATCATATTTGTGACTTCTGACTCAAGTTATGTGTGGATTTAATTTGTTTAATAATTCTGACTCAATAAAGTTGATACAATAATCATCAATATTGTAGTAAACATCTTCGATATGATACTCATTTGATTATGATAATATGCTATTTGCTATAACGTTATCAGTTCAATAATTAGTTTTCTTATCTTATTAAAACGTTATTTTTTCCTCATAGCGAGAAGTACTAAAAAAGGTAAATTGGTAACGTTCTATTTGATATAATGTAACTAGTTTTTATATTTCATTTTCTAATCTTGTTTAAACATTATTTCTTTCTTATAGGTAAATTAAAAAGTGTATTGATTAATGGTATCTATACTTTTTTAAAATCTAAATAGTAATTGACTCAAAATCTTTTATCTGAGAGTCTCAACCTTAAATATTGACTTTTTGTCGTGGGCTTCAACCTTAATTATTGAAATAAACCCTCATTGACGTACCTGTAGTTAAATGTCATGATTTCAGACAAAATTTGTATAGTTTACCCCTTACAGAATTACGAGGATTGCCTTACAAAATTACGAGGATAGGGAAGTAAGTGCAGTAACTTTTAAATATTGATAGATTACTTTCAGATTATCATTATCGTGTCATGTTATCCATTTAATCCATCATATAATATTAGGATTATCATTATCTGATCATGTTATCCATTTAATCCATCATATAATATTAGCCATCATTATGAAATATGTTATTTTACATTCCTTCAAGCGAATGCTGTGTCATCTAGCGTTGAACGGAACTTTCGCTTATCATGAACAAAAAGTATAACACATTCTTGCCCTAGTAGTCGTAGAGTATTAGATAACACGTCTCCATATCATAGCTCAGTTGATACTTGGATTGCGATTTGTTTTAAGAACTCAAAAGTTCGGTTCTAGAGACACATACAATAGAGATGTTTCTGCTAGACCGAAGGTCTAGTTTGCGGGGACATATTGCATGGGTCGCTCGGTAAGTTATCACCAACCTAGAAGGCCCTCATGATTTTTATACTCCAGAATGCCTCTTAAGGCTAGGGCGATGGGACCTCAGAGTCAGAAAATGTCCTTTTGCTCCAAGAATATTAGAGACCACCCCCCCAAGGGACTCCCACCCCACGCGCCACCTACCCCACTGTACTGCCAGAAATGGGACCGGGACATTGTTGGCCACAACCGGATGAGATCCTAGGAGGCTAAAAGTGAGAACTCCAATCACGCGTCGCCACGTGTACAAAAGCAATGGGGTGCTGCAACTTTTTTTTTAAAAAAAAGTGATTTTTTACACGTGGCGACGCGTGATTGAAGGCCTCACTTCTAGCCTTATTTTTAACTTCCTAGGATCTCATCCGGGCTACAACAAGGGAGGGTTGTGTTGTTCTGTGGGATGATCTTTCTTTGTGCAATGGGATGCCCTTCCAAAGACGATATATATTCTGTTCTCATTTTACTTCCAACTGCACAAAGAGTATCCTAAGTCATATGAAGCATATATGATAAAGAGAAGAATTTATGCATATGTTACGTCTTGTTGAATTTTGAAAAAAATATTACATATAGTTCTTAGTTAGATAACTCAGAAGCAAACGAAAAGTGAAAACAGAAACACAGTATAAAGAGAACTACAAGTTCCCCAAAAAAAAAAAAAAAACTAAGAACGATTAGTGATCCAAGATAAGTTTAATGGTGGTTAATGATTAATTATTAAGTATTTATAGTTCAATAAAATAAGAAAAATTGACATGCGACAATGATAAATGTGCAAAACAAATGGTCTATTCCAATTATTATGTTTTTTTATGGATGGTTAAGTAATTCAATACGATATTACTAAAAGAAAGCTTGCCGTGATTCAATAAGATATTGCTAAAAGAAAATGTTTGTGTTTGTTTGTATACATATATACACATGTCTATATATATGTGTATGTACATATATATATGTGTGTGTGTGTATGTGTGTGTGTGCGCGCGCGTGTGCGTGTATTGTGTGTGTATATTTCCTAATAGAATCAAGGACACACCCTTCTTTGATTTTGAAACATGATGGAATAAAACAAAATGATTCACTAAATTAGATGCGTTCTTATACTATAAAGTACCAATTGATCGACAGAGTTTGACACAATTTTCATTATGGGTCGCAGAGAAACAACATCTGTGTGTTTCTAACACATGTGTATAGTTGAGTACATTCGACCCCTATACCTGCAATAGGCGAGAACCTGTAAGACAATAGGGTAATGTTGTTGTTGTTGGTGTGTGTATATAATATTAAACTAATTTTCAATTTGATAGGATAATTTCTTAAACACTTAATTAGCAGAGCATTTGTATCCAAAGAAAAGAATAAAAATAAAAAAGAATGGAAATCGTGTTGTGCAGATAGTTCTGTAAAATATATTTCTTCTCCAGACTAAAATATTTTTGAATTTTTCTCCGGCTAAATAACTAGCCGATGCTATTCTTGTGTCCACGTAATTTCTTTAGTTTTTTGTGGTCTACATGTTTTTGGCACGGATGGGGTCTATTCACCCCTCTTCCCTTCACCTGCCCACCGTCCGATACGTGACAGCATAAGAAGTGGTGAGACTAGATGGGTGTCACGTAAATCTAGCCTCACCTACTGTCACGTGTCGGACTGTAGACGGTAAGATAAAGGGAAATAGGGGAAACAAGGGGTGAGGAAATCACATCTGTTTTGGCATGGTATAATTGTTTGTTGAAAAAAAACAGTGGGTCCCATTTACAATGTTCACGCGTCGTCTAAACAGAGGGCCTGACCCACAAGAGCAATCAGTCTATTTTGGAGCTTTTCCCCAGTTGGGAGAGCCGTGTGGAGACGGATGGGAATCGATGAATCTTTTGGGTCCCACGTGGAACTTTGCTATTAAAAGTCAATTTTCTAACCAATAAGAGTCCAGCCGTGTGCGTCTCTTCAACTGCTTTCCAAAAGATAAAAGCAACTATTAATTATTCAACTAATTCCTTTTTCCTTCTTTTTTCTTCTTATGCCTTCGCAAGGATTCATGAAATGGAAAGAAGAGCCTTAACGGTCTAGCTGAAATCTTTTTTGATATGTCATAAAGAACCTTAGCTGCCAGCTGAAATCTTTTCAATAAGTCATAAAGAACCTTAGCTGTCGAGCTGAAATCTCAATTGGTTATGAAGAACATTAGCCATCGTACTGAAACCTTTTTTATAGGTCATAAAGAACCTTAGCATCGAGCTGAAATCTTCATGGGTCGTGAAGAACCTTAACTACCGAGCTGAAATCTTCTGAGACCTAAGTTTCAGTTCTTGCACATTCTTGTTTTATTCATTCTATCGTTGCTCCAGTAAAGCTTTTTGACGAGGAAAAGACATCCATTCATTTCTGTTCTTGGTAGGAACGAGGAAAGACATACATCCATTCATTTACAACTTGTGGTTTGATTCATAAGAATTAGAACAAACTTGTGGTTTAGTTTATATGAAGTAGTTCTAATTGATCTTTATGTTTTTCAGCATAACGAACATGAAACTAATTGTTGTGCATATGGTGCTATCAAGCTTTGTAGACATTATATAGTCAACGTTACAATAGTTAGATTGTGTGAACAATAATAATTAATCTACAATGTGAATAATTCAATGATTTTCTAACATAAAATATTGTAGCACCACAAGATAAATTTTAAAATTTTAAAATATTATTGTGATCCTATAGTTTAGCTTGGTTGGTTCTCAAATAAGAGATTATTTTCATTGATGCATTTTTAAGTTTTGGCAACTGTTGCAAGAGTTTTCAAATCATGTTGTTAGCTTTAGCTTTTGATAGACGTGATTGAGTCTAAGTTTCTCTTGGAGCAAACGCGAAATCCTAAATGGACAAAACCAAGATTAAGACGAAACCACGTTGGAGACATCAAATTTAGGGTACAATTTAGGGTACAATCTTTTGTTTCTTCTGGGTATTTCTCGAACTGGGATTGTGAAGCCCTCAAATTTAGGGTACAATCTTTTGTTTCCAAGATTAAGACGAAACTTCCTAAACCTAAGGGTGGCCATAAGCCTTCATTATCTTATCTATTGAGCTTTGTAAATAATGCAAAAATGATTGACGTGCTCTAATGAATAGTTTCATAGAGTTTGTTTTTATTAGTAAATTTTAAAAAATCTATATATAAGTCACACAATGTATTCGAATCCGATATTACTAGCGTTTAGTTTACTTTAATTACGTTATCTTAATATTTTTTTATTAGATTATGCCGTGCTTACACCAGTTCACCTTCGTCATGATGTCGAAGGATGTCATAGTGGTAGACGATCTTACGCGCGTAAGTGCACGTGGCGTCAAGCTGTTTAGTCCGGGGATCAATTGACTGAAAAGGTGTTGAGAATATTTCACAATTGATCACTTTGTGGAAAATATTTAAGTGGTATAAAAATGAGATACCATCGTCTATTAATTTAAGATTTTGAGTGAATATGAGTCTTATCTCATGTAAGCCTAAGTTTCAATATGTTATGAGAGCCAGTTTAAAAAGTAGACTCAGTAATGGATGATGATCCGAGCTTGTCCTCACCAAATGCTGTAGTGTAGCCGTCCGAAATCTGCTACTCCATGTCATATTACAAAGAACATAATCAAGACGCTCCGCAATGTGTCCACCTCCCTCGCATCCATTCGTCCAGGTGAACCGGGGGCCTGAAAATGGTAAGGCAAGTAGATGACATCGGTTTATCAACCTACTCAGCTCAGTTTGTCTATGCAGTCGTCGACCACCCCACTTATCATCGCGTGAGAGGACATCATTAAAATCACCAATTAAAGCCCAAGGACACTGAAATACCGTGTGCATATACCAAATGGTCTGCCATAGTCGTTGTCGTTTCAGTCCATTTGGGGAAGCATAGACTAAAGTTAATACCCAATCAACCTTTCCATCCCGAAGTACGGCGAGGTTTATAAACTGATCACTAGCAGTAATAACCTCCAACTTCAGCCGATCATCAGCCCAGAAACACCACAATCCACCAGAGAAACCCTCTGCCTCAACTGCAATAAATTGTGTGTAACAAAAACTCCGCAGAATCCGCCTGCCCTTCACACTTTGTACCCGTGGTTCCATAAGAAACAAAACATCTGGCTTATGTAAACGTACCATATATTGTAAACACCGGAAAAATGCCTGGGAAAAATGCTTATGTAAACGTACCATATATTATAAATCCTTTCATGGATATGCAGAAGAGAGACAGGTCGTTTATGTTCCAAGCATGTTGGATGCAACATCAGGGTTTTCGGCCATTCTTACAGACTACATGGGCGGATGATGGGCAGCCACTCTGGGAAAAATTAAAACAGTGTGCAAATATTCTAAATAGGTGGAGTACGGATGTGTTTGGCAATATCCGCTCAAAGATCCGGCATTGCACTGCAAGGTTAGTAGGCCTTCAAAAATCTTTGTATGCGAAGCCTTCGTCTTATTTAGGTGCGTTGGAGAAGACATTGAGACTGGAGTTGGATACGTTGCTTGCACAGGAGGAATTGTATTGGCTGCAGCGGTCTAATAGAGCATTCTTCTGGGGAGAGTTTGATGGGAGCAGAAGATTGCACATGATGGCATGGGATTCGATTTGCTGCCCAAAGCGCATGAGGGGTACTGGTTTGAAGAAACTCCGACAAATGAATATAGCTCTACTGGCTAAACTCCTGTGGCGAGTGTTGATGCGAGAGGATGTGCTCTGGGTACAGGTGTTGCTGTCTAAGTATGGATCTCCGCTACGTATATCCCCACCAAGAAAAGCTTCTACACACACATGGCGGAGTATTCTAGCGGCTCTCCCAGCTGTGTTGGCAGGAATCACCCAGGAGGATCGTAATCAAATGGCAACTGGTGAGTCTCAAATCATTTCTTCTTGGCGGAGTAAACCTATACACACATTCTCGGTAGCGTCGGTGTATGACCTATTAGTACCGGAGGTTGCAGACGTGGGAGGCAGCTGTTGGCAACACGTGTGGGCATTGAAAGGCCCACAGCGAGGTAATTTTCTTCTATGGCAGGCGAGACATGATAGGTTACCGACTTCGGTAGCTTTGTGGCGTCGTGGATCTGCGTCTTCTGCAATGTGTGGGGTGTGCAGTGGAGCAGTGGAGGATGGGATGCATGCATTACGTGATTGCTCAAAGGCACGGGAAGTTTGGTATTTCCTTGTCCCAAGGTCCGGCCATTCTCAGTTTTTTTGTCGGGATGGAGGGGTTACGGGGTGGATAGACCGTAATTTAGATCCGCAACAGCAAGTGCATTACGGCGGGCATCATTGGCCTTATGTTTTTCGGGAGGCTGTCCATTGCATTTGGACAGCACGGAATCAAGCGTTGTTTAGCGAGGATGTTAAGGATATTGATGCATATCATAAGGTTATCGACATATTTAATAGAGTCAGGAACATTAGAATAGCATGACAGGAAATGTCAAGTTCATGATGTTTATTAGTTGTTTGTAGTGGCAGTAGTATTGTATTTGTACAGACGTTGATTATTTGTCTATAAAGATCCCATTTCCTCCTAAAAAGTAGACTCACACCTTATCTGTTCTATGATTGGTCATTTATTGTCTCCCCTCATCTAGGTCCAGATGTTCATGTCTGGCTTGTGGTTTGTGATTAAGGGTGTATTATAAGACGCGTGTGTATGTCAAACCACGTTATCACGTGAATGCGGACATTAATAATATTGTCATGCATTGATCATTTTGAGAAAAATATATGAGTTATATAAGAATGAGGTGTAAACATCTACTCTATTAGGAGTTTGAGTGAATATGATCTTATAAGGTAAGTTAAAGTTTTGAAAAAAAGAAAAGAAAGTGGAAAAAAGAATGTAATCCTGGAAGGGAAGATTTGATTAGTTTGGAATTTCAACCTGGGTTGACGATTACTAAAAAACATAAAAAATTAAAAAGCTTGGGTGAACTGTTGGTTGCTTAAAGCTTAAGGGGGAAGAATCGAATTGAAGCGGTCGCGTGCGTCACCCTTTAACGAAGCTTAAGGAAACGCCACAATATATCTTTCTTTCTTCCTTTTAGCTTCTTCAATTTCACCTCCTTCATCACCTCTAAGACTTCTTTGCATCTTTTTGGATCTGTAGAATCAAGAAATGGGGCTCCTCTCCAACAGGTAATTCTTCTTTTCGCTTGCTTTTTTTTGGTAAACAATATGAGAACATAGAAGTTAATGCTTTTTGTCTTGATGACTTGAAATGCAAAGCGCAGAGTTAACAGAGACAGCCTCAAACCTGGGGATCATATTTATTCATGGCGTACTGCTTATATCTATGCCCATCATGGTTAGACCAATCACTTTTCACCTCTATTTTTCAGTTGGATTCTCTCTTCTATTTTTTTAATCCTTTTTGTTTTTTGGAATTATCTTCTTCCTGCGGATCCATTTCAGATGTTATTTCGGTATTTTGTTTGCCTTGTCAGTTATTACTGCAGAAATGAAGATCCTTAACTTGCAATTTTGTAGATCGTCGAAATTGTTCAAAGTTTTGATCTTTATGTTCTTAATAGTTGAATTCTTTTGGAGGCTCACAGAAAAAGGGTTTCAGTAGATAATGTTCCACTTTGTCCTTGGTGTCTTGCTCAAGAGATTAGCATATTTTCCTATGCTTGTATGGAAATAGTAATTGGTTTCTGCATTGAATGTTGCTGCTGTTTGTATATGTGGAACATGTTGTGATTTGACCGTTTTCAAGATTGGAATGTGGCATTTGTTTTGGGGATTGTTATATAGAGAAATCATACAGAAAAGCTTCTCGCTAGTGTTTCCTTTAGTTATCTCAAGATGTATTGATGCCCTCAATACCTTTCCTGTTTACTTACGATTTGCTCATACTCTTTATCTAGACATCCTAGTTGGATGGAAAACTTCAACATACTCTTGCACAGAGAGAACTTGCATCTGCTCTATCTTCTTGCTTTTTTCTTTTGTAGCAAGTAAAACTCATTGATCGATAACTGAACGTTTATTAACTTATACTGGCAATCAATCAACTATCTGACACAAAAGTATAGGAGAGAGCGAAAACACCTAGACCAAAAACTACCACCTAACCAAAATGTATTTTATAGGAAACTATGCTTATCATGATTACATCTATCTGCTTGACCTTTCTTTGTTTAGTACATGGTCGCCAGCAATGAGTTGATAGCTTAAACAGGCATTCCTATTGGAGTGTCTCGATGGAATGAAGCTGCATCCTTCACCCGCTCTGTTAAACAGCAACCCAAATCTTCTTTTACCGAGCGAAATTGAATGTAACAGGGTGCAGTCTGGACAGAGTGTTGCATCTGTTGTCTGTGTCGTGCTGTGTTTGGTGGCTGTCCTTCCAGTAGTTATTGTTTTTGCCAAAGAATCTTTTCTAATAAGGCATAAGGAAAAGAACCGATGCAAGAACGCGTGTTTCAGTGTTCTATTTATTTAATTTATTTCTGATTCTTAGAGGGGGCATTATCTCAGCCCAGTGAGAGTGCAGTAGCTTCTTTTTTGTGCAGCCTCATATGTGATGAGTACTTTTTTTTTTGGTTTCCTGATTATATTTTTCAACATGTCAATGGTATTTTCTTGGCTAAACTGAACTTATGTTTGTTGTATGCAGGCATATACGTTGGGAATGATAAAGTTATACATTTCACTCGACGCGGGCAAGAACTTGCCACTGGGACCGTCTTAGATTTCCTTTTGGTAAGCTCTGGACCAAGAGGATCCCATGTGCCTTGTACTACTTGCTCCTTTTCAGAAGATGGTCATGGAGTTGTCTCATCATGCTTGAACTGCTTCCTTTCCGGTGGTGTCTTGTATAGATTTGAGTACTCTGTTAGCCCTGCTCTGTTCCTTTCTAAAGCACGTGGAGGAACTTGTACTCTCGCGGTTTCAGATAGCAACGATATTGTGGTGCATCGAGCAAACTACCTCCTTAACAATGGATTTGGCTGCTATAAGGTGTTCAAGAACAACTGCGAAGACTTTGCTATCTACTGCAAGACTGGGTTACTTGTATTGGATCAAAGAACAATGGGGCAGAGCGGGCAAGCTGTATCTATTGTAGGTGGTCCTCTTGCTGCAGTGCTATCTACCCCATTGCGTCTTGTGACTAGTAATGTTTATGGAATGGTGGCAACTGCTGTTGGGGTCTATTGTGCAAGCCGCTATGCAGCCGATATCGGTATGAGGAGAGATGTGGTGAAGGTGTCTGTGGAAGACCTAACAAGAAGGCTAGCCACGGGCATGCTGCAGGTTGTTGAGCCCAGCATGCAAGCTCTGCAGTTGCCGCCTGCCAGCTAACTTCTTGTGTTTGGTTTTAGTCTAATCTACATGAATAATGCGACTAGACTCGTGAGATTGGCTTGTTACTGTATTTCTGTTTTTAAAGTTTACTAGTTTGTTTCCTGCAAATGGGCAGGTCTGAGATATGATGATCTTGTACGATGATCATGTGGTAGTTTGGTAAACAAATATATTTTCTTTTTTCACTAGAAGCCACAGACAATCTGCAGTTTCTGGCGTAGTTTTTGTCTTCAAGATGACGTAGTCGTCTAGCCACATGGATTACGAGTCGCTGCTTGGAAATAAATTAGCCGCAGGTTAACCATGCTAAATTCTTACAAGCCGGAAGGCCACAAGGGCGTAACCCGGTAGAAACGTGTTGGGACGAAGTTAATTTGACACTTCTTTGTAAAATTTAACTTTCAAATTGAGTTTCTGACCATTTAACATTGAAGGAAGTGTCACAGATTGCAAAAGTTGTATGATTTCATCAAAAGACAACAGAAAATTCTGTTGTCTGAAGTGACCAAACATTTGGTAAACAACCTCACTGAACGTTTGGTGACAAAGGCAAAAACTTTAGAATTGGACCAATCTCAAAAACTGCACTCAGAGTTTATCACCAAACATTCGGTCTCTTCAGAATTCAGAGTATCGTCTCAACTATTCAACACAAGTTTTCACACGATTCTCCAATCAACCTTTTTATATGTATTTATTTAGATTTAGATTACTCTCTAAAGCACTTACAAAAACCTTCCTATTGCGAGGGTCACGGCTTTTATCATCCTCATGGAAAACTTACAGTAGGATATACAGATTTCACACCAAGAGAGATCCTACAGATTTCACACCAAGAGAGATTGTTGGCAGCGAGATTCAAACCCGAATCCTTACATGTCTAAGTAGACGAACCTTATCAGATAGACCAACCATAGTCCAGGAGCACCCTACCTTAAACATCAAGGATGACAAGGGAAGAAGTAATCCCTGATTCGATGTAGGATTCTTGCTTGCATGTACTATCGTTGCATGTACTATCGTCACACATCAGCTTAGTATATACTGGAATTTGAAAGGAAGGTCCTAATTAGAGGTTGAGATCTTCTCACCCCAACTTTCTTCACCCCTTTGTGACCACGCGACACGTGGCAGCAAGGGGAGGTGGTGAGACCCTCATCTAGCCTCACCACCTCCCCTTGCTGCCATGTGTCGCGTGGTCATGTGTCACCGCACCTCACTTGCGGTGAGGTGATTCTATCCCCCTAATTAGGTAGGGATGAGATCTCCTCACCGCGCGGTGAGTCACCGCGCGGCTGAGGACGCGACACGTGGCAGCAGTAGGGGGTGGTGAGGCTGGATGCGGGTTACCCTCATCCAGCCTCACCACCCTCCCTTGCTGCCACGTGTCATGCGGTCACGCACGCGGTGAGGGGGATGCGGTGAGGGGATCCTATCCCAATTAGGTAGAGCTGCTTCGCTGGTAGGTTCCTCCTATCAGGAAAATTGGACCCTATTATGATTTTCAAGTGAGTATCGTCCTATCTAACAACATTGGAACTGTAATTTCAATGATTTTATTGAAGCTCAAGTGTTTAAACTACTTGCACTCTAAATAGCGTTTTCAGCGTATTAGGTACCTACGTTTGCACAGAATTTGAGGAAAGGACGGACCGCTTCGCGATCTGATGTACATAGTTTTACCTTACACTAACAAGATATGATTGTTTTAAAAAAACTTGCAACTTCAAGTCTGTTTTCCATGGGATCCATCAAATTAAGAAGTTAGCAAGTCTTCTATTACTTTTAAGGGCATGTACTTCTTTAAACACAATCCTCCGCCCCACCCCACCTAAACCCTAACCCCTCAAGAGATTCAGACATTAAAAATTGAAATGTTTGTCTTTATCGACGTGAATGTGAGAATGCTAAAAAAATATATATTTGAATTAAGGCATGCATCTAAATGAAATAAAAAACCTCTTATTTATTCAGGTTATGAAACTGTCTTTTTAGACAATTTCTTTCAGTACCAATTAGTTTTTTTTTTTTAATGTTAGGCATGTAGTTATTGCCTTTTTGTTTCCTTATTTCATTTATTTAGTTTCGAGCGGCATTTAATTTTTATCCTTTACTCTGACCTACTCTGGTCGTTTCGTATTGTATATGAGTCAAACTATTCATTGATTCTCCTGATTTTAATAACATACTTTGAGTCATATATGATATGAACCGATAAAAATAAAGAAAAAATGTATCCAAGACATATTATTTACATTTAGCTGTATGTTGTCTAAAAAACAATGTCGAGTATTGGCACATAAGTACATAAATACTCGATACTACGTACACTCACGGATCCAAGACTTTCATACTCAACAATAATCTTACCATTGAAGTAAATTGTATGAGCTCCCCCCCCCCCCCACCACACACACATATATATAAATTGATTTGAAAGTACAATATGATGAAGGTTTTATACCGTATAAGTCTAAGACAACTCACAAGCAGCGGCGTGCAGAAAAGGATATACCTCCTCCGCCTCCTTCACAAGTTGAAACCCGCGGTAAAGGGAAAGTAATACCCCGAACTCGGTTTCCTTAGATTGACACTTCGTTTTTCTATTATAATGCTAGATTAGTTTCTCTTTTTATATCGTGTAATAAAAGCGATTTTTACTTCGTCATAAGTGGAATCATCAATAAAATAAAAAGGCTCTGCCTTCGTTATATAATATATATATATATATATATATATATATGTATATATATATATGTATGTATATCCAAGGTAGACAAGAGCCAACCTTCACCAGTTGGTTTCATTTGGTTAGAACCCTCTAAAACAATCACCTAGTTCCTCAACCACCACCACAACCACCACATGTCAGCCAAAGACAAACAATGCAGCCACCACAGGTTTCTCCGGCGACTTTGCGCGTCAATCCTCATCATCAGCTTCATAATACTCATCATCATCCTCCTCATTTGGGCCATCCTGCAACCCCACAAGCCCATCTTCATCCTCCAAGACGCCACCATCTTCAACTTCAACATCTCTTCACCTAGCACCCTCTCCTCTACAATCCAAATCACCATCCATTCACAAAACCCTAATGATCACATAGGCATTTATTACCAAAAGTCCGACGTATACGCCACCTACCGTAGCCAAGAGATCACTTACTTCACCGCCGTACCGGCGGTGTATCAAGGCCAGAAGGATAAGAATGTTTGGTCGCCGTTTATTTATGGGAATAATGTTCCGGTGGCGCCGTTTAATGTGGTGGCGTTGGAACAAGATAAGGCTAATGGGGCTGTTTGGTTGATGATTAAGATGGATGGTAAGGTAAAATGGAAGGTTGGGAGTTTGATTACCGGAATTTATCATCTTCATGTGACGTGTCCGGCGTATATCCCTTTCGGAAATCAGAACGTCGGGATTGTTGCTGGCGGCAACGGCGTCAAGTATCAGTTCTCACAGAATTGCTATGTCAGTGTTTGATATTGGGAAGTTTTTTACACACCTTTTCTTTGCATTAAATTTACCATTTCAACGTTGTAACACATCGTGAATTATCGTATCATATAAGTGGTAACGTAATTCATTTAATGGTCGATACGTTGTCATTTGCACAATTATAACTTCAATATGATAATCGTTATTCTAATTACCGAATTTATTTTGTTATATTTATTATTGTCTTTGAATTCTATTTTCAATAGAATAAAGGAGACACTCTTATTTGATTTTGAAATATGATGGAATAAAACAAAATGACTTAACAAATTGGTTGCGCTTCTTATATTGTGATATCGTAGTTGATCGACACAGCTTGACGCAATTTTCATTATGGGTTCTCGGAAAACAACTCTAATGTGTTTTTAACAAATATGTATGATTGCGCATATCCGACCCTCTCATATCCCGCCATAAACGAGAGCCTCTAACACTATTGGGTAGTGTTGTTATTACTTGACTTGATTGTTTGATGAAGGCATTAGGTGTAGGGATGAAATCTACTCACCCTTAAATCCTTCGCTTCCATTCCCACCGGCCATCTGTCGCGTGGCAGCCATCCCCTCATACACTTCTTCCTCTTCACTCTTTCATTTAGCCTCATCACCTCTTCTGCTGCTACGTGTCAGACATTGAAGATGAGAATGAGGGATTTAGAGATGAGGAGATCACATCACTCCGGGGTATTACATTTGGTTTAATATTTATCCTTATTGCACTGTTCTATTATCTGAAATGATGGATGGATGTAAGTTGAAAATTTAAATTTGGTAGTTTTATTACGTTTGACACGTAATTGTTGGTAATATCAACAACGTAATATTACTTAGAAAGGAAGTTTGCCGATTATTTATGTCATTACATAGTTCTTTTTAAATCTCTATAAATTTATTTTAATCAATTTCTCACTTCCGTTCATCTACCTTGACTAAACAATTGCAAGGAAATCAGTCGATACATCTCAAGTTAATCAATTTTCCTAACCTCAAATGAATATGTTTCAGGGATATGCTATTATTCATGGCTAATATTTTACTTTTGCATTTGTTTTGTATGAGCTTTTTTTTTTTTAAAAAAAAAAAAAACTTTTTGCAATCGAAAGTAGCAGCCCTGTTTAATTTTCATGGTGAAAGTGAGGTGCTACAAAAAAAAAAGTATCATAAAAATATACATATATAGGGTTGGGATCCTCTCACCCACAAATCCCTCACTCCTTTCCCACCGCACGACATGTTACAGCAGTGAAGGATGGTGAGGCTAGATGAAGGGATAGACAGCAATGGATGTATGAAATGGATAGACACGTGTCACGCGGTGGAAAGGTGGTGGAGAATTTGTGGGTGAGGAAATCCGAACCCGATGGTGATAATTGTACTGCGTGTTCTTAATCTTTGTGAGGTGTGGACCTTAAGGTATACCTTTTAACTTCTTTCCACTTTTCCAGTATGTATTAGGTTGGCCATTATAGAGGTGTTTATCAAACCAAACTGTTTGTAAACATTTCGAGTTTGATTCATATTTGATTCGAGTTTGTTCGTTAATTTTAGTTAAACAAGCTAAGTTCGAACACTTAATTAGATTCGTTTACTAAAACGAGTCAAACTGTTCGTAAATTGTAAGGCTTGTTTAAAGAGTTATAGCATTCTCAAGCGGAATTTGAACAAATTTTAAAACTTGTTACAGAAAACAAGCGAGCTGAACCGTTCGTTAAATTAAACAAATCTAAACTCAAAAAATAATATTCGACTCGGTTCGGTTCGTTAACACCCCTATCGACCAAGTCCGAAAAGAGTCTCCCTTTGAGTATCTTTCAGTTGAATATTCGGAAAGGGAGGCCACTAATTATGCCATTTGGCATGGCAGTTGATGTTAGGTGCATAATGAGAGCATACATTTACACGGATCACCAAAACGACATACTTTGATCCGTTATATTTACACGGATCATCAAAACGACATACTCTCATCCATTATCTTTATACGAAAGGGTTACTGAAGTAATATACTCTCATCTATTTTCCACATACACAAATACTTTCAATTCATTTATGCATTCATTTCAGTCACTTTCACCATAACATTCAGTTCACGTAATCATTCATTCAATTACTTTAGGCTCTATTGACATTGCTTGACCTGTATTTGACCATACATTTAGGATATACATATATACACATCCCATATGCTTATATTCACATAGACATATTTACATATAAACAACTTTGTTAATTCATATGGGTGTCAAGCGATAGGCCGACACCATCCGATGTCAGCTCACATATATGTTTATCCCAAAATAACCGTCATATCATATAATGCTCAAACACATTTTTACCAACCTAATTCAAATCGATACAAATACAATTTATTCTTTTTGAGTCATATGTGCACATAATTGTACAAAACGACCTCTAAAACTCCTCTAAGCATATATATGTCCTTATAGCCCCAGATGCAAAAGACTTCAAACTAGACGTTTGGGGAACCTGGACTATCGACCAGTCGAGCACATACGTCGATGGCTTGGTGGTACTGGTTTGACCATCGTACGGCAGAGACTTCTATATCCCGTCATGGACACATCTCAATCGTTTTCGTAATAGATTTTGCAACTTATACTCATCAGGGTTATATATAGTTCACAATCAATACAATATACATCGAAATTAACGGATTAAAATTCGTAATCTTCATTGACCAATTAGCAGTAGAAAAGAGAGGAAAAAGTGTTATGGTTTCCTCTATAACAAGTACCTTGAACGCTGATTCTAACGGTGACCTAGAATTCCAAGTCCGACTTTCCGATCACCTTCATAGGTTTATGTGACTTTTCAAAGACTCTGTGCGTTCTTTTACGATAAGAAGGAAGGCTTCAATTGTGTAGAACGGGAAGAAGTATGTTGGATGACAATCAATATCCCCTCTCCTTTTATCTTAGTTATTATTTTATTTTGTTGATTCAATTTTTGCTCTTGATTTTAAATTTAAAAATCTTGGGTGATCACATAGTATGTCTAGCATGTGTGTTTAATTGGATTCGCACGTTTGAATTTATCCATAAAACGGATATGGATTTGCATACCGCTCTATTGCCATCAATATTTGGTATGGAAATCTGAAGCAAATAATTTATGTGTTATTTTTTTTTAATTTGAAAGGAATTTATGTGCAATGGTTGACTTGGTGTTTTATTAGGATCTCAATGGAGGAGCATGCAGTAATAGTTGAATTTAAGCTTAAATAAAGGATTCAGATTTGAGGAGGCTAAATGTTAGGTGATGAGCCTGAAACTTAGCTGTCATATAATACAAGATTCCACCGTTGGTCAACAAACAGTCAACTTCAAATTACTTCAGCTCGACTAATTCTTCTGGCACAAGTGTTGCACCTCTGTTCGGCAAAGAATTATTTGATCAAGACATTCAATTCGGCTACCGTGAGCAAATACTCAGTTATCAGGCAAGCAATTTTTCACTCAAGGAGTGCACTTCTCCTCTGCATTCGCCCTAAGCTCCAGTCTCGGCCTCTGTCACATAAGGTTTTACCCCTAAACAATTCAACCAAATCAGAAAAGGATTTCTAAGCAGCTTCATTTGGGCCCATCAGTACACTTGGCAGAGCTACAGTGTAAAGAATGGCTATTGCCGGCTCTCTACGCATCATAGACTTGACAACTTGTTAAAGCATCTGTCTACTCATACTGCATACATGTAAAGGACTAGCCCACCTACACACGCGTCAATCACATCAACTGGCAGAATTCTTGGACGATGGAAACAAATAAAAGTAAGAGCATATACAGAGAAAAAAGCTCCATACTTTACAGTGAGACGAACTCAAACTCTTCAAATATCAAAACATCTCAGAGAGAATAGCCCAAACTGACTTGAGCGTCCGAGAGTTTAACCCGAGATCATAACCCCGAGAACCTCTGACCTTTGTTTCATGTGCAGGTTATTCAGGAAAAATCGCAGTTATACAAACCGTGAAAAGCTAACGGCATCTTTTTCGGATCATCTTTGATCCTTGGTGAAGATCCGACTTCATAATTAGGCAAAATATAAGACCTCCAATCACGCGTCGTTAGAGGTTTTAACGAACCGAGCTCAATCGAACCAAATACTAGGTTTTCGAATTCGGATTCATTTAGCTAAACGAACTATTTGGCTTGGTTCGTTTAGCTAAACGAACTTTAAAATTGGTTCGAGTTCGGCTCGATAACATAATATCTGTTTAAACGAGTCGAACAGTTCGCGAGTAATTCGGTTCTTTTTAGTAAACAAACTCAAACAGCTGTTCGAATTTGGCTTGTTTACTAGCTACTATTAACGAACTGAACTCGAACTGTTTGCGAACTGTTCGATTCGTTGAACAGCACTACGCGTCGCCACGTGTACAAAAACAATTTTTTTTAAAAAAAAAAGTGTTGCACCCGTTTCTTTTAAAAAATGTTTTTGTACACATGGCGACGCGTGATTGGAAACCTCATAATTTACCTCCTGATTATACATTTTCCAAAATTTCAGTGGTTAATCTCCAACCCCAACTGGTAATCTCTTTTCCGTTTCCCTCTCCTCCACACAACCCATACATATATATACACAACACACCCCTACCACCACCCATTTCCACCTCCCCAAAAACTCATATCAATTTTCTCCATTCCAAAGAAAAGAACGAGCTTTTTTCTCACAAAAAAAAATCTTGTTCTTTTGTATTTATCTTTATTTATTTGTTTCTTGATCCAAGTCATAATTCAACGGCGCATACTACGGCCGACCAATGCCACCGTCCTGCAACCCATTTGCATGCTGCTGCTGCTGCTGCAAATGCGTTTTCAATTGCGTCGCAAGTTGCATTCTCCAAATTCTCTGCACCCTTCTCATAATCGCCGCCATCATGTGCCTGATAATATACCTAATTTTGAAACCTAATAAAGTCAACTTCATTATCACCGACGCCGCCGTCACCGTTTTCGATTACCAAACCACCACCAGCACCTTAAATTACGAGTTAGCCCTCAACATTACTGTCGAAAACAAAAATAAACGCCTTGGAATTTCTTATGAAAGCATTGAGGCCAGCGCATTTTATGAAAAACAGAGATTTTCTAGCATTACTATGATGCCGTTTTTCCAAAAGGTGGAAAATACGAGTTTGATTCATCCGGTTTTCCGGGGACAGAGCAAGGTGGCGCTGGGTGGAGAAGAGGCGTACCATTATTTCCAGGATAAAAATGAGGGTATGTATGAGATTGATGTGAAGCTTTATTTGAAGGTGAAATTCAAATGGATTTGGTTCATTCAGACTTCGAAATTCAGTCCTGTTATCGATTGTGATGTGAAAGCACCTGTTTATTCCCATGGAGAAGTTCCGGTCACCTTCCAGCCTAAGGAATGCGGTTTCGATTGGTGATAATGGTTCCTACCTTTTGCAAAAGATCTCTCTGAATATTATTAGTTGATATCTCCTAATTCATATAGAACTGGACTTCTTATTGGAATCAAAACTTCTATTTCTTGGTATGAAGGTATTGTTTGCATCCTATCATCTTCCCCAACCCTTAGGCATAGCTTTGGCTGTGCTAATTCAATATATATGATATTGTCTAACTAAGATATATCACGTGTTTTTAATCCATCTTAAAGTAGTATACATGATATTATCTCATCAATTCAGCCATTGAATAGGTTAAAGGACAAGACGTTAAGTTAGAAGATCTTTATTTGATCATATGACTTTATTTTGTTTGCTCGTTTTAAGTATAGAACTCGCTCTCCATCCTTCTTCCGGATTGAAAGGAAGGGTCTTAGCATTTGTCGTACGTGCTCGCTGAAAAAGTTCCCTATCCTGGTGAGGAAGATAGAAAGAAGACTGAGTTTCCATAGACTTTGATTTTTTTTTCCTTTTAGGGTATACATATGCTACTACATGAGCCTGGGAGATTTATCGCCATTAAATTGTTGATTCCATGTAGTATTATTAGGATTTGGTCCTGTGATTGACATTCTTCCAATTTTTTTTATTATATTTAATTTTGAAGGAGGCATATATATTTAAATTCCGTATTTATGGATCAATGAGTTTCAATTTCCAATGGAGTTAAGGATACACTCTTCCTTGACTTTGGAATAAAGCAAAATGACTCACTAAATTAGTTGCGCTTATTATATTATGAGGTAGCAATTAATAGACACAGCTTGATGCAATATCATTATAGGTCATCGGGAAACAATCTTTCTGTGTTTCTAACACATGGGTATGATTGCGTACATCCGACCTTTCCTCTTATACCCGGCCCGCCTATCTTTTAATGCAATGGGATAATATTGTTATTTATGAACCAATGCATATGTTTGTAATGGGACAACAATGTTATAGTCAGAATCTTGGAAATTAAGCTGCGGTATGTTCTTCTGAAACTCATTTTCAGAAGTATACATTTAGTTTTTTTTTAAAAAAAGGCACATCTTTGGGCGAAAAAACTAGTCTAATGGTTAAAATAGAATTTCTTTTAACTTAACGACTGGAGTTCCAAACCCTTTCTTAATTTTATTTTTTTAAAAAAAAAAGAAATTCTTTTACAGATGAATTTGTAAAAAAGTTTCTTATTGAACATAGTATTTGCTCACCCTTTTTATTACCATATTTTTACAGAAGAACATGTGGACGTCGTAGGACATGAATGAAGGACATAAGAAAGCTTATTTATAGCTATGTAAAAACGTGACATTTCTAATTTGAGACCGAACTGTAGTTGTTATGATGTTTATCTTGATGATAGATCTTATGACAAAGGTTATGAATTATTTAGTTATTAGTTGAAATGTTGGTGGATACAATTAAGCAGAAAGGTATGTTATTATCGAGGTATAGACCTTTTTGGTTTAAATTTATTGTTATATTTGTTTGTGTTTCGAACGTATGATTTAATAAAATGAGGCTTCGTGATCTTTGAGCTGACATGATTTTAATAAAATCAGGCTTCTGATCCAGGTTTAAGACACGCGACCATTGAAAATTAACTTGCGTTTACAGTTGAATGGGTCAAAGGTTGTGGATGTCAGGCTTCCTTAAGAATTCGAATCCTTGCTTATGGATTCCACGCTAAAGAATGTTGTCTCAGGAGAAAAGGGGAAAAATCACACCCCAAAAAAAAAAATTGAGCGAAGGGAGAAAAAATAAAAAAGGAAGACTCAAGCTGGTGGGCCCCTTGCAGGAATCTTTGTCTGATTGTCAGATTCTTTCGCGCTGTCGCTGGTTTCTTCAGTTCGGAAAGGACAGGAACCTCTTGTTTTTTTCTTTTTCCTTCTGTCTTGTTTTGCCATGTAATTGTTCTCATGCTTTTATTGGTTTTGTAGAACTTGTTAGCCCAAAATAAATACGGAAGCAAATAAAGTTACCTCCGGCCATTGTCGTTTGTAGAAGCCTTCTTCGTGTTGATGTAGTCCTTAGGGTAGTCTTCTAGCCTTGTTCCTCTTGGCTTGAATGAGATGGTTTGATGGACAACCATAGGCTCTTATTTATAGGCTAGGCTAGGGACCCCCTAATCCTGTCTTGATTAGAGTTCATACCATCACAAACTCTACTGTATGGTGATAATCCCTTACCACCAAGGAGTTGTAGTCAAATGCAAGTCTAGGAGATAAGATGACATGGTGATCCACACTATATGTGATTTACATCAATAAATCACGGGATAAATCTTAAAGATAAACATTACGTCTAATATTTATCCAACATTCTCCCACTTGGATCAAATGTCAACACTAGACAACGCTACACAAGTGACTAAGTAATTTGGCCAAAACAAAATGTCACTCGAACAACTTGACTACCTCGATCGAAAATATAACACATACGAATCAAGGCGGTTGCGCTCTTAGATTAAACCACGAGCACTCCCTTCCAAGTATTACCATGCATTATACAAACAATCAAACAAAATGAACGACTTATTATAAATCATCTCAATGGGTCCTCGTGTATGGATCAAACAGATCCTAACTTAGATTGCGCAAATAAAATAAACAAATGTCAAACGAATGTCTAGACAATAAGATCAAAAATACAAAATCAAGGAGAACCACGTAGTCCCATATTGGCAACATGATCCCCAAATACTTGTATCGGTAAACCTTTCGTCATGGGATCAGCCAACATTGACTCCGTACTTATGTGTTCAATCTTTACATCTCCCTTGCTACTATGATCTCTGACCTTCAGATACTTTATGTCGATATGCTTGCTGCGACTCCCACTCTTATTGTTTTTCGCAAAGAACACTGCCGCTTTGTTATCGCAGAAAATCTTAATTGGTCTCTCAACACTATCGACAACTTTAAGACCACTGATGAAGTATTTCATCCAAAGAGCCTGTGAAGTAGCTTCATAGCACGCAATAAACTCAGCCTCCATAGTGGACGAAGCAATAATGGTTTGTTTCTTACTTCTCCAAGATACTGCTCCTCCAGCAAGAAGAAAAATGTATCCAGAAGTAGACTTGCTTGTATCCACACAGCCTGAGTAATCAGAATCAGAATATCCCAAAACCTCCAGAATCTCTGATCGTCTGTATGTTAACTTGTATTCTTTGGTTCCTTGTAAGTATCTTAAGACCCTCTTCGCGGCTTGCCAATGAGCAATACCAGGGTCACTCAAATATCTGCCAAGTACTCCGACTGCAAATGAGAGATCCGGTCTGGTACAGACCAGTGCATACATAAGACTCCCAATGAGTGATGCGTATGGCTTGTCTTTCATCTCATCTTTCTCTAATGCATTCTTCGGACACTGGTCTAAGCTGAACTTGTCTCCTTTAGCTATAGGTGCCGCCGTGGGCTTACACTTTTGCATGCCAAATTTCTCAAGTACTTTGTTAATGTAGGCTTTCTGAGAGAGACCAAGTATTTTACTTGCTCTATCTCTGTGAATCTCTATGCCAAGGACATAAGAAGCTTCACCCATATCCTTCATATCAAAGTTCAAAGTGAGAAATTGTTTAGTCTCACATAATAACCCAAGATCACTGCTTGCCAGGAGAATATCATCCACATATAGGACCAGAAAGATATACTTGCTCCCACTCATCTTGAGGTATATACATTGATCAACAATGTTCTCAACAAAACCGAATGAAGAGACTACCTCATGAAACCTAAGGTTCCATTGACGTGAAGCTTGTTTAAGCCCATATATGGATCTATTCAATTTGCAAACTAATTGATCATTCTTGGAATCAACAAAGCCTTCTGGTTGACGCATGTATACCTCTTCATCAAGAACCCCATTAAGGAATGCTGTTTTCACGTCCATTTGATGTAACTCAAGGTCAAAATGAGCTACTAATGCCATGATGATGCGAAATGAATCCTTCTTTGAAACTGGAGAGAAGGTTTCATGGTAATCAATGCCTTCTTTCTGAGTGAATCCTTTGGCCACAAGTCTAGCTTTATATCGTTCGATATTACCAACTGAGTCTCTCTTGGTCTTAAAGACCCATTTGCATCCCACCATAGAGGCTCGGGTTGGTAATGGAACGAGTTCCCAGACCTTGTTTTTAGCCATTGATTCCATCTCTTCTTTCATGGCATTGAACCATTGTGACGATTTGTCACTTTTCATGGCTTCTGAAAACGACATAGGGTCATGACATGTTCCAATGTCATAATCAGATTCTTGAAGGTATACTATGTAGTCATCAGGAATTGCTGATTTTCTAGTTCGTATGGATCTTCTCACTCCCACTGGTTCAGTAGGCGTGGGAATAATGGTCTCAATGGGTTCTTGATGCGATTCAACAATTTGAGGTTGTACAGTTTGAGGCTCTTCAACGTGTTGAATAGCATCTAAATTGTCTTTATGTAGGGGCACTGGTATGTCCCTAACTTCCTCAAATCTAAATTCACGATTTGAATCACTCCCACTGACTTCATGATCCTCTAGAAACTTAGCATTTCTTGCTTCAACCAGATATGGAGAGTGTGATGGACAGTAAAATCTGTATCCTTTTGAGTTTAGAGCATATCCAATGAAATAACCGCTCTTAGTTCTTTCATCCAGTTTCTTAATGCTAGGGTTGTACACCTTAACTTCAACTGGACAACCCCAAACATGTAAATGTCTTAAGCTGGGTTTCCAACCATTCCACAACTCAAAAGGAGTGGTTGGGACAGCCTTTGATGGCACCCTGTTTAAGACGTACACCGCGGTTTTGAGAGCCTCACTCCAAAAGGATACAGGCAAATTCGTAGTGCTAACCATACTCCTAACCATGTCCATAAGCGTTCGATTCCTTCTTTCAGCAACACCATTCTGTTGTGGTGAGCCAGGCATGGTGTATTGTCCAACAATACCCTCCTTCCGAAGGAACTCAGCAAATGGACCAATCATTTGACCCTTTTCTGTGTAACGTCCATAATATTCACCGCCTCTATCGGATCGGACAATTTTAATTGTCTTTTCCTTTTGTTTCTCTACTTCCAATTTGAAGATTTTGAATGCATCAAGTGCTTCAGATTTATCAAATAGGAGATAAAGATACATAAATCTTGAATAATCATCTATGAATGAAATAAAATATTTCTGACCATTCAAGCACGGAATATGAAACGGACCACAGAGGTCTGTGTGTATAATTTCAAGAAGTTGTGAACTCCTTTTGGCACCCTTAACGGTCTTGTTGGTTTGCTTTCCCTTTATGCATTCCACACAAGTACCAAAATCAGTGAAGTCCAGAGTTTGTAAAACTCCTTCATTCACTAATCTTTTCATTCGATCAATTGAGATGTGTCCCAATCGTTTGTGCCAAAGTCTTGATGAGTTTTCGTTGATAATACATCGTTTTGTTGCAGTTTCTGTCAAAAGAGTGTACTCATACATGGGATCCAACTCAAGTTGAAATAAAAAACCATTCAATTTCGCACAACCAACAATTTTATTACCTAATGAAAGATTCATTACATTCAAATGAGTGTTTGAATCAAAACCTAAAATTGAAAGTCTTGAAAGCGAAATTAAATTTCTAGAAAAAGACGGTACATAAAAAGTGTTTTCTAAATCTAACTGAAAACCAGTCTTCAAAATGAGTCTATAGGATCCCACTCCTTCTACAGTTGAGCCCATCCGGTTTCCAGAATAGATGTTCCGCTCAGTTTCCTTTGGCTTCCTCAGGTTTAGAAAGCACTGCAAGGTTTTCGAAATGTGAATTGTAGAACCACAATCAATCCACCATGTGTTATCAGAAACTTCAGTGAAATTAGATTCATAACACACAAATGAAAAATTACCTTTCCTTTCCAGCCATCCCTTGTATTTCAGGCAGTCTTTCTTCCAGTGTCCCTTTTTCTTGCAAAACCGGCATCTGTCTTTATTGCCAGTTTTCTTCTTAATGACACCCTTGCCTTTTAGTGCATTTGTCTTAGAATGAGTCGTAAAATGCACAGTCTCAATCGACTCATTTTTCATCCTCTCCTCCTCTTGCACACACATGGTCAGAAGTTCATTAATTGACCAATTTTCCTTATGTGTGTTGTAAGAGATCTTAAATGGACCAAAGTCCGGTGAAAGAGAGTTGAGTACAAAGTGCACAAGGAATGAGTCGGAAATTTCAACTTTAAGAGAGTTTAGTTTAGCAGCAATGTCCCTCATCTCCATGATGTGCTCACGCACACCACGGCTTCTGTCATGGGTCATGTTCGAGAGTCTTTTCATTAAAGTGTTGGCCACAGCCTTATCCGAACTTACGAATTGCTCATCGACAGCCTTCATGTAAGCTTTGACATTTTCCAATTTAGGGATAGAACCTCTAATGCTTGGACTTATGCGGGTCTTGATGAGCATCATGCTCAAGCGATTAGATCGCTCCCACTTCTCATAATTAGACACTTCCAAAGGCGTACTCGAATCCGTGGGTTTTGGTGGTTCATCCACACGGAGCGCCAGGTCTAAGTCCATGCACCCTAATGTCAAAAGGATCACTTCTTTCCATTCAGCGTAATTGTCACCAGTTAAGATCGGAGTTTTAGCAGAATCAAACATACTAACGGTGGGAACTGCGTAACCAAAGAAACATACAATCATGCTATGTACTTCATGTAATATAAAATTAATATATTCCAACCTTCCTGTGGGTAGAGGTTAATCATGCATAGAATATATTAAAACAAAATGAAAATCAAACAACCGGAATATTTTCGTACCTGTGGGCATAGAAAACGTTTATGTTTAATTTTCTTGATCAATAAAATAACCACTTCCCTGTGGGGCAGAGTGACTACCTTATTAATCAAACCATAGGTTTGATGACATTTTATTTTCATTATACCGTATAATTTTAAGATGCTGTGGCTAATCTTAAAATTAAGAAAATAATTCTTTATATGTCATCAACTTTAAAAAAAACGCTTTATATGACATCAACAAAAGATGAAATCATAATGAAAATGTGAAGTGAACCGATTCGGCAATACCCCAGGAAAGATCATGAATCAATTTCCTAGACAGGTATTACCATTCCACGTAAAGTCCCAGGCCGTGCGGTGGGGTCACAGACGGTCCCGCTTAAGTACCGACTTTCTAGACAGAAATTACGTGTACGGTGTATTTATCACACTTTCAATAGTTCATCTTTTGCATTTGCCACAAATTTTCACAAATGGATACATAATCTTGAATTAAGAACAATTTAAACAATTAACGATAATGCGTCAGTGACATATGAGTACATGCGCATTCCTACATACATTTTCCTTTATTCATGCACATAAACATATCAACAGCTTATCGGCATCGAACCATAATTTTAAGCTACACAATTACAAAGTAGCTTATCGGCATCACTATTACAACAGAACCCAATGAATCATATCTAAAGTAGCGGGGTTAAGATACACAACTCCAGAAACACAGAAACGATAATGCAAATACCCACACATCATTGTTTTCACAGAGAGAAAAAAAAAAGGAGAAAAGACGAAAATATAAATTCTTCTCAATCTTAAAAAAAAGACCTTACCCTTATATATTCTCCAACTGAATGACCATTAATCATATGAATCTCCCTCCGGAAAACAAATAAAAATAGACTGGAAATTTCAGAACGTGATCATGTGACCACGAAATTAGAAGCGGAAAGAAAAAAAACCAAGGAAAGACCACGACTCTGTAGGTTCTTCTTGTAAATTTCGTAATCAAACGAGTGAAATCAGGATTTTCAAGAAACGAATTTGGGTTGTGCGATAAGAGGGGAGGAAAAGGGATTCAAAGGAGGCGGTAACAAGGACGCTCGTTGCTCTCGGCACAGAATGCAATTTACAGAATGCAATCGGACGGATGCAGAAAAGCGAGTCCAGCAACATAATAACACTATACACAATAATGAAGGCCTTGAAAACTATAATCCCGTAACCTTTGAACGATTAAATTGCATTAAAGGGTACGGAAGAAAGTTTTCTAAATACAAACGATATGGTCAGAGGACCGCTCTGATACCAATTGTTAGCCCAAAATAAATACGGAAGCAAATAAAGTTACCTCCGGCCATTGTCGTTTGTAGAAGCCTTCTTCGTGTTGATGTAGTCCTTAGGGTAGTCTTCTAGCCTTGTTCCTCTTGGCTTGAATGAGATGGTTTGATGGACAACCATAGGCTCTTATTTATAGGCTAGGCTAGGGACCCCCTAATCCTGTCTTGATTAGAGTTCGTACCATCACAAACTCTACTGTATGGTGATAATCCCTTACCACCAAGGAGTTGTAGTCAAATGCAAGTCTAGGAGATAAGATGACATGGTGATCCACACTATATGTGATTTACATCAATAAATCACGGGATAAATCTTAAAGATAAACATTACGTCTAATATTTATCCAACAGAACTCTCCTTACAGGCTATTCTCCTTTCTTCTTTCTTTACGTCCATCATATAGATAATGAAAATGACAAAGTCGTATCTTCATTAAAAAGATCAGAAGTGATTTGCGAGTAACATGTTTATCGCCTTGTAAAGGCGTAGAGGTTGTATACTCAAAAAACCTGCATGGAAAAAGACGAGACTAAAAGTTCCGGAACAGTCCTACGTTCAAGTCAATTATGAACATAAACCTGGTGGTTGATAGAGAGTAAAGGGCGAAACAACCTGTTTGGTTTTGTGAAGGTTGTGTCCTTTTTCTGCATCTTTCGTTGTTATATATTCGGAGTAGCCAATGCATGTCACATGATAATTGACGCACGCTACATGTCCTGTCTTTGCTGGCGAGAGGCGTCTGCATGCTGGCCAGGTGACATCAGGTGTCGAGTTATCTAGCTGAGTTGATTGCTAGCAGACGTTTGCTTAGACAGCATGGCCGAGCCGAGAAGGGGTCCTACCCTGAAGGTGCAGCCGAACGGGGAGGTCATAGACAACGAGATCCCACCGGACCAGAAGCGGGGCAGGCAGAACATTCGAGTTTCCTCGTCCTGAGGCTGAGCTTAGCAGGACCGTCCACCGACTTTCTGGCCGAGCAGTGATATGAGTAGCGACGTTGACCGAATCTCTACTTTGCCAAATAACGTTTATTGTTTATGGATTTGGCCGAGTATACTTGTCTTCGTGTCAATTCTACTTGGATAATATTATTCTAGTTTAACCTGATAATATTGTTCTACTTTAACTGAATTTACGGAACGATTCACCCACTGGACTGAACAAAATCCCAATAAACTGATATTATTACGTTATATAATTTTTGATATGGGAATTATACCAACCATTTTAAATCATTTGCTTACTCAAGCATTATGCAATATTATCATCAGATAATAATGGCACAAGTGATTTTTTCAGTATCTTTAAAATAAAAAATAAAAAATTATCAAATTTATTTGTCTTTTTGTCGTTCTTTAATAATCAATTATATTAAGATGACAATGGTTATGCTTCGTGATACAATTTCTTCATCTATTTTGCATGTCATTAACCCTTTTTTCCTCCTTATTTAATACAGAATACAATTTATCAAATTATCTTGTCCTACAATTCTGATACCGTAATACTTCAATGTACAGTAGGAGATAGGAAAATTTGCGTTGAAGTCTTCAGAGAAAAACAAAGTTAAAAATTGAGAAAGTACGTGATTTGAGCCAAATTGTCTCAAATCATGATTTCAATTTTCCAACAAACAGCAGATCTCAATCACCAAGGACCTTCTGCTTCTTTGAGGTATTCATGTATGGTCTCAAAACCCATTCCGTCTGAGCTTCCTCTTGATCCATTGTTCCTAACTTGATCTGTAACCACAGATGATAGTAAGAATAAACTCGAGTCTCACAATCGCGAAAGCCTAGTGTATCGGAAACAACCTTTATGTAAAGCCAAACATCAAGTATCATCAAATCACCTTTTTTTTTCTTTTTTGCATTTTCCATTCCCACACAATGACAGATAAAACAGGAAAAATCATCATCATCATGTCCAATATATCCCAACGACAGATAAAAAAGTTAACAATGATGATAACATACCAACAACAACGAGAACAACACTCGGATTTTCTCTCACTAGGTGGGCTTGGCTATATAGATCGGTCTTTCCACTGCGCTTTATTTCTGTTTTTTCTTTCTTCTACGAACACATACCAGCGAAAACTAAATTACACTACAAATCAGTGTGTCCTGGCTATATCTCCATATCCTTTTCTTTTCTTCTTTTTGCAAGTAATATATCTCCATATCAAACTTTTGACACCAATAAAAAGCAGATGTACTTCATCACAAACAGTCAAGAGAAAGAGATAATAAAGGATGTATATAATAAGGGCCCTAAACATCTCTTAGGCAGAGTCTAATGACATCGTTTTCTAGGCTCTTATGATGTTTCTATGCCATGATATTTCTCCATCCAATTAGAAGCAACTGTAGCTCAAGTTCTACTTAGGAGTAAATTACCTGGTAAAGCCGCAATTCAAAACGAGGACCAATCTCTTTCAGCTCAACAGATTTAGGCCCTCCACGTTTCTCATAAACGTGATGTCTGCAAGTTTAAAAAAGCTGAAGTCATAAGAAGAAAAGAGAACACAAGCTCTAACAGAAAATGGATGAATAATTATTTTTAGGTGGAATAAATTGTGTGGAAGATAGAATACAACAAAGCTACGTTGAAAGTTCATATGAAGAAACTGTATAATACACCGAGTACTGTTTGGTTATTGGATTAGCCTGAAACTAAGATACAACATATAAAGCACACATGTACAAAAAGAGATGCCAGAACCACCAAAGAAAAATTTGAAATTGAGTTACTTAAAGCTCAAATATTAGTCAGATAGTATATAGTACAACATCTCCCAGATAGAGCAATTACAAAAAATAAAAACCAGAAATAGCAGCAAGTTATTGAATGAGACGACAACACAACACATTTTGCCGAAAAAGCATCTTTACGTGGTCAAATAATACATTCCAGGAAGTCACCGCAAACTTACTGGAGATCCGATCTAGCAAACTCGAGTTTGAGTTATTAAAGCAAGAACAAAAGAAACAAGGTATAGATACAAGATGTGTAAATGCATCAGATTACAAATTAATATTTCTGATGGAGACAAAAATCAAAACCACCCGCTAAATGATACGTAATCCAGCACATAACGTAGAGAAATTCAAACTTGAGTTCCTTATAGCAAGAACCAAAGATCAATCAGATGTATGTAATGCAAGATACATGAGAAGACCAATCGTCACATTGACATTCCAGAAGAAATAGAAGAAACCCATCAATAGCAATAGGATTTGTAGCAGAGACGCAGTAAAGAAAACATAATTTATCCAGAAAAGAAAAAAAAAAAAAAAAAGATAAACAAACAATCAAACAACATAAAGAAACACAAAAAAAATTAAAAAAGTTCCCCTGTTCAATATTTTAGTATTCACAAAACACTAACCTAAAAGATATGTAATCGGACTGGTTGGCAAATGTGATAATCCGTTTTGTGTCTGGCTTGGGCACCGGGAAAAGATGCTTCAAAATATTTGCCGTCCTTTCACCTAGCTGCCACAGATGAAGGTAAGTTTTTGAATAAAGCACATATTACAACCAGTAGAAGCTAGAACATTGCTAAAGAACCAGGACCCAAGTTGGCTTAGGGATGTCGCATGCAGTTATTCAGAATATAACCTCAACATTTACCCTCTTAAATACTTAAAAATTGAGGAGACAGGTGGGTGGACCTGTCCTTTCTGACTAGGTATTTCATTGACAATTGTTACATAACAATCTGACATTCACATCTAATGTTGAAAAAAAATAAAGAATCAGGATATCGCCAAATAGTGGCAGAAAGTAGAACCAATAGTCATCCTCACCAAAGAGAAATAACAGAACTGACAAAACCATTCACCAGCATAAAAATCCAAGTTTCCGTTAGTTTTCATAAACATAGTCCTAAACATCACTCTGAGTATGAAGTAGTAAATTTTCACCTTCGTAGAGAAGTTGTTAAGGATCAAATGGGGATAGGCTTCAGGCATGGTTCCTATAGCTTTTTTGTCCTTAATGTCATGTCTTGTCACCTGCACAAGAATGAAAGCTCTACTTATTAAACTAAAGATCAACAATACAAAGAATTCAACCACACTCCCCTACTAGTAACAAGAAACTTACCACATTGAGCAACCCAAAGTAAGCAGTCGGCCCAAAAGGTAGATGGCTTATAACAAGACCATCAGGGACACCACGATGCTCATGAACTAAAATAACATCCGTGAAATCATGAGCTCTACATGTCTCAATTATCTCAGATATAACCTTCAGCAGAAAAAAGGAGAAAAACCATTAAGGTTCCGTTTGTTTTCTCATTTTCATTTTCCATTATGATAATATAAGCACATATTTGATTTCCTATTTTGACCTATCAATATAGATAATATAAAAAATGCAATATGGTATTTGTTTTAATTCTTGTAGCACGCTCTTTATTATGAGATAATCGGTTTTTAAAAATAACGTTCGTGCAAAAGTCATTTCTTTCGCATGGTGGAAAATGAAAAAGCGAAAAAATGAGTTAAAACTTCATTGAAAAATGTGCAGAATGAGAAATGGAAAAAAGAATTAGATAATAAACACAACTTAACTTTTTGTCCACAATACCAAGACAAAGCTGCCGTACTAAATAAATATATCCTTGGGAGTATCCAAATATTAGCATCTGCTCACAAACTCACCACTTCTATGCATCTAATGCTTCAAAAAAAATTTGATAAAATGAAAAGAAAGCAAGCTACAATGAAGCTATGGCTAGTCAAGAGTGCTGAAACGCAGGTAATGAATTCTGAGCCTCCACCCCCACCACCACCCCCTCTCTCCCTCTCTACACTCTTTTCTGTACATAATTCTGGTCTTTCACATCGCCTTATTTAGCAACAAGTTATGTCAAAACCCTGACGAATAAAATATCTTGCTCCCTGAACTAAATGTGTTATGTAAACAAGCTGGGATCAAGTGCCATGTTACCAAAGCATAACCAGATCCATACTCACAAACCCCCTGGCAACTTTAATTAACCACTACCAAGAAAGCTTTTGCTGCCAGGAACATGGACATCAACATCATACATTATCACCGAGCAACATGGCAGTATGCTTTCAGTAACGGATCACACAACAATAAGCATATTAAGTAAATTCAGAGAACGTGAATCCATGAGTACATCCAACAGCATCCGAACGTATACCCCATGAACAAATGGCAACAAGGAAGATAACAGCTACCAAGCTAGGTAAAATTAAGTAAAGCAAATGCTAGCAGCCTAGCACGTGACATATCAAAGATAAACTAACCTGACCACCTCGATTCATTCTTTGTGCATTAGGAAAGACAATTTTCAATTCCTGTGGGGGAAGAAAACAGATAAAAGTAAATGGTTTACCTCATGACATAGTAAAATAAGAGCACATATTAAAATAAGAGCAGAAAAAAAAAAGAATAGGGCAGGGGAGCGTGTACTAACCTTAACAAATTGGGTAAGAGGAGCACTAGCATCTCGTGATGTTGTGAGCAAAATTTTAGGATCTTTCACAGCGGCATTAGCATATTCATCATCAATTGTTGATCGTGGAACTGGTCCAAACACAAAGACGACGACCACATGGCATCCAAATTCAGATACATTATTTACAAAAAAAAATTCAGATACATTAGGCAGCAGCATATATGATGCAAACTCTTAAAGTACTACAACCAGACAGGAGGTCTTTTCTTTTTCTTACCTAAGTTCATATTTTCCGTTTATCTCTGCGCCTGATTTCTAATTGGCTGACATATAAATTACTAATTTTGATTTACGAGTACTAATATACATCTCAAAGTACAAGTTCATACAAGCAGAAATTATTCTAAAACAATAGAATTTGTCATAAAACATCACAAAGAGCCAGCAAATAAAGCAAGATGCATCACTTACTTGCTGTCTGCTCATCTTCAAGGTCAATTTCTTCTCGGAGAGCTGCCTCTTCATTTCTAAGCTCAGTAGGAATTGGCTTTCCCTCTGCCACATTCAGAATTCATAAAATTAGCAACAAAAAGAAACAAACTTTCATCCTCACAAGCAAACTAATGCGAACCAGTCGACTAATTTTCCACGAGTACCTTCTAAGGCTTGTTTGATTTTGCGCTTCTTTTCGTAAAGCAGTCGCTCTTTGCCCTCCAAGTTTTTCCGATAGAGATATTCTCTCCTCAGTCTTATGTTTCTCCTCAGCATTGCTGCTCACTGAACTTCACGTTCTGCGGAATAAATTATAGTACACGACGGCCGGCACCGGAGATAAGGGGTTTTATGGAAACCGGAGGTAGGGTTTTAGAGTTTGTAGAATTAAATCAAATCAAATGGGAACATACCTTAGTCAACAATGTGTGAACATGGTTTTTATTTTCAAATGGTAGGTATCAACTTCAACTTTGCTTATTTTGTTCACATAGCTTTTACCAACTTTGTTTATTTTGTTCACATAGCTTTTACATATAAACATGTGTGATATTTGCCTATAAATAGGCTAGTTCATCAACATTGTAAACACACCTCCAAACACATCTTCAAGAACAATTCTAAGACTCCAAAACAGGAGCATTGTATATTGAGCAAAGCTTTGTGTTCTTCTATTATTCCTTCTTTCAATTTCTTAGAATTTTATCGATTCAAATTCCTTCAAATTGGTATCAGAGCTTGTATTGCTGAATCGATTCATTTTTCTAGATGGAAGGAGAGAGAGTTATCCAACCTTGTCCTGTTTTTATCTTTGATGGTAAAAACAACTTTGATCAATGGATTATACTTATGAGAGATTTTTTTGAAGTTCTCGGCATATGGGATGTCATAGAAAACGGATTTGATATTCCAGATGCGAGCAAAAAATTAAGTGACGAAGAGGCCAGAGCTTTGGAGATAAAGAGGAGGCAAGATCGTTTAGCTCGACATTATCTTAACAACCGAGTCGAGTTAGCTGTCTTGAACAAATTTATGAATATCAAATCTGCAAAAGAGGCTTGGAGAATTCTTGTGAATATCAATAGAGGCAGCAGCGAAGTTAAAAAGGTTCGCTTACAAGAATTCCAGAGACAATTTGAAATGGCTCAAATGAAAACAAACGAGTCTGTTGCAGATTTCATATCCAAGGTACGAGATATTGGTGGAAAAATAAACGCCAATGGTGAAGTCATCACCGAAGCCCAACTTGTCCAGAAAATTCTCAGATCTTTGACTCAAAAGTTTCACATGAAAAAAATAGTCATTGAAGCTACCAAGGATCTTGACGAAATGACTATTGATCAATTGGAAGGTGAGTTACTATTTTATGAAATCTCACTAGATCAGCAGTCTGTTGATATTATAGAGGAAGCATTACAAGTTCAGACAATTGTTTCGAAAGATCAAGGATTGTCTGCAAATCATGCTGAATCTAGTCAGAGGAGTCAGAATTTTCGAGGTAGAGGACGTGGCCAAAGAAGAGGTCGTGGTAGAGGTAATTTTAATTACCAGCGAAATACTCGTGTTTTTGATAGAGATAATCAAAAGAATGATTTCCAAAAGGATAAATCAAAAATCCAATGCTTTAATTGCAAAAAGTTTGGACATTTTCAAAGTAACTGTTGGTATAAGAATAGTCCAGAAACGCATGCGAAAGTGGCTGAAAATGACAACACAATTCCTGAGACTTTGTTTTTGGCTGATTTGAGTGTTGAAAACAAAACAAAAAATGAATGGATTTTGGATTCTGGTTGCAGCAATCATATGTGTGGAGATAAAGAAATGTTTACAGATTTGGATACTTCTGTGAAAACTACTGTGAAATTTGGAAATAATTCTGAGGTACCTGTTCTCGGTAAAGGGAGGATTGCCATTAGTTTGAAAGATGGTTCTTCTAGCTTTATTTCTGATGTATTCTATGTACCAAGTTTACATCACAATTTACTGAGCATTGGACAGTTATCTCTGAAAGGCTATAACATAGTCTTCAATCATGGAGTTTGCACTGTAAGTGATCCGAAGAGAGGATTAATTGCAAAGGTAAATATGAATAATAGTCGTTTGTTTCCGCTGTCAATCAACTGTAGCAGTTTACCTTGCTTTAGTTCTATGACATATGATGATACGTGGCTATGGCATCTAAGATTTGGACACTTGAATTTCAGAAGTTTGAAGTTTCTTGTCAGAAATAAATCTGTTTTAGGATTGACAGATATTGATTTTCCACAGAAAGTTTGTGAGTCATGTAAACTGGGAAAGCAACACAGATTTCCGTTTCCGAAGAATAAGGCCTGGAGGGCGAGTACACCACTGGAGTTGATCCATTCAGACTTGTGCTACGTAGAAGTACCTACAAATGGTGGTTGTAAGTACTTTATAACTTTTATTGATGATTTTAGTCGGAAAGCATGGGTGTATTTTCTTAGAAACAAATCTGACGCATGTGATACGTTCAAAAGTTTCAAAGTGTACATTGAAAAACAAAGTGGTTTTGTGATCAAAACTTTGAGAACAGACAGAGGAACTGAGTATACTGTCTGTGATGATTATCTGGAGAAAAATGGCATTAAGCATCAAATGACAGCGAGATATACACCTCAACAAAACGGGGTGACAGAAAGGAAAAATAGAACAGTTATGGACATGGTAAGATCAATGATGCATTCAAAGAATCTACCATAATCATTTTGGGCCGAGGCTGTTGCTTGTGCTGTCTATGTCTTGAACAGGTGTCCTACAAGGAGTATTGCAGAAAGAAAGACTCCTTACGAGGTATGGACAGGTCGAAAACCAAATATCGGACATTTGAAAGTATTTGGTTGTATTGCTTATGCTCATGTTCCAGATGTTTTGAGGAAGAAGTTGGATGATAAATATGAGAAATGTGTTTTTATTGGATATTCTCATGAAACAAAAGGATATAAACTTTATAATCCTGTTACCAGAAAAGTTGTTATCAGTCGAGATGTCATTTTTGAAGAGATGGAGACTTGGGATTGGCTAAGAAAAGAGCCTGAGAAAATAGAAAATTCTTCATTTTCTCCTATTGTTGGTTCTCGTATACAGGAACCAGAACCAGAACCACCAAGAGAGGATATTGTGTCTAAACCATCATCGAGTCGCCCACAACGAGAGAGGCGATTACCAACCAGATTGCAGGATTATGAAATTGGTAATGACAATGAATTATCTGATAAAGAAGTTGTGAATTTTGCATTATTTGCAGATTGTGATCCAGTGACATTCGAAGAAGCTTCCAGAAATGATAATTGGATTCGTGCCATGGATCAAGAAATTCATGCTATTGAGAAAAATGATACATGGGAATTGACTACTCTTCCGAGAGGAAAAAAAAACCTGTTGGAGTCAAATGGGTGTACAAGACAAAATACAAAGCAAATGGAGAGATTGATCGCTTTAAAGCAAGACTTGTTGCAAAAGGATACAAACAAAAGGCAGGTATTGATTATTTTGAGGTCTTTGCTCCTGTTGCTAGACTTGACACAGTTCGTATGGTCATTTCTATTGCCGCACAAAGTGCATGGAAGATTTACCAAATGAATGTTAAATCTGCTTTCCTAAACGGAGTTCTGGAAGAGGAAGTTTATGTTGATCAACCAGATGGATATGTTGTCAAAGGACAAGAAAGTAAGGTATACCGGTTGAAAAGAGCTTTGTACGGTCTCAAGCAAGCTCCACGAGCATGGTATACTCGCATCGATTCTTATTTCACTGAACATGGTTTCCAAAGATGTCCATATGAGCATACTTTATATGTGAAATATTCTGATCAAGGAGATATGTTATCGTATGTTTATATGTCGATGACCTTATTTTCACCGGTAACAGTGCTAAAATGATTTCTGAGTTCAGGGAGGCTATGATTAGTCATTTTGAAATGACGGATCTTGGTCTAATGTCTTACTTTCTTGGTTTGGAAGTTTATCAGATGGACAGTGGAATATTCATTTCACAGAAGAAATATGCAGGTGATATTCTGAAAAAGTTTAAGATGGAATTTGCAAAACCCATCTTAACACCGGTTGAAGAAAAGTTGAAGTTAACAAAAGATGCTACAGGTGACCTAGTTGATCCTACATACTTCCGAAGACTAGTTGGAAACTTGAGATATTTGACTGCGACTAGGCCGGATATAACATATGGTGTTGGACTTATCAGTCGTTTCATGGAGTCACCACGTCAATCACACTTACAATCAGCTAAACGGATTTTGAGATATATCAGAGGTACAAAAACTCATGGTATATTCTATTCTTGTGCTAATGATATTTCTCTTATGGGGTACACAGACAGTGATTGGGCTGGTGACAACATAGAAAGAAAAAGCACATCAGGTTATGCATTTTTCTTGGGATTCGGCGTTTTCTCATGGTCTTCAAAGAAACAACAAGTCGTGGCTTTATCTACAGCTGAAGCAGAATATATAGCAGCATCAAACAGTGCTACACAAGCGCTATGGCTTAGACGAATTCTTGGTTTTCTACATCACAAACAAGATGAACTAACAAATATTTATTGCGATAACAAATCAGCAATTGAATTATCAAAGAATCCAGTATTTCATGGACGAAGCAAACACATCGATATCAAGTTTCACTTCATTCGTGACCTAGTTCGTGAGAAAGAGATTGCTATTGATTATTGTCCAACTGAAGAACAAGTTGCAGATATTTTTACAAAGCCATTGAAGACGGAGTCATTTTTCAAACTGAAGAAAATGCTTGGAATGATCAAGTTTGAAGATTTTGATTTAAGGGAGGCAATGTAGAATTAAATCAAATCAAATGGGAACATACCTTAGTCAACAATGTGTGAACATGGTTTTTATTTTCAAATGGTAGGTAGCAACTTCAACTTTGCTTATTTTGTTCACATAGCTTTTACCAACTTTGTTTATTTTGTTCACATAGCTTTTACATATAAACATGTGTGATATTTGCCTATAAATAGGCTAGTTCATCAACATTGTAAACACACCTCCAAACACATCTTCAAGAACAATTCTAAGACTCCAAAACAGGAGCATTGTATATTGAACAAAGCTTTGTGTTCTTCTATTATTCCTTCTTTCAATTTCTTAGAATTTTATCGATTCAAATTCCTTCAGAGTTGTATTAAATAACAGAGTATCTTCAAGAATCGAACAGAAATAGTACAGCCTCGTTTCTAAACAAATATAAGATTTTTGACTAAAATATCAAAAAGAGTGTTAAGCAACAAAAGCATAAGAAGTAAAATATAATTTTCTGTCTATTCAACCGTTTACTTAGACAAAAAAAAAAATATAAAAACCATTTAGTCTAAATAAACACATGAAGTAAAGGTTAAAAAAAAAACTTATGAACCGTAACATGGCGAAGTAAAATTTGCAAATTTTTATTTTTGAATTTGACTCGACAGAACTCATTTGGGGAATGTCTAACATGAAAGGAGAAAATCTAACTTATTAGCCTAAGGTTTGGCCCATTACTCAGTTAGCAGCCTAACGTTCATGAAACTCACTTAATAACAACTCTTTTGCCGAAATGTCTCACTTGTAGCCAGTTGACCGTTGACCAACCGTTGACTAACCGTTGACCAGTCGTTGACTTTCTCAGACCAACCAGAATCTGACACGTGGCAACCCTTTTTAATTAAAAAAAATAAAATTGTATTTTTGAATAAATTGATTTAAAATGGATTTAAAAATTCTAAAAAATTGTAAAAATTAATTAAAAAACATTTTAAATATCAAAAAATTAGGAAAAAAATATAAAAATAATAAAAAATTACCCACAACACTCCAGCACTCCACCCACCTACCCCCCATGCCACACAACCCACCCCCCCACGCACCCCCGGCCAAAAATTTTTTTAATTTTTTTTTCAAACTCACTCATAACGCTCCGACCAACCCTGCGTCCCCTCCCCCACCCCCTCCTCTCGCGAATTTTTTTTTTAAAATTTTTTTTCTAACTCATCCATAACATCCTAACCACCCCTGCGTCCCCTCTCCCACCCCCGCGCACACCTCAAAAAAATTTAAAATTTTTTCAACTCACCCACAAAGCTCCGACCATCCCCCAGAACCCGAAACAATCCAACCCTCAGTCCAAAAAGAAAATGACAATGTTAGTCTTGCAACTTGGAAAAAGAAAATAATATAATTCGAAAAAAAGGCAGGGGACCTCTGCAATTCGAGCCACGCTACCACATTTATATACATTGTCATTATTTTATAAGTATTATTATTCTCCAACTATTTTGACGAAGGCATTGAATAGAAATGTGCGCGGGGTTGGGAGAGTTAGAAAAAATTTTAAAAAAAAATTCGCGAGAGGAGGGTGTGGGGGAGGGGACGCGGGGGTGGTCGGAGCGTTATGAGTGAGTTTAAAAAAAATTAAAAAAATTTTTGGCCGGGGGTGGGGGGGTGGGTGGGTGGGTGGTGTGGCATGGGGGGGTAGGTGGGTGGAGTGCTGGAGTGTTGTGGGTAATTTATTATTATTTTTATACTTTTTTCCTAATTTTTTGATATTTAAAATGTTTTTTAATTAATTTTTACAATTTTTTAGAATTTTTAAATTCATTTTAAATAAATTTATTCAAAAATACAATTTTATTTTTTTTAATTAAAAAGGGGTGCCACGTGTCAGATTCTGGTTGGTCTGAGAAAGTCAATGGCTGGTCAACGGTTGGTCAACGGTCAACTGGCTACAAGTGAGACATTTCGGCAAAAGAGTTGTTATTAAGTGAGTTTCATGAACGTTAGGCTGCTAACTGAGTAATGGGCCAAACCTTAGGCTAATAAGTGAGATTTTCTCAACATGAAAGTCACTAGTTAAGTCGACAATTTCCCGAACTATGTAACATATTTTGTATGCTGGTTCACGAACGAATACAAAACGAAATTTTGCAACTTTTATTCTGCTATGGTACAACTCATAAGTAACAAATTATCAGAATTTGGTAATAACGAGTTGTAGCATGATGGAGTGAGATTTGTGAAACCGGTGTATTTAAAACGTAGGAAAAGGGAAGGTAATTTTTCCAAAAATGTAAAAAAAATTAATAATAAATAAATAAATAACAAGGCCGTTTTCGATTTGCTTTCGGGAGTTCGTTTCTCTAGAGAGGGATTATTGGGTCCTATTCTATGTGCAGTATTCTGATGGGCCGGTATGTGCAAGTCCTAAAAGCATTATGGCCCATTTAAGATAGTTTTGGGCTGAAATCGTACATCACATATTTGTCTGTGGACTATAATTCTACAACCCCGCAAATCACATGTAACCACATCATATTGTACAATTAAATATTAAAAGAGTATTGTGTATTTATGAGATATATGACAAGTTTAATAAGATTCAGTAGTTCAAAAACTAACAACGTAATATAGTAGCCTCATTGTACAATTTGCAAGCATAAACACATAAGTATAGACAATTACTTATCAATACAACAACAACAAGCATACTCAGTATATCCCAACGTCATCAATAGTTACCGCTAGGGTCTGAGGAGGGTGAGAGACAGCCAAACGATACCCCCATCCCAAAGGATACAGAGTTTGCTTCCAGTAAGACTCTCAGCTCTATATGTACCTGCATATCTAACATAATAATAAGCATATGGTGTGTTACTATACTAGTCAATGAAATTTTCGAACACAGAGAAAAAAACAAAGAAAATGTTGGGCATTAAACTACGGGCCTCAAGCACTTGTTTAGCTTGCTTACCCGAAATAAATTACTCTTTCTCTACTTTTCTCTTGAAAAATGTATATGGAGTGTTTTTTTGGACTCCACTTGAACTATGCATGATTCATGCCAAGATGGAGGGATAGGATCACCTCACCGTTAATGGGGTCTGGTGAGGCGTGATCGCACGACATGTGTCAACAAGGGAGGTGGTGAGGATAGATGAGGGTCACCCTCATCTATCATCACCATCCCCCCTTGCTGCCACGTGTCGCGTGGTCACAAAGGGGGTGAGGATAGTTGGGGTGAGAAGATCCCAACCCCAAGATGGAAGGTAAAAAGAATTGGTTCTTTCCAAACTTGACACGTGGGAGATATGATAGAATATGAACATTGGTTCTTGACGGAAAGTATTATGATCTATACTATTAGTTCGAAATCTCCCTATCCTTTGAGCAAAATGCCAAATTACTCGTTCCGGAGGTTTTCATTGTTCCAGCTTCAAAAATCATTTGTAGATGATAAATCAGAAACACATCAGTCTTTTAGAGTGGTGAGGTCATATACAAAGAGCTCATACAAGGTGTCTACGGCAAACTGGGCATTTAGATATTGTGTGTGTCCTTAGGATCGAACTCATCAACTGTTAGAGTAAGTTACAACCCAAATACCAATAGTAATTCATGTGTGCCTCGTTGAAAAAATAAACTCATGGAGTCAAGGTCTACAACACAGGAGTCCTCAATGTTGAACATCAAAAATATACATGTTTAATTGTTCTTTTCTGGTTTATGAAGTTATTTGAATTTAACGAAGCATTGTCTTAATATAGGAGAATTTGTGATAAAATGACTTAGGGTCAATTGGTCCACATTACAATTTTTGTTTTGATGTCCTTCACTTAGATATGAAGCAAGTTGTGCATTAATTTTTCTTTACTTTTGAATTTTGAACCTCTGTGAAAATAAAATTCTAGGTCATTTCTGCAGGTACATATAGAGCCAAGGGTTTCATTAGAAGCAGACTCTTTATCCCTTGTGACAGAAATATTGTCTGCCTATCACTTACCCTCTCCATACCCTAACGATTGCTTGTATTGTCGTTAGGATATACTAGGTACGGATGATGATGATGTGAAAATAAAATTCTAACCCTTTGATTCTTAGGCCTGATAACATTATTATAGACATGGTGATACTAAATGTCAACATTTCAATCTTTGTCTCTATTTATTAAAAAAAATGAATTAGATACTTATGACATACTTACATATCAGTCCACTATTTCTATTATTTACAAAAGAGGACAGGTTGTTAATTATGTCTATCTAATAGTAGGGGTGTCAAACAGGTCGTGTATCATGTTTCGTGTTTCGTGTTTTTCGGGTTTCGTGTATCAAAGTGTCATACACATACCTTACCCGTTTGCTTCGCGTGTATGGATGTAGATACCCAAACCCGTACATGTCAGGTTTCGTGTCGTGTATCGGGTATACCCACGAACTTGACAAGTACAAATATTTCAAGTTATGTACATGTCATTTCATGTACTTTTCAGGTATTTTCAGGTTTCGTGTATTTTTTTCAGGTATCATGTACTTAAACGACTATTGATACAATGTATGATACAACAATAAGTACACAACCAAATGTTAAATATTAAAATGAGTGAGGTCCTCTAAACTCAAATCATTTGACTCTGCAATAATAGATTAAATAAATGGGATTTGGGAATGGAGGAAGGGGGAATCGAACAGGGTTACTTAGTACCACGGTAGTCTTTTTTTGGAAAAATTTATTTTTTATTTTATTAATTATAAATTTTATTTAAAATACATTTTTTTAATTTCGTGTATAAACGGATATAAACGGATACCCGCGGATATACCCGGATACGACCCGCCATTGGCGGGTATCTTTCAGATCTTACCCGATTTGTACATGAAACCCGCCAAGGTCATATCCATACCCGCGAAAATTCGTGTCAGGTTCGAGTCGTGTTTCGTGTCGTGTCTGAAATTGCCACCCCTATCTAATAGTTCACTATGACATAAATTGTATACCGCCCAGAATTTGGACTTAGTTGTCGTACTATAAAGATGACATCACTAGTTGTTAACTTTTGAGACTTTATTATGGCTTAAGCTAGCTAGTTAACTATAAATTTTTTGATAATTACAGATACGCCATTTCATTCTTAGGTATTCGATTAACATATAATATTCACAGCTTTATATAAACTTGTGAATTAAGTTGCATGCAGGTGAAAGCTTTAATTTGATGCCACAGGACCATTCTGATTCCAGAAATGAGAAAGGGTTTGCAAGTGATACCATTACAAGAACACCAATAATAGAATTTGTGGTGGAATTTGTAAAGGTAATCAACAACACAACATAACATACATATCTAGTATATCCCAACGACAATAAAAACTATTGCTAAAGTTTGAAGAAGATGAGAATTAGACAAACAATACATCTATCCTAAAAGATAGAGAGAGTTTGAATTTGTAAAGGTAACCAAAAGAGACAAATAAAGTTGATTAAATCAAAGTACTCACACAAAGAGAAAGGTAAATTTTATCAGCCCACGAGCAATGAAAAAAGTAAGTAGCTTTTTTTGTTTTAAAAGGGCCGTCCACTTTGGAGTGGTTTTTTCGTCCTGCTTTTGAGGGGAAATTCTTTGATTCCAACAATGCCTTCATGGCTTCACATGTCCATAAAATAAAAATTAAAAATTAAAAAAGAAATAATTAAAAAAAGTTGTAGATAATTATGCAACTAAATATTTGTTTATATTATCTTCAGGGCATTAGGCACGAACCTTTCCAGTCACAATATGCGAATCAGCAGCTAAAGTCATGGGGTATTTACTCTTATACAAATAGAAGTAATAATTAATTAAATTAAGGATCCTGCACTTCCACTTAAATTAGAGGAAAATCATCCTACACGATGGAAACATTGCACGGTCTGTGGACTGTCTTTCCTTGGAGAAAGACAATGGACGTTTTAGTAGTCCATGTAGATAAATGAAAGAATGTTCAACAAAAAATTAGGTTCGCGTCTTCGTAGCATAGTTTAGTTGGTAATCGGATTAAGACGTTGCTCCAAGATAACTAGATTGCATTGTTCTGCCTCAGTTGAAGCCAAGATCTAGGTGGCAGCTGAGAGAAAACTAGGACATCACATATGATGGGGTTCAGATTTCCTCACCCAACTCCCTCACCACCCTCCCTGTTGCCACGTATCGCGTGGTGGAGAGTGGTGTGAGGTCACCGCGCGGTGAGGTGATCTCATCCGCATATGATGGCAATCACATTGTTGGAGTATACTTGGATCAAAAGGTCATTCTCTGGCCTTGAGAGCCCACATCACCCCAACACCAATGAGCATTGTGAAAGATGCAAATCAAGAGTCCAGCGCCCTCCTAAGTTAGTGTTTGAGTATACTATGTATTAGAAATATTGTTATACTTGACTTTTTAACATATTGTAAATTATATTATGTTGAAAATTCAACTAGCACAATATTTTAAACGTAAAGGTTTGTCAAAAAAAAATTTTTTTGCTGAGTAATAGAAAGTTAAGATTAGGATTTATTATGCCTTAAGGGAAATGAAATTAGTATTAAAAAATATATATCTATATATCCTAGATTCAAGTAAAATATTTATTTGTTTATTCTTCTTCTTCAATTAGGTTATTGAAAATTTCTGTGTTAACAAAGATTGAATAGTAAACTCATCATGATTTCTCCAACTTCTAGTAGATAGGCTTAGTGGGAAGTACCTAAATAATCTATCAGTTCGTGATAATACTCAAAAACTTTTTAATAACCAACAGCCTTACAGGGATTTGGAGAGTGGAGTGCCCATTTATAGTGTACATCACCTTTTTTGGACCACTTATATTTCACTATTTCATCTTTTGGGACGAGCACCTTTTGTTATTTTAGTCGTCTATCCATTTTTTTTTAAAAAAGCTATTAACAACATATTTCTATTATTGTGTCATCTATGTATGTGCATATAAAGTCGGAAGTTTTATTGGAAGCAAGGTCTCTATCACTTGGGATGGAGGTATTGTTTGCTTGTCTTTCACATTTTCCTGACTCTAGCGATATATTTTGTTGTGGTTGGTATATATTGGGCATTGTTGTAACAAATTCGCTAAACATGTAAAAAGTCAAGCAAGTGGTGTCCAAATTGGAATGAATTGTACAAATTAAAACTTGTAAATTGTTAAAGAGCTAATGATGGCAACATCGTGTAGAGCTTTTTATAGCAGCTTTTATATGTGTGTGGACGAATATTTCCACTTAATTAAGCTTTATCTAAATAAAATGTTTTCTATTCTCTTAAAGCACAAATTTTCAACTGCCTTGTGGAAGTCAAAAGAGTTGTATAGTTCATGAATGAATTTTCCCTTATCAAGTTAGTGGATTTAATTTATAAATAAAAAAGGTGGAAGAAAGCTACATACAACAACAACAAACATACTTAGTATATTCCAACAACATCAAATGCTATCGTTAGGATCTTGAGAGGGTAAAAGACAAAAAAACAATACATTCATCCCAAAGAATAGATACTTTGTTTCCAGTGTATAGACCATTTGGCACTATAGAAATCAAAATGCTGAGGATGGACATAACTCTTTTAGGGCATGTACACTGTCTTTGATTTGAGAATCGTCAAATTATCATTATTTGATAATGGTTTGACTGTTTTTAAGCTTAATATTTATAATTTAAAAAATTATATTAAAAGCTCCTCAAAGTGCCTTCAAGATGTTAGATTTCCTCTTTGTCACTTACAACAAATTTTGTTTGGATACTTACAGCAGAATAGATGTTGGCTGCTCATGCATGCTTTTAGAGCATAATTATATGGGAACGTTCTTGAAAGATAATTTTGTAACAACAACAATGTCCTATATTTACATGACAACAAGTTGATATCTACAAAAGCTGATGCAAATTGGACCTACCTAAAAGTTATTATACAACCATAATAATAAGTGACCAAGACCATAATAATAAGTGACCAAGACGTGGCTCATAGCATAGTTCAATTGGTATTTGGGTTAGGAGTTGCTCCAAGAGGTTCAGGGTTCGATTCCAAGAACACGCGCAGTATGAATGTCTTACTGAGCCAAAGGTTCAATTTGAAGTAAACACATTATGTGAGTTACTTGTGTATGACTTCCTCAACATAGAAGACCCGTTGAGTTTTTGATTTACATCCTCTACAATGCTTCTTGGGCCTTAAACAAAGTGGAGGTACTCAAAAGTAAGGTATAGCTTTTGCTCCAAGTGACCAAGGCATACTCCCCCCGACCCCCATAAGTGCACACATGTTCTCGTACTAATGAAACATGTATACCAAATAAATCATGCTACACTAATGATATTACAGTTTTATAATTAAAGTGCTTAATTATTGAGTAAGTTTTTAGACGGTTTGTATCATATAAATATGTATGATTGAATTAGTCCAAAAAGTGACTGAATTATCTAATTGACTGAATAGAAGAAAATAACCCCCCCCCCCCCCCCCCCAACAATCCCTCCCGAAAGAGAACATAGAGTAAACAAAAAATTTCTGATCATAACTTCATATCAAATGATTTACATCTAACCTAAGATCTTCATGCAATTCCTGTCTCAAGACTATAAGCCCATCAACTCTTGCAAGAATTCCCATATGATCAACAGACTGATCTTCCAAAACCTTCTGATCATCAACAGATATATTCAAGTCCAAATTAATAGTAGGGCTAATACTCCGATTTATATTTCCGGCTTCTCCATTTTCCTTCGGCGAGCAGTTCCTTGACCTTGAACTGAAACTTTCACTACACAAAATGATAATAGCATCACTCAAGCTCACTTCTTCACCATTGGATAAATCACTTATTTTTCCTGTTTCAATAGCCCTTTTGATTTCCAACTGAGAACACACATCAGCTTGCTCCAGATCTTCTACCAATATCACACGGTGTGGATTATCCAAAGTCGCCTTCAAAATCTTTCCAATGTGGTTGGAGCTTTCTTCATCTCTAAATCTTTTGTTTCGAAAACCGCCTTCATCTCTAAATCTTGATAAGTTGCTTAGAGAAATCGATACAAATTTCGAATACGAACCAAACACAACCTTAGCAAGTTCCCTAGCAATCATTTCTTTCGCTCGCGCATCGGGACCATGAAAGAGTAGCCATGTCTCTTCTTTGGTTTCCGTGCTCGGAGTTCTGATGTGATCAGGTGCATTAGTATTGACAGTTTCGTCGTCGGGTTGTTTGCCTTTTCTTCTTGACATCCCTGACCTACATTGTAGAATTGTACCAGCAATCTCTGGGATGACATCTCTTTGCCATGGAACCTTTTGTTCCAAAGCATTACACAAACTTCTCAAATTCTCCGAGTTGAATTCCTTATACCTTGGGACATAGTAGTCGATGTCCATGATGTCGCTCGAAGAAGAAGCTGCTGCTGAAGACAAGTTTGATGATTTTTCTAAGGATTTGGTTTCTCTGTGTAGTGAACTACAAATTAAGTTCCATTTTGTGCGTAGTTCTCCAATTGGCAAAGAATTCTGGTCAAAAGAAAGATTAAAGTAAAACAAGTTAGCTATAGTGATGGTGTGAAACATGAAACCTTTTCATCCTACATCCTTCTTCTACATATGTGGTATGTCTAATTGGAAACACTATTTCATCCAAGTCTTTAGAGTAATTTATATGTTAGGCTAGTGAACAATTATAGATGTTGTCTCATATTAGAAAATAAATAAATAAAGACGAAAATGACATACGGCATAAAGTTAGGTCTACATGTCTAAAATGAAATTGGAAATAGTCATTTTTAGACACGCAAAAACACTTTGAGTTTACGGGTTCGAGTAGTGAAAACAGTATCTTTCACAAAAGTATACGGTAAGGCTGTATGCATCAGATCGCGAAGCGATCCGGTCCTTGCACAAACGCGAGAACCTAATGCACTGGGAATGATTCTTAGTACAAACTTATAGATGCAGTTGGTGGATCCAGTTGGAACCCTTATTACAAACGCCCAAGTGTATGCTTTTAAGTCTTGTCAATGTTAATAATATGAGATAAAGATATGGGACACACCAGATCATGGGATGATTGTGATCAAGTTCAGCTTTAAAATGCTATCTTGTCTTGTCATTAGCGCTGGTTAATCAAACCGAACGATTCGCAAACTGTTCGAGTTTGATTCGTATTCGGTTTGAGTTCGTTTAGTTAAACGAGCCGAACTTAAATGAGCCAAAATCGAACACCTATTTGGGTTCGTTTAGTTAAATGAGCCAAACTGTTCGCGAATTGTTTGACTTGTTTAAACAGTTATAGTGTTATCAAGCCGAATTTAAACCAATTTTAAAGCTCGTTTAGCTAAATGAACCGAGACAAACAGTTCATTTAGCTAAACAAAGCCAAATTCAAAAACCTAGTATTCGGTTCAGCTCGGTTCGTTAACACCCCTATTTGTCATACCAGCTAATGAGCAAAAGTCAATATTAAATAATTACTAGCAACTTGTCAATATTAAATAATTAATAACAACTTTAAATTTGTCTAGCATCAAAAGGGAGTTCCCAGTGCACTGTGTTCCGCGTTTGCACAGGGTTCGAGGAGAGACCAGATCGCTTATCAATCTGATGTATGCAGTCTTGCCTTACATTTTTTGTGCAAGATGGTATTTCTGCGACTCAAACCCGTGACCTCAAAGTGACAAAACAACAAACTTATCACTTGTTCTAAGTCTGGTCCTCAAAATTTGTCTGGAATCAAAATTCACAAATTCTAAAGCAAGTACTTTTCAAAACGAGAAAGGTACTTTTTTTCATATTGAGGAAGAGATATTTTAATTTATTAAGAAGTTAAAGCAGCATTCTCCTAGTGATCACAACTTTTTCATTCGGAGCAGGTACGAATTATTCTGCGGAAAAGGAGAAAAGTATAATAACCTGGTGATTGTGCTTGAGTCTTGTGCTCTCATCTTTAAGCCATGATGGCAGGCATGAAACTGTAGACTCACTATTACAGAAGCTTTTCTGCATAATCCGAGCTTCTGCTTCAAACTTGTCTGAGCAATCAGCACAACATGAAAGCTGAGCCTCCTCCTCCACTCTATCAACTAGAGGTTGATATGATCCACTTTCATCTTTATTGGTTCTTGACTCGTTTCTTGTTATCCTGATCAAAATTACAAGAAAGAAAGTGAATTTAAGAGCGAACCGTTGAAACTTGAGATTACATGAGGTGAGACTTATATCTAATCAAAATCTTAAAGCAGTGGATGGTGTTATCTCATCCTCATATAACTCATATATTTTATCTCAAATTGTTCGATTTGAGACAATATTCTCAACAACCGCCCCCATGTGGCAACGTGCCTTGACATACACACGCGCCTTAAAACAAGACCTTAATCACAAACCACAAGCCAACTTCTAGACTTAGGTGAGGGGAGACCATACCTTAATCACAAACCACAATCCAACTTCTGGACTTGGGTGAGGGAAGACCATAAATGACCAATCCACCCTCAATCACAAACTACAAGCCAACTTCTGAACTTAGGTGAGGGGGAGACCATACATCAATCACATACCACAATCCAACTTCTGGACTTGGGTGAAGAGAGACCATAAATAGACAATTATGGATCAGGAAAGGTGTGGGTCCACGTTTTTAAACTTCTGACTCTGATACCATGTTGAAACTTGGGATTACATGAGATGAGGCTCAAATCCACTCAAAACCTTAAGGCAATAGGTGGTGGTAACTCATCCTCATATAACTCAACCATGTATTTTATCTCAAATTGTACGATGTGGGACAATATCCTCAACACCAACTTTTCAAGATATGGATCAACCATATGATATAAGTTTCTAATTAACCACAAATAAAACCTAAAAAGATGTGAAATCTTAAACTACACAAAATAAAAGCCATTCAGAATATTGAAAAAAGGCAACACAAAAGGAAAGGAGTTAACAAATAAATTAGTAATTTAAGTTTCTAACCATAAAGAAAATATAGGAAAAAGGTAAAAGGCTAAACGCAAGTACCCGAGAAAAAGAAACATAAAGGCAAAACCTTGGTGCAGAGTTGATGTAGAAGTAATTATATCTATTTCAAAGTAAAAGAAAAGGGTGATAAAATTGAATTAAAAGAAAAAGGCTTTATAATTGAAGAACCTTCGTCGAATGTGCTAAGACATCCTACCATGTCTCGTTAAGACTTCATTCTACATGTTAACCAATATCTTGGAACAACAGTTCTTCAACGTCCCAGCCCCAAGAAACATTGTGGAGGATACCAGGAATCTAGCAGCCTCCTAAGTTGAATGAGGACTTACACAGTGATCCATACAAAGTATCCCTTGCAAATCAGGCATTCGTTCTAGCAGCATTGGATTATATCATAGAGCCATGTTAACCAATATCTCATTTAACGTATAACTGAAAGCAACGAGGCGAGGAAGAAGTTCAAAAAAAGAAAACAAAAAATTTTATTGAGAAACTGTCGTGCAATAACAAAAATGTGCTGTTATGTGAATGATTTGGTTTTATTACCCGCATTGCTCTAGAGCTTTCCGTTTATACCGGAGTAAAGGGGGTCGGATATACGCAAACTTACCTATATATGTATTGGTTAATACTTATATAACTTTATATATTAAACGGTTGAAAAGCTAACTGAATCATTCACCCTGAAGAATATTATTACCTCTCAGTGCAGAGGCTGAGGCCCAAGCTTCCGGCAGGCAGTGTAATTGGATGGAGACCCCAATGACTCTCAAGCAAAAGATGACTACTTGTACACTTAGTATATGTGGCAAACGTCGCAATTCCTAGTATCCAACACTTTCCATTTTCTTCCACCCCACAAAGCATCTTTCCAAGCTCCACAATAACTTGCTCCACAGGGGAATATCTATGTCTACCTACATGATGAATACCATGACTATTATTACCCTTATAATCAATCATCCACGCCTTCAAATCTCCCGTATATAACACAACTCCTTTTGAATAATTACACCTAACCATCCTCCCTAATTCTTCAATCTTCTCATTAAGCTCGTGATTAGCAAGATGGTTAAAAGTAGCAGAAGGGATGCTAATGAACTTCATGCCCTTTAATTCCTCTTGAACATCACCTTTTTCAAACTTACTTTTGACTCCTTTAACCACGTTTTCCAACGTGACAACGCATTCACCCACCACAACTATACCTCTTTTCTTCTTGATCAAAGCATCTAATACACTAGCAACATCTTCATCTTTAGCAGGATCACATACTAGGTTTTTGCTTATTTTCATCGTATCAACAAAACTATTCTCTTTAACAGAACTAGGGACACATTCTAAAGAAACAATTTGCTCTATGTTACTTTTCACATGAATACTAGAAAACCCTGCCTCTCTCATAACCCTACTAACACTAGGATCATCTAATATCGATATGATAAGCTGTTCTATCTCTATCTTCACAGCCAAAAGTGGCTGCTGAGGATTCTCTATAGAACCACGTCTTTGATGAGCTTGAGCACGTTTAAAGGCGGCGATTAGGGCGTTGGAGATAGTAGGGTTTGGAGAGTGAGGTGGAGGTGATAAAATAGGACTAGAAGACGAGGAGGAGGGTAGGCGATTGAGAGCTACATTGAAGCAAAGCTCAAGAGCTTTGCATTGGAGAGGATGTGAATGAGATTGAAGGCAAGCGGTTCGTAGTATGCCATTTGAAGCTGAAAGCATGGTGCTAGCTACGTGGAGTGGGGTCACTTGTGCATGGCCACGCCGTCGGGCGAGAGCCACCGCTTGTTTCACGATGGCGGTGGACTCGAAGGTTAGGGCTTGTTGCACTGTGCAACCTCCTGCTCTCATTTTTGTATCTTGAAGAAAAGCTATGGATTTTAAGAAGTTTAGGGTTAGAAGAGTTGTTTCATGGGGATGGGGAGGTTTTGGTTTGGAGGAAAAGGTTTGGGAGTGTTTGGTTTGTGGATGATACATAATCAAGAAATGAGGAGTGATTTCATGTGCTAGCTTTTGTAGTGGTGTAGAGGGGTAAGGATCCCTTCACCGCTTTACCTTCACCCCACTCGTCACCACGCGACACGTGGCAGTAGGGGTGGGTGGTGATGATAGATGCGGTTAACACTCATCTAGCCTCACCATCCACCCCTTCTACCACGTGCCGCGTGGTGATGAATGGGGTGAGAGTAAAGTGGGACAGGAGATCCCATCTCGGTGTAGAGTACTATGTATATATTCTTTTTTTTATCCTGCCACACTTCGTGGATAGGTGCTCAAATAGGAATTACAACTTTTTTTTTGGATCATACCAGATTCTGTGGAGTCTTGCATCATAAGAGGAGATATTGTCCAGACGGAGATTGAACTCATGACTTCTTAGTCAGTATTACCATAATGCCTCATGGGCACCATGTATATACTTGAGTTGTGTGAAAAAGTAATGGGTATAGATTGTGGTAGGAACGTGTGAAAAGGGATGATGATATGTATTATGGAAAGTCATGATACATCTTAATGAATCATTTTTCACACTTAATTGATTAATGATTATTTCTTAACACAATGAGATTTTAAAACAACAAGGAAAATAAGTAACCATAAAGCGTGTTCACGATACACTAGGTTCTCGCATTTGCGTAGGGTCTGGAGATGGGCCGGATCGCTTGTGATGTACGTAGTCTTACCTTATACTTTTTACAAGAGGCTGTTTCCGCGGCTCGAACTCGTTACCTCTAGATCGCAAAGCATCAACCTTACCAGTTGCTCCTGAAGCAATCAACAATAATAATGATAACATTACGCTATTGCCTTATAGGCTCCCGCCTATGGCGGGTACGGATGGGTCGGATGTATGCAACCATACCCATGTGTTAGAAACACACAGAAGTTGTTTTTCGATGACCCATAATGATGCGTCAAGCTTTGTCGATCAACTGCTACTACACAATATAAGAAGTGCAGTCAATTTAGTAAGTCATTTTGTTTTATTCATTATATTCCAAAGTCAAATAACAACAGGTCAAAGAGAGCGGAACCATTTTGATATCAAAAGTGAATTCCAAACTTTGTTGATACGAGAAACAGCAATTCGAACCCTGATTGTAAGTAAATATAATTCTTACTCCTTTTTTCTTAATCCTTATGTTGATTTTTTTTTTTTTTTTTTTACAAATTGTATCAAAAAGAAAATTGACAGCCATACTCCAACTTTCAGAACATTCTTCTAACTTTGAAAAGAATACATTATTTATGTCAAAAGATGCAAAAGTATAAAGTAACAAAGAATGAAAATTCTGAAAATACAATCTGAATCTTCTCACTAGAAAAATTATTAAAATCTATGAAAGGTGGGGAATGCTGTTCCTTTCTTGGGTATGAGGTAAAATTTGGGGTCCAAAGGTGATTGTACAGAGAGTGATAGAAAGTGGAATGCATGTGTATGTGACTAAGGCTGTTGAACGAAATGAACAGTTTGTAAACTGTTTGAGTTCGGTTCGTATTCGTTTGATTATTACTTGTTAACAAACCAAATTTGAACATGTATTCGGGTTCGTTTAGTTAACGAGCCGAACTGTTCACGAACTAATCAGCTCGTTTAAACAGTTATAAGGTTATCGAGCCAATCTCGAACTAATTTTAAAGTTCGTTTAGCTAAACGAACTGAGCCAAACAGTTCGTTTAGCTAAACGAATTCGAATTCGAAAACCTAGTATTCGGTTCGGCTCAGTTCGTTAATACCCCTATTAATGTGCCTACTTGAGGTGGGGTCGGGGGTGATAATAAACCGAGAATTCACCAGAAATAATCGAACGACAAAACAAAAAACGCAATAAAAAGAACATGAAATTTCTTGTAGAAAAGTCTTCTTGGCCGGCTCAAAACCACACCGCATAGCCGGCATATATGATTGTACTTATAGGAGAATTTTACAAAGCAACTACAAGAAGATAGACATAGATTACAGCTACAAAACCTATACAACAGGAGATAAAAATAAGAGTCATATTCGAAATCAATATATAGTTTATTTATTCATAAAAAAATATGTTGTCCCAAATAGTGTACTGAGTAAATCAATCTAATCAATCACCTTATAAAAGTGTTTCTTTTAGTTAAATATATCTGCCACCTCATAGTAGTAATATTTTTTCTTTCTTTTGCATGCATAAACAAAATTAAGTTGGATGTGTAATGGGAATCATCAATTAAGCTATAAAGCTGACAAGGACCCAAGTGGGATTAAAGTCGAGGTCGTTCGAAAAGACAATTATATCCCTCAATTGATTGTATAGTGCTTTGGGTCAAGGATTGGTTAAAGTTTGAACTTTGGACCAACATGTTGTGGGCTTTGGAGGATGAAACATTGAATTGCCTCCAAGAACGCATATCCAACACAAATTTTACGATACTATGATTAGTTGGTCATTGACCAATGAAATGTGTAGAAAATTTATGGACCCTTTGTTTTGGTCAATCACTCCCTTGCTTGCATGTAGATAAATCTTATTTGTCATCATTTTATTGGGCCACTAGTTAATCAATGACCACAATAAAATTTGTGCATATCCAAATGTTCACAATTCATTTGTAGGACTTCCTTCTAGAATTAAAAAATAAAAAAAAAACATTCTACAACTACAACAACAACAATCATACCCAGTATATCCTAACGATAGGGTCTGAGGAATGTGAGAGACATGCAAACAATACCTCCATCCCTAAAGATCGAGAGTTTGATTCCAGTGAGACCATCGGTTATATATTAAAAAAACATTCTACAACTATATAATTAAATGCGTGATGAAATCATAAACATCTAATTGTGACAGTGTCTGGATGAACTATCTTTATGAAAATTCTTTTATTAATACCCCTGATAACGAAAAAGCTGTCAGTGTTAAAAGCTTCATTTATCTCAAGAAATTCACTATTTAATTTAATATGATATAGAGTCACAGTGAGTAATACATTAATTTTTTGCTTCAACTTTATGTTCAATTTGATTATTTTTAACTTCATAAGGACCAACAAAATATAAGGTTGAAAATGGAATAACACAAATACCGAAATATAAAGTGCTCTGATGTTTAACACAGATACTCACTTAATCCATTTATCATGTGTTCTGGATAACATATAGTTTATTATGAAACCACATTTTCCATATATAAAATTTTCTCGTCCAAGAATCATATATACCCCCACCAAATAATTAATGACATATTAATCCACCTGAATTTTACATGTATGGGACCGGCCTCTTTCACGAACCAAGCTTTTTATCCATAATCTTAGATCAGGCAAACTAATCTCTGCTGTCGTTTCCATACTTGCGTTATCTTTTTTTTAAAGATGTTCTCGGTGTAATAGACTCCTGTATTTGTATAAGGTTTGAAAATGGATCGAATCGTTTTGTGATCTGATGTACGCAGCCTTACTTTACACTTTGTGCAAGAAGCTGTTTCCGTGGTTCGAACCCGTGACATTAAGGCCGCAAAGTAGTAAACTTTACCTGTTTCTACAAAGCCCGTCCTCAACACGTAACTTTTTGATTCCTCTTATTTCTTTATAGAACGTAAAAGTTATCTGTGTAGCAATATATATCATGTCAGTAACATGACCCTAACGTAACAATTTTTATATAAAAATTTTGTTGGTTTGAGTATTATATTATCATAAGCTAATATTGCACATTGACCATGTAGAAGAATTACCCTAGGTTACACTTTCTCGCTTTTTCGGTTTGAATCACTATACAAGAACATAAAAATAAGAAGCGCACCGGTTTTCTAGGTTGGTAAAGACTTTACGTAAGGATCCGCATAAGGTGTCTTTCAGTAAACTAGGTCTTCGGTCTAGCAGCAGTGAAACACACACACTGTGTGTGTCCTGGAATCGAATGCTAAACTTTTTGGTGGTAAATCCAACACAAGTACTAACTGAGCTATGTCATGAAGACATCTTCTTTAAAGACTTGGAATAAAAGGCCCGGGGCTCCCACCGCTCCAGCCCCAAGGAGCATCGTGAAGGATGTGAATCAGGAGCCAACGGCCTCCTAGGTTGAGTAAGTACTCATACATTGACCCACACAAGGTGCCCTTAGCAGCAGTGGAGCACTCACACTGTGCGTGTCCCTGGATTCGAACTTTTAACCTCTTAAGTAAATCCTAATCCGAGTATCAACTGGACTATGATGAATAAAGGGGACAGGGGAGGGGCTGGGGGTCCTATTTGGTGGTTTTAGCACCATTTTTCAGGGTATGGATTCGATGACGCTGACAATGGTTGGACGCGTCAGACGCGTCCAGTCAGCGTCTAACACGTGGCACTGACGCAGGGTTTAACTGGGTTTAACTTTTTTTTAAACAGGAGGACACGTGTCAGGCTCTCATTGGCCGCGTCTGACGCGTCCCCCCTGACGCGCATCACTGAATCTCTTTCCCATTTTTCATGGATTGCGTTACATCATCCGGTATAAATAGAAGTGCTTTATGCATGGGGATCTAGAACTTGGTAAAAGATTCCCACTCTTTCTTCTCTGCATTTTTTTCTTTCTTTTTGGCTCATTTCCTGTGGAGATCGAATTTGGGGGATAGGATCTTCTCACCGCTCCTCCCTCACCGCGTACGTGATCGCGCGACACGTGGCAAAAAAGGAGAGTGGTGAGACTGGGTGAGGGTAACCCTCATCCAGCCTCACCACCCCCTACTGCTGACACATGTCGCGTCCTGGGCCGTGCGGTGACTCACCGCGCGGTGAGGAGATCTCATCCCGAATTTGGGGGGCAATCTTGCTTTGTTTTTCCCCAAGAGATTTTACGGGGGTTTCTTGAGGTAACGTTCTAGTCATAGAGGCCATTTTCTCAGCATGCCATGCCATAGAAAGAAGAGCAGCATTACCACCCCATTCTTCAAAAAAATAACTACTATTTTTATTTGTATTTACTAAATTCTTTTACTAACAAACTATCACACTATATTCTTATTAGTGTGTCATTAAGACTTGAGGAAGCAAAAGAGAAAAATGGCTAGAGATACGAGGTTTTCTTCCGTCACATTGGGACTAATAAACAGTGATCTGTCTGATAAAAACTTATTTGTAAAACAAAAAATTTATATGATAGAATTACAAAATATGTATGATGTTTAGATTGTATATAAAACCATTATTTTATTTTAACTACTAAATATTTTATTATTTTATCGAACACCTAAAATAGTGGATACAAGACTTTTTAGACGTGTCAAGTGGGACTTGAGAATTTTAGGCAAAATATGGCCAGCAGGACAGAGACTTTAAAGGTGGCAAAATGAGAAAAAGTGAGCTCTAATTTTGATATGATAAACAAACGGCATTCTCAATGCAATGCAAAAGCGATGGGACTACGTACCCACAGTCTGCTTTTGGCAAAAGCAACTGCTCTTTAACTTCTTGCAGTTTTTTATGCCACCCCTCGCCTCAGGGGCATAGTCCAGTGGTAAGTGGCAAAGTTGATTGAAGCTAGAACCCCGACGTCCCGAGTTCGAGTCCGTGTGGAGACAATTCTTGTTGAAATATTACAAGGGTTGCCTCTGGGCTGGCTGAGTCTCGAGTGTCCTCTCCCTTTGCAGGGCTGCCGGTGGAGCACATCCATCGATTTACATCCCACCTGGCTAAGGAGCCTCTGGTACAAGTGGGGGGAGAACCCACTCCCTCATCAAAGTTTTTTATGCCACCTGTACTCCAACAAACACATTTAAGTTGCAAGATTACGATACATTTTGTATAATGATAATGATAACTAATCTTTGTAGGCATGCCTTATGATGAAGGCAATCAGATAAAGGATAGACACATTACTTTGTTGGTGTGTCACTTGAAATCACAGACCTATCTTTCGCAAGACAAGAACAATATTATAACCATACCGCGTTTACATGAATCGTACAAAAAATCAAACCAACACTAATCAACAACATTGATTAGTACCCAACAGCCACAGTACCGTAACATATAGTATCAGTAGAGACTCAGAGACATTTGAAATACAAAGAAAGGCGTGTACAATCAGGCAAGGAGGTGAGACCCTTGCGAGTCTATGAAGTATTTTACAAGGAGGTGAGACCCTTGCGAGTCTATGAAGTATTTTACAAAGTATTTGGATGAGCATCGACCGAAAGTCACTTAATCTTATGAGGGATTCTGAGGATATAGCTACAATAAATAGAATCACGATATAACAGAAACTGTATCAATTTTTAACCGTCATTGACAACCGATAGGAAGGAATTCAAAGAGATATATTGAAACAAGACCTCTTCTTTCAATTGGATCAACCTACTCGATGGTAAAAAGAGAGGCTGCAATGCTTTGTGAGACAATCCCATTTGTCACATGGGTAAAAACCTGGCCTTTTCTCTGACTAGAAAATCATTTAAGCCTTTCTTTAGCAACTCAATTTTTAAATTAACTATAAAATCACAATGTACTCTCTATTAAAAAAAAGAAGTTGTTGTAATATTAGTTGCCATTCTACTCTTTTTGACGCATGGATATGTAGTTGCGTACATCCGACCTCCCATACCCCGTCATAGATGGAAGCCTTTAAGACAATGAAGTAATGATGTTGTTGTAGTATTCTACTCTTTTTGACACCGGAGATACTCGAACACGAACCTTTGGCTTACCATAGGTTTAGTCGTTTTCCTACCATGGAACTTTGCGTGGAACCCATAACTGAAATCATGTGATCACCATGGACTGATAACGTTAAATTGTTATCATATGTAACTAAGATTAACTTCTTAAGTATTAAAACCATGCCATTATTTATTCTAATGGAGTCAATGACACATTGTCTTTGAAATATGATATAATAAAACAAAATGACTCACTAAACTGTCTGTATATTATGAAGTAGCAGCTGATTGACACAGCTTGACGTAATTTTCATTATGAATCATTGGGAAACTTCTGTGTTTCTAACATAGATATGTTTGCATACATCCGACTCTCATACCCGTCATAGGCGGAAGCCTCTAAGACAATAACGTAATGTAATTGTATATAGAAATCACGGCATTTTCAAATTTTTCGCCATGCAGGTTAAAAGGTAGACAAGAACCAATACAACTATGTAAAAATCCAGCAATTATTTATCTGGGAACAAAAAAAGACATGAATTTTCAATGGCACACTATCTTATTCAGACAACCAAAAACTCAACGAACTTAGAGAAATGTTTCATGGCAAGATGAAGCTCTATAGAAATACTTCTACTGTATAGAAGATCCAATGAAGCGTTTACTGCAAGAAGATCACATTCAGATTGCTGAAAAGTACTCTTTGCTGAGCTTGGGGTCTGGTTTCATTGACTTCTCACCAGGCTTCCATCCAGCTGGACACACTTCATCTGGGTTCTCCTGAACGTATTGCAAGGCCTGCAAAAGAATTACCAGAATCTAGTAAGCACAATCATTGTACGCAACCATACCCATGTGTTAGAAACACACAGAGGTGGTTTCTCGATGACCCATAATGAAAATTGCGTCAAGCTGTGTAGATCAAAACGCAACCAATTTAGTGAGTCATCTTGCTTTGTTCTTTCATATTGTTCTTTCATATTCCAAATTCAAGGAAGATTGTATCTTAGCTCTATTGGAAATGGAAATTGAAACAGACTTCGTCATTTTAAGATCGGTAATTTACCTGGAGTGTTCTCAAGGTCTCATCGACGCTCCTTCCAATGGCAAGATTGTTAATGGTGGAGTGTTGAATGATTCCCTCTTTGTCAATGATAAACAGTCCTCTCAGGGCAATTCCCTGGAACAAGCACCACAAAATTAACGTTATCTAGAGAACTCAAAAAGAAAACTTTTTCCAGAAACAAGAAAGCTAGCAGGCTGGTTCTGATGAAATTACAAACTAAAATATACACGTAAACATGATAATATAGCGTGAACACACAGAATTCGTTTTCATCTCTAAGAACGCCATCAGACATTCCTAGCACATTGTTAGCTAACAACTGTGATTGTTCAATCTGAGGTAACATGAATGGTAAAGACAGTTGTTTGTTACTTGACGTTCTTCTTCAAAACATCGAGAGCATTTCTCTCGGTAACACGTCCTACAAAGCTCCATTCTCAAACAGCCTTCGGAAACTCTACCTGTTCCTAAGCTATTCATTCTCAGTTTTCCAGCAAGCATCCACAAAAGAACACATCTAAGTCAACCAACCGTGTAGAAACAAAAGAAGATTTTCCTGAACTTCAAGGAAGTCTCAAGTAACTTTAAGGGGCAGTAGCCTCCAAATGAACGCAGGCTGAACGTGACAATTAGTATATTGAGATGCTCCAGGTTAAAAAAATAATAATAATCAAGAACATGACACATACCTGGTCGTGGATCAGCACATTATATGATTTGGAGATTGATTTGGTTACATCGGATATAAGGGGATAGTTCAAATCACCTAAACCACCAGCCTTCCTCTCTGTTTGCACCCATGCAAGGTGGGAGAACTACAGCAACCAAAGAATACTCATGACGAAAAGAAACTTCGGGGGAAACAGAAACAGAAACATAACATTCAACATAAAAAAGTGCATGATTGGTTGCATGATCCAAATCGGAGATAATTTCACTTTCATCAAACTTGCTTTTCATCTTATAATATTACTTCATGAATTCTTTTTATAGTTAATATTATTTCATGTATACTAAGTCTAAGACATACAAGATTACTAGAATGAGCGAGAAGCACATTATCCACAAGCATCAAAGGTATACCAAGACACTTCGACACCGTTTTTCACTGATATGTTCTGAAGCACTTTATTCATGATAAGGTAGGGGTTAAAAAAATATCACAGGATAGAAGGCCTGGGCATCAAAAATATGAAGCAATAGCTTGTGTAGCAACTTCCGGACTGCTAATTTTAGTTATGCAAATGAATCTTCATAAAATTGATTGACCGGTTCGTAGAGGGAAGAAAAAGACCTACAACAGTAACACCTCATAGGCAAGCCGGATCCACCGTGGAGGATAAATACAAAGGGGAGTTCACACACTTACCTATTTAACTTTTACCCTGTGTACTCATTCATGGAATATTTCCACAAAAGGAATTTACAAAAATTGTCCCCGTAAGAATCTCGACTCAATAGCAAAGAAACCTTACCACGCTGTCTACTGAAACTCCCAGGACTTCTGTGTTCAACTTGTTAAATTCTTCATAGCGGTCACTGAAGGCAGTGATCTCTGCATAAACAAGCCAAGAAAAATAGCAGAAACAGTTCGATTAGATGCTTCTGTCAATTAAATTAATGACATAAAAACCACTAATCTGTAATGATGATCATCAAATAAATTAAGCAGCTAAACTCTTGTGACAAACTCACCGGTAGGGCACACGAATGTGAAGTCCAACGGATAAAAAAAGAGAATCACATACTTCTTTCCAATATACTCCGACAGCTTGACCTACAAAACATTCCATCAGCAGAAACTGCTTTAGAGTGCCCCTGTAATTACAACATATGTACAATATATGTGGTTCACTAGCAAGATAAAATACCTTGATGAATTCCTGATCGAAAACAGCCTCCGCCTCAAAGTCAGGTGCTTGATTACCAACAAGTGGCAGTTCACTCTGCAAGAGAAATATGGCCACCAAACTTTATTAATTCTTTTGAAGTACAACCACGTAGAAAGAATGTGGCAACTTACTAACAGGAAAAATGATATGCTCAATAGAGGATCCATATTGTACTTAACCAGGACGACTAAAACTTAGGAAACACTATACAAGAATCAAAATACTTCAATTAAATTGCAACCCACTAACGAAGTGCATTGAATTAAGAAAAAGTAAAGTTAATCTCCAAAATCAAAAGAATTATTCTAGATTCCTGTCCCGCAGTTGTGCATTGAAAATTACCCGGAGACGGTTTTTCTTTTGTTAATATCCAAACATAATTGAAAATGATTCTACATATAAAACACATTAACAAGTGGCCCATTTGCCGATTGACTACCTCATGCAGCTCGAACACTTAATTTGAAAAGTTCTAATCAGCATTATTCAGCTGAGCCATATAACAATAAAATGAATACATTTCAAACATTCATCTAATCTCAGCCTCCAAAGGGCAAATCCAAACCTTAATTTTCCTGTTAAAAATTCAATCTTTACCATGAGCTTGCTAAAGTTCTCACAAACCCAACATAACAAAGACCAATGCAATTAAAAAAAACCCATCATTGAAACACTAAAGAAAGAAATGCAATTCCTGCAACTACTCAAACTATCATCACCCAAATAATTAGTCTAATAAGAGTAACTTACCGCGCGGACGGTGAAATTCCGACGTCCGGGGACGGAAGAGCGAGATGAAATTGAACGGGGAACGTGGCTTAAGGTGTTATTGCGGAGTCCGTTAAAGGAGTAGGGAATAGACAAGCTGTGAGAAGGAGAAGAGTTTAGGGAAGATTTAGGGGAAACGGAAACCTTGGATGCTGATGTGATAATAGCAGTTGAAGTCGTAGCGCAGGCCATTCTGTTGAATCCAGACGACCTTGAATCGGAGGCCACGGACGGGGGTGAACTTCAAGAGCCGGATAGAGAGTGGGTGAGTGGTAGGTGAGTCGACGCCTGAGGATAAGTAGAGGTGTCCCTGATAGAGCTTATATTTGGTTAATATAGTCCCTAACACATAGCACAACTGGTTCCGAGTAAGAGTTCTCGAAAGATAGGTCATGGTTCAATTATTGTCAAAGGCAATAGAGCCCCTCTCCAACAACTGCATAGTGTGGGAGCTTCATTGATCTGTAGGATTGCCTGCAGTGCTGGAGAGCTCTTTATGCAGACTACTGTGTATATTACCAAGCTCTTGCTAGCGGGTCGTTGGGTACCTGATTTACATTCATACACTATCTTTAGGACTGGGTGTGGCAGGACCTTACTGGTTGAGGTTCAACCTTATATTTGGTTGATATATTACAATCATGTTTATCCGTGAGTGTTTGAGTTCTGACATCAGTTTTTTATACTAAAACGAGTTTATGTTTAGATATTTTATGGACACCAAATTATAGTCTAATAAGTCATTGAATTACTTGATTTATATTATTGACAAAACTTCTTAATGGTGAGACTCAGGCTATGAAAATGGAGACCATTAATATCAAGATATGTCTTTTTGCATATAGACGTGTCAATGTGTTGCATATAAAAGTCCTGGCTTCAAAAGAAGTTAAGTCAAAAATGAAATTATTCTTTTAAAAGAATAATTAGAAACTTATTGGAATTTTTTTTTTAAATGTAGAGCTAACATAGAATAGATCTTTGCCACTAAAACAGAAGATGTGTTACCCTTCAAGATACGGCCGAAACTCCACTTTTATGTACGTTTAGAAAGGGATGGGATCACCTCACCGCAAGGAGGTACGGTGACGCGTGACCGTACGACACGTGGCTGCAACGGGAGTGGTGAGGCTAGATGAGGTTCACCATCATCTAGTATCACCATCCCTTTGGTGCCACGTGTCGTGTGGTCACAAAGAAAGTAAAGAAAATTGGGGTGAGGAGATCCCAACCCGTTTAGAAAAGATATCGGGTTGCCTGTGGGGATTCTCTCACCTCTTGATTATTATATCAGTTTTTGGACCTTATGTTTTATTTAATTGTCCAAATTTTAACTACATACGTACATGATTGTTTAAATCATTCAATAAGTGGACAGATATTATGTTATGAATGTTCTTGGTCACAAATAGATTCGGAATCACATGACAAATTGGCATGATTTTATTCTTTCAATCACTCTGCCATTTGCTGCCTTATAGCCAGACAAAAAGTTAATAGCAGAATGCAGAATGAATTTCTAGAATATCATAACATACACAAAATCACAACATAAAACTCCGCCTCATTATGCTGCATCAAAAAGCAAATGTTTTAAAAGGACATCATACTTGACTACACCATGAGGTAAATTACCCTACGGGTATTAACGAACTGAACCGAACCGAATATTAGGTTTTCGAATTCAGATCTGTTTAGCTAAACGAACTGTTTGGCTCGGTGTGTTTAGCTGAATAAACTGTAAAATTGGTTCGAGTTCGAGTCGATAACATTATAACTGTTTTAACGAGCCGGATAGTTAGCGAATAGTTTGACTTGTTTTAGTAAACGAACCCAAACAGCTGTTCGAATTCGACTCGTTTATAGATAATTACTGAACGAATACGAACCGAACTCGAACAGTTTACAAACTGTTCGGTCCGTTGAACAGTCCTACTCAAAACCCATACTTGGTTGGCCATCCCACAATCATAGAATAAATGTTGCAAATCATCTTTTACCTCACATACCCCATTGGCAAGAGACTAGCACATCAGTTCCTCTTTTCCTCAAATTTTCATTTGTTGGCATGGCATTTACACTTACACGCCAAAGATATATTTTAACTTCTTCAGGCACCCCACCAACTTCCAGAGCATTTTTCAGCCATTTGCATCATCTGTTACACTGTTTTGGAGTGAGGTTCCTGGCTACATACTGTCCCACATATCCAAGGTGTAATAGTAAGCATAATTACCTTATATAACCCATTCTTTGTATAAGATCAAATGTGTTTCTAATACATAGGTATGGTTGCGTCCATTCTATCCACATACCCGTCATAGACCGTAGCATCTAAGACAATGGGCAATGTTGTTGTTTGTATAATACCAAATCCGAGCATCCTCATTCATAACATCAGAGATTGGTATGCAGAGAATACCAAGTGCGTCCTCTAAATCAAAAGCATTGATAACTACGTTCTCCTTCCAACGTACGTTCTCTTTGTTGGAAGAAATTTTAGAACTGGGTTTGTCTAAAGTTGGTGAGCAACATACTTTGAGCTTAATTATGATTAGTGTCCGTTAATTAAAAATAGAAATTAATTAGTCCTAAATTATCTACGTAATAAGTAGATGATTTTAGGCTTTTGAATCACTCAATTCCGATACCGGGTGAATGAGAAATTATTGCTCAAAGTATGAGTTAAAAATGGTTGAAAAATAGAGAAATGATGATGTGGTCTCATGAGAATTGAACACATCATCATCTTCTAAATATACCACATTGGTCAATTGAAGGAAAGATGTCACCAAATATAGTGCTAGGAGAGGCACTTTAGATGTGGCCGAAGGACAAGAAAATTTTTGACCGAAAGAAAGACGAAGATAGCTGTCACACGCGCGCGCGCCATCGCTGCCTGTCTGGCCGGCTCGGATCGTGCTTGGGCTCGTGGCTCGCCCGCCCGGTTTTTATCTTTTTGGACAAATTTTTTTAAAAATTTTCCAAAAAATAAGTTACATGATTCTACGGTTATGATTTAATCCTACGATCTAACGGCTCAGATTAAGCTGACAGTTTCAGTTAACTAATTCCTAGATTTCCCTCTATAAATGCAGGCAGTACGAGCATTCTGCATAAACTACTGCTGCATACTGCATACACTGCTGCTGCATTTCATCACTCCGAGAAGTCAGAACATTTGTCAGGTTCGTGGAGTTCTTACAAAGTAGTGTCACTCGTTGGAACTGTTAGCCGTTGTATCCTGGGAGACGTTTGTAATTTCCGGTTGGGGACAATATATCGGAGCAGACTCGCTTCGATTTGCATGTTGAGCTCATCTCTGTGTTGAGCTCTTCCCTATGTCGAGCTCTTCTGTGTTGAGCTTTTCCCTATGTTGATTCATCTTTGTGTTGAGCTCTTTCCTGTGTTGAGCTCTTCCCTGTGTTAAGCTCATCTCCGTGTTGAGCTGTTTCCTGTATTGAGCTCTTCTTTGTGCTGAGCTCTGCTCATCCTGGGTTGAGCTCAGCTCTTCCTGCGTTGAGGTAAGCTCAACCTGCGTTGAGGTCAGCTTATCTCTGTGCTGAGCTATGTTCATTCATGTGTTGTACAGAATATCAGTTTCGTTCTCTAATCTGTATAGAATCTGAGTTTCGTATATAAGAAGATTAACACTCTTTGTCAATCAATTCACAAACTTTGTTTGCTTTTCCAAAGACAGCGGAAGTGTAAATGGCTTTCACACCATTTTCCTTTGGCAGCCAATCGAACAAAATCTTAACATTTTGTACATTTCATATCCTCCAAGCCAGCCCTCCCATAATTGTATCTCTTGCTTTTGGAATGCTCCTCCAAGAGTATGAATGTTTAGGGCCCAATTCAGCTTCTAGAATAATTGAATCAGGGAAGTACTAGCCTGTATATACTCAATATAACAGTGAATCAGTATTAACCAATAATCTCCGTACCTGCTTTCGTAAGAGAGCAAGATTGAAGGATGCTAAATCTCTAAGGTGTCGTTTGGTTGTCACTTGGATATCGGAATCAGAATTAGAATAGATATGACATGGTATAAGTTTGAAGGATATGAGTTTAGTCTTAAAAGTGATAGATGTTTGGTATTGAAGTGGAAATGTGTATGATAGACATTGATAGTGTTTGTAACGTATCGAAATCGGAATAGGTATTACATGTGGGTGGCTGGAAAATGACCGGAAAAGTTTGACCGGCGGGTGGCGGCAGACCGTTGACCGGCAATGTTGACCGTCGGCCCCTCATTCCCCCCTCATTCCCACATTTTGATAGACAAAGGGGCAAGTATATCAAAAAACGATATCCATTACCAAATAGTTGGTTATCAAAGTGAAACTCATACCCTTCAATTCCCCAAACTAACAACCTCAATGGGTTTGGATTTATTCCCGAACCCCCCAACCAAATACCGTGTAAATCCCATCCCTCCTTGACTCTTGCTTTTATACGGAATTTTTGTATTTGCCTCCTCTTTAAATTGAGGTGGCGTTTGGTTGGGGGTAATGGGAATGGGGGAATGGGTTTAGAGGAATCCAAACTCATTCCGGCTGTTTGTTTGGGGAAATGGAGGAATGAATTTCATTTTGATATCCAACCATTTGGTAATGAATATCGTTTTTTGATATACTAGCCCCCATTGTCTATCAAACTGTGGGAATGAGGAGCCGCCGGTCAACGCCGCCGGCCACCACCGCCGTCCGCCGCCACCTGCTGTCGGTTCGCCGCCGCCGGCGACCACTATTCCGACCGGTCACTATTCACTATCATATACCCATTCCCACTTTATTACCAAACAACTACCACTTTTAACCCCAAACCCATATCCTCCAAACCCATTCCGATTCTGATTCCGATACTCAAGTGCCAACCAAACGCCACGTGAAACTATGTATTTTTGTGTTCTTTTGTGTGTGTAGGATCAAAAATAGATTGTAACTAGGCTTGTATATGGATTGAACCGTTCGGTATGTTCGGCTTGTTTGGCTCAAGCTCGGCTCGGTTACAGGGTGAATAAACCGAGTTTGAACCACTTTTTTATGTTCGAACTCGGTAAGTGACACCGTTCGATTAAGGTGTTCGGCTCGTTAATGTTCATGAGTTAAACGAACCGAGCTTGAACAATTAAATATGTTAGTTTAAATAAACGAGTAATCTCGGCTCATTCGCTAAGTTAAACGAATCGAACTTGAATAACGCAATGCTCGGCTCGTTTACCGTCCTAATTGTAACCCAATTACATGTAACTCGATAGAAAATTATTTGTATAATCTGATAAAAGAAAAATGTATGTAAATTGTAAGGTAAGTGTAATATAGTGTGAAATTACCGGGATACGATCCCCTCACCCCAAGCATCACCGCGCAACACGTGGCAGTAGGGTGGATGGTGAGGTTAGATGCAGGCCACCCTCATCTAGTCTCACCATACACCCCTACTGCCACGTGTCGCCCATTAACGCATGGGGTGAGGAAAAAGTGAGTGAGCTGATCCCATTACCTGTTACCAAAAGGCCCAAAACGACAAAATTGACACGTTGCACTTTTTTCATTTTGCTGCAAGTTCCCTCCACATATGTCCGAACCAAAATTCCCTCCTTTCCTTCGTTTCCTCCTCTTCCATTTGTGCCCCCTCTCACCCCCCACCTCTACCACTTCCTCCACCCCCTACACACTCCCCACTCATCCCTTTACCTCATCATCATACACGAGAAAGAGACCATATCTCATACCTTCGCTTCAGGAGAGATGTCTACGCCTTCAGGTTCGACTAGAGGGGCGGTGTCGTCGCCGTCTGTGGCGACTGGCGGTGGTCTTCAGATCCCGCAGCCGATTAAGCGCCATCTGCCTTTTTCCTCTATGAAGCCGCCGTTTGTTCCTGCTGAGGATTATCACCGATTCTCTACTCCTGCTTCTGCCGGCGCCGATTTATTGAATCGGGAACCTGAAGCTATTATAGTCAAACCTCCCGTCGGTTCTGTTAAAATTATATTCTTATTAATCTAAATGCTCTTGTTTCCTTAATTTTCGTTTTCTCTTTGGTTTATAAGATGGAAATGACGTAGAATTTCTATATCGGAGCTGGAAGAAGTTGGAGTAGAAGTTTCCTCCCGTTGCTTAGAATTGAAGTGTACTCTACTAAGCATTCTTATTTGTTGAGTTGTAACGTTAATTAAATATGTATTGAAATAGCCTTGGAAATTTTCAAATATTAGAATTCGGTAGAAAACGTTTCATATAAGTAGCGTTTGAGCTCGTTTCAAGAGTTTGGTTTTGATCTGGTGTATTGTTGAATATAAATTGAATATGAAAAATGCAGTGTATAAGAGAAAGGAATTTTACCTTGGGGATTGTGAAACATGGAATGACATTTTGTCACTACTACATGATGTATTTCAGGACTTCCTCATATTTGACGTAAATCATTGATCACAACACTCTTATGTAGGATATCATTTGTTCATAGTTTACAAAACTCTTGAAGGTTCTTCTGAACTGTTTGTTTGCTACAAATCTTGTCTCTTACTGATGGTTTCTCTCTCAGTCACTGAAGCGGAAAAATGGAAGAGTTCATCATGAAGTTTCATCCACAGTGAGCACTGCTAGTCCAAGGTACCTTGATGCAGTTAACAGCCCTTTACGCACTCCTGTATCTGGGAAAGAGGGTAGGGGAAGTGGGAGGTCCAGGGGCACAAAAATTGACGCATCTGCGCCTTCAACTCCTATGTCCTGTGCTGGTGAATATGATCTCTTAAAACTCCACTTGATGCACTTCTTTGAGATTGTGCTTTTTGAAACAACGGTAAATGATGACTGAATTGTGCTACGTGCCACCACGCCCTGTACATAAGATAATTTACTCCACATGGTTTCTGTTCTATATAAATGAGAATTTGATTGAGAAAGGTTACATCACGCAATAACTGTTTATGTTTGCAGGTTCTCCATCTCCACTTACACCTGCTGGCAGCTGCCGCTATGACAGTTCTTTGGGTGGTTCTTCTACTTGTGTATTTCTTCCTTCTTAAACAAGTGTTACAGTGTCTGTGCTTTAAGTTGCATTTTGAATTTGTGTGGTTCTTATTATCCCTTTTTTCAGGCCAATTGACGAAAAGATTTATCAACCTGCTAAAGCATGCAGAAGATGGTATTCTTGATCTGAACAATGCAGCTGAAAGTTTGGAGGTAATCCTTCTCATTGATCTACCTATATCTTACAAGAAAGGCTGGTTTCTAAACGTTCTTATATTTCAGGTGCAGAAAAGGCGTATATATGACATAACAAATGTCCTTGAAGGCGTTGGTCTAATTGAAAAAAAACTGAAGAACAGAATCCAATGGACGTAAGCTTTAATAGATAAATGAGGCCTGGAGGTTTTTTCCTTAGTGGTCTTCTTTGTAATGCATTTTGTCTTGGTGGTGCCACATCAGATAGAATTTAAGTGGTACATGAAAATGGCAGTGGCTTAACTGAATCACATGCATTGACATACCAGGGGAACTGATTCTCTGGGACCAGCAGAAGCAGAGATTGACGCTTCTATCTTACAGGTCTGGGACAAGAACTCGAATGTCTAAAATCTATAAATGGCTTCCTTTGCATGCAAGCTTATTGGAGATATCTGCATTTTGCTTAATAAGCCTCTTTGAATCTCTTTAGTTTTCATTTCCTGGAGTAATATCTCCTCAATGAATTGCTCAGTTGTTAATATTTTGATGAGATTTCTTTTGTTTAATTTATGTGCAGGCCGAAGTTAATAAGCTTTCAATGGAAGAAGGAAGACTGGATGAACGCATAAGGTTTTTAGTTTTTGTTGAGCCTTTAGCCAATATATGCTTCCTGTCATACTGATGCTTCAAGTTGTTGCAGAGACATGCAAGACAAGTTGAGGTTTTTGAGTGAAGATGAAAACAACCAAAAGTATTCAAATTCTCTTATGTGGATTAAGATATGACCCGTATGTTGTTTTTCCTTTCCTAATCTGAAATTTCAATTATTATCTGTCATAGATGGCTTTTTGTGACTGAAGAAGATATCAAGAACCTACCATGCTTTCAGGTGATTGCTTTTCTGTTGTCTATCAAGTACCTGATTAGATTTTTGGATTGGATAGAGATGAATGTTTCAATTGTCGTGCTGATGTTTCATCTTTTACGCATGAACTATTTTTTTTTGGGGAATAAATCATTTACCTCTGATTTTGGTAGAATGAAACCCTTATAGCAGTTAAAGCTCCACATGGCACCACCCTTGAGGTCCCTGATCCAGATGAGGTAAAGCATGTTGAATAATTCTAGATCTTGTTGGTGTAATGTACTTGGTGAAGTAGCTTGATTCCATATATGCAGGGAGTAGATTATCAGCAACGACGATACAGAATAATCCTTAGAAGCACCATGGGTCCTATTGATGTTTACCTAGTCAGGTAGGTAATATCACCGTTCTTGTTTGTAAAGAGATTGCTCTTGGCTCGGTAATTTGCTGTTTCGTCCAAAGACCCTTTGTTGCTTGCACATTCTTATTTACAAACCTTGTTATCATTTTTAACTTACCAAATTTGTTTTTCTCTTGGACTGCTACCTCAGTCAATTTGAGGAGAAATTTGATGAGATGAATGATGCGGAGCCTTCGATGAGCTGCCCTATCGCTTCTAGTTCAGGTTTAAATGAGAACCCCATGACAGAAAAACTCGTGGAGGACAAAAGGCTGGATAACAGAATCAATGATGATCTAGGTCCTTCCCAGGAATATGGTGGTGGAATGATGAAAATTGTCCCCTCAGATGTAGATGTGAGTATGCATAGTGAAGTACATTCTGTACTCGCAGTGTGCACTGTCCACTGTCCACTGTCTTGTATTATTCTAGGAAATGACTTGCTACAAGCCAAACCAAGTCAACGAGAACTTTGTTACACTTTTTTTTTTTTTTTTTTTTGAAGTTCCTGAAATCATACATGTCCATAAAAGATAAAATGTTTAATGATGCTTTTTGTTTCTTCAGAACGATGCTGATTACTGGCTTTTATCGGAGGATGGTGTCAGCATTACTGATATGTGGAAGTCAGATGGTATCTTCTTTTTAAATATTCGTTATGCTTGTTGGCACCTTTTCTCTTAGCTGAATGCCTGGTTTTCTGATATTCATGGGCAGGTGGCTTTGAATGGGATGGAGTTAATTTGCTTCAAGAAGAGTTTGGAATGGGTAATACAGAAGGTTTGCCTCAGGTACAGACTCAAGCACCTAGCGTTGCTGACGTTCCTTTTTCCTCTGCAAACACGTCCCCAAGGTGATCTGTATTCAGAAAGGTCTACTTTGACAAGTAATTCAATCACTTTTCCCGTTGCTGCTTCAGATATTGTCACTTCACTTCAAGAGTAGAAAATGACAATTTTTCTTTCTGGCGGGATGGAGGGTGGGGACTGGACTAGGAATCAGGAGGATAATAGCTGTAAAATGTAAGTTGAGGAATTTCTTAAGTTGAAGTCATGACCTTAGACTAGTTGAATGAGAGGCCAGATGAAATTTTAGGTCACCCTTTCATATATTAGGATGAAAGGACTCAGTATATAATGGAGGTAATACACCTCAACAAAAACTGATGTTGAGCCATCGAACACTTTGAGTTGTCTCCTTCCTTTTGGAGGATGTATCGGAGAGCATCTTTCAGCGAAGAAATTTGAAAATCACTTTAGAAACTTGTTTGGAGTACACTGTTTCACAGTCTAGGATCTCTTATTCATAGTCTGTCTTCTGGATATCTGCGGGAATAGGTCAAAAAACAAAGGATCATGGTTAAAACTTCTTCCGAGAATGTGAAGAATCTTGGTATAGAATCGCTTACGAAGTACACACTCAGGAGCAAAGCATTGAAAATATTGAGTTCATTTGATGTTGATGTTTCTGTGAGGGTGAACTTAGTCAATTCTAGAGTTCTTTTCCTGTCTGGATGTGAAATTGCTCTTTCTAACACCCGATACCCTAAAGAATTTAATCGTGTCATACACGATATAGAGCTAATGTTTCTCTTTTCCAACTTTTCGGTTTGATGGTTTTTTCTTTTGATGATTGGGGGCGGAGAAGTTGGAAGGTGGGGTTTGGGGGAAAATGAAGCAAGTATATGGACAATGAAGTCTTCAGTACATACTTCAGTTTGTATTCGAATTGATACATTGCAACTAGAAAGTCACATGTTCGAACCGAGACACGCACTTTGAGTGCAATACTGCTTCTGGGCTAGCAATGTCTTAGGTCATGATATCTGACTCAATTGGGTTAAAGGGTTGCTGACTCAATTTGCAGTGGATACATTGTGTGAGTTTCTGATAACATTTTACCAATCTAGGATGTCGATGATTTCTTGATTTATATCCCTTACACAACTTTATGGAACTGGAGCAGTGAAAAATTCCGTGACCAAGGATTTGACTTTTTGTAACTAGAAGTGTATGGACAATGAAATGTTGAATTATACTAATGAGTTAACTTAATATAGCTAAAACTAGAAGTATATGGGCAATGAAATGTTGAATTAGACTGATGAGTCAACTTAATATAGCTAAAAAGCAATAAATTAGAACATCTTTTCTTGTCAAGTTAAGCCATTTCTATCATTTCAGTCTGTCAATTTCTTTGTGTAGAAAAGGTAAGTTAAGGTTGTATCCTCACGGAAAGTGTAGAGATGTAAATTAGGAACATGATAGATTCAGACAAATGACATGTTATATATTTGGGTACAGCATTATGAAGCCCAATCAATGAAATTCTCCACAAATGCTTCCGGAGGGATTCAAACTCTTAACCTTTCTATTTCAAGTGATTATCTCTTGCTGTTTTCATCAGACTATGTCATGAGACATAAAAAGGGAAGTTAACAACAAAGAATTTGGAGAAGCTTTTTTTTTTTTTTTTTGGAAATGATATTCAATCCAAGCGATTGTTGCTAAAGATAATCTAAAGACTTGAAATCTTAACAATTGTTGGAAAAAGAGAATATATTTCTTATGAGATGATTTAGCTCATTTTTAGCTTCTCGAAGAGAATCGGCTTCTATTTTTGGCAATATACATCATCATCAGCTCACATTTCTTAACTAAATTTTATCCCTACATTGTCTTATAGACACGAGATGTTCTGAATATATGTACAGTAGTAATTGCTTGAGATGTAATGTCAACCTAAGCTTTTAACTCGCAAGTTACAGACCAAGTCAGGGGTGGGCAAATAATAACTTGAAAGGCCAACTGAAGGTTTTCTGACATTTGATTTAGACCATGTGTATAGCAATAGGGTAATGTTATTGTTGTTCTAACACATGAGCATGATTGCATACATCTGATCTTTCATACCCCGCTATAGGCGGGAGTCTCTAAGGCAATGGAGGTAATGTTGTATTCTTTACAGAGGAAGAGGCGAAGCGTTTTCTTTAAAACACTTATGAACAAAACCTTCTCACATGGTTTTATAGTTGAATCTTTTGAGGTCAATCTGTACTGTAAACAAAACATAAGTTTGGTAGAATTGGTTCTGAAAGAATACTGAATGATATGGATTCCTGAATTAGGAGATGTCCTTTTCTTTTCTTTTCTTTTTCATGACATGCAGAAACATTGGTTGTGCTTGTGTTTGGTGTTTTTAAAATCATGATTTAAATTAAACACGTTTTTTGAATAAGAGTTTTAAATCAAAATTTCATCGTACTAAAGGTTATATTCTATTCATTTCAAAAATATGGTTAGTCAAACACCATTTGCAATAAAATTGTCAAAGTATTTTACACACTATTAGTTAGAATTTGGTCCCAGTTGCTAATTAGACCAATTATTATGTTGAATACTATAAAATTTTATTTTTAATTTGATGTTTACTTGTTTGACTAGATATGACAAATATTTTTAAAAATGACGAAGAGCATTCAAGTAAAATGATAATAAAAATATTTGTAAAAACAAGTTTATATTAAAACACACGTTATAATAACAAAAATGAGCATAGCATGTTTACTATTTAAGTCGATTTTATTAAATTAGAAATATTAATTCATAGAAAAGTATAATTAATTTAAAGGATTGGAATCGTGGTTAGTGGGTTCAAAAGGAAAAAGCTTTGACGATTGCCTGCGGACAATTTGGAAACAAAGTACCTGGGACCAAGAGAGGGACATCCACTTTTCCCAATTATTGCACGAGTGTAATAGGTGAGCTTGCCACTATCACCCATCATATTTAATCTTTCTCACCACTTACACTTCTACAAAGAAAGACTCAATGTTTGGAGAAAAGGTTGAAATTCCTTCTTCTCAGAGTTTTCACCGTTACAATCCGAATGAGCATATATAGAAAATGTAAAGTAGGAGCCCAGCGGTTTCTTAGATTGAGTGAGACCTTACGTAGTGGCCACACGAGGTGTTCCTCAGAAACCAGACCTTCGGTCTGGCAGCAGAGGAACACTTACTGTGAGTGTCTTTGGAATCGAACTCTTACCCTCTTGGAACAAATCTCAATCCGAACACCAACTGGACTATGTACTGGGATCGAAAGGCTCAATGTTTTCATAGTCCAAGTTGATATCTGGATAACAGATTGAATTTAGAAAACGTATGTTTAAGTTTTGACATCTACCGAATTAGACTCGTATAATCTTGTTAATTTAAGTTTAAATATCTTGTAAACACCAAACACTGTCCTCCAGTATAGAAAGCTGCTTTGTGACTTTGAGGTCACGTGTTCGAGCCGCAAAAACAACTTTTTGTACAAAGTGTAAGGTAAGGCCGTGTACATCAGATCGCAAAGCGATCCAGCCCCTCCTCGGACCCTGCAACTTTTCATTTTTAATGGAGTCAAAGACACACCCTTTCTTGACTTTGAAATATAATGAAATAAAGCAAAATGACTTATTAAATTGATTGCATTTATTATATTGTAAAATATCATTTGATTGACACGGCTTGACGTAATTTTTATATGTATTTTTTTAACACATAGGTATGGTTGCGAACATCCGACCCCTAATATCTCGCTATAACCGGAAGTCTATAACATAATAGGATAATTTGTTGTATTTGCATCTTTCACAAAAGTAATGAAACTGACCTTCATGATTAAGGTGCATCTAAAAGACTGATTGACCTGTAATTCCACTCTCATTTCTCAAACACCAGAATCAGAAGCTTCCTACTAGGCGCGGGAAAAGACAGTCGTGATGCAAATGTTCAGTCACTTCAGTCGGCGACTGTATGTGCTGGTTGGCGGCGGAGACTGGCGGTGGTCGTCTCTCTTCGGCCTCTGACCGAAAGGTAACAAACTCATTTTTCGTTTTTGGTTTGTGATTCAATCATTAAAACTTAGGTTTTCAATTCTATCTTTACCAAATACAATATCTTTCCATTATAATTGGTTGTTAACTTGCTTTGAAGTTTATTCAAAGATTAATTTTATAACAAGATGACTATTCTCCGCTTAAGTAAGCGGAACATCTGGAGCAAACATGGGAGTATTCCACTCGCTTGGAACGAGTAAGAAGCAAGCTCTATATTTGAAGCGAGTCTAGAGAACGAGTTTTTAACCGAATCTATTTCATCAAATGAAATATGCATATGTTTGAGAGAGCTCATAAGGTAACTGAATCTACTTTATCAATTTCAATCTTTGTAGAGTGAGTTAAATGAAAAAGATTTTCCACCTGCTCTTTTCTCATCTAGCTCACTCTACAAAAATTGGAGTTGATAAATTAGATTTTCCTAAGTCTTTCTTATCTAACTCACCCTACAAAGATTTAATTTGACAAAGTAGATTCGATTATCTTAGGAGCTCCTTCAAACCTATGTATCTTAAAGTTGATTCAGTAGATTACACTAAATCATCTACGTATCTTTCAGTTGATTCAACGTTAAGGATAGAGATTTTGTGTGTTACATAATGTATTTCAGTGTTATTGGATGAGATACAACATCAGATATATTACTAGAAATGGAAAATTCATTCCTGTGATAGTCAATGTTTTGGATCATTTCAAATAACTTAAAAGTAGTGGTATGTAGTATTATTATTTCATAGGTTATATATATGCATATATATATATATATGTATATATTGGTTTGTCTTACGTATCACAAAGAATACGTAACTTATTCTTTGATGAGGGAGTGAGTTCTCCCTCCACCTGTACCAGAGGCTCTTTAGCCAGGTGGGATGTAAATCGAGGGATGTGGTCCACCGCCAGCCCTGCAAAGGAGAGGACACACGAGACTCAGCCAGCCCAGAGGCAATCATTGTAATATTTCAACAAGGATTGTCTCCACACAGACTCGAACTCGGGACGTCGGGGTTCTAGCCTCAATCACTTTTGCCACTTACCACTGGACTATGCCCTGGGAGCATACGTAACTTATTCTATTTATAGAAGAAATTGCCTTCCTATATTATAAATGATCAGAAAAAATATTTCATTTAATATGTAACTAATTTTGTCACTATCTTCCAATTTCTCGCGTCATCGCCGCCACATTTTCCATAAAACGGAAATTAAATACCCTCTCGAAGACTCGAAGTCCACCCTTCCTCTCTCCATATCTCTTCTTCCTTTCGCCGGCGGCATGGACGACGCCCTCTCCACTTCCGGCACACAATCACCGCCTCCGCCGCTGCAGCATCAAAACCCTCTATTACCTCGCCACAATTCAATTTCCTCACCATTTCCTCTCCCACCTAGACTAACCCTCCCCGATCAATCATCATCTTCAGCTCCCTCTTCATTTTCCGGCGATTTCGAACTAATCCGAAAACCCCTTGGATCGTACACTTCACTAAAGGACCTTCTTCCTACTATGTCAGTCAACTCTCCCATTCCCAATTCTCCGGGTTCAGCTGGGTCCCACATATCTATTCGGAACCGCCTCGTTAAGCAGGCTGCCTGGGCTTATCTACAGCCCATGTCCACCCCACCGCCAGAATCCGGTAACCTGAGTTTTTGCCGACGGATTTGGGTTAAGTTCTCTCGGAAGAGCCCGGTCTGTGCTGTTTTCAGATTCTTCCGGCGATATGTTTATCCTAGTTTCTCTTGGGCGTTTGGTTGGCTGTTGCGTTCTACTGGGATCTGGAGCTATAGATAACGACTATTTCAATTGAATAAATTCACTTCTTGATGAACATGTTCAGCTCGCCCTCTTCATGTACACTCATATCCCTGTAAATTTAGAAAATAATAATGTCGAAATTCAAAGATATTTTCTTTTGTTGCTACGACGTGGTACTATGTTTCAATTATTCTTAGCCTGAAGTATCCAATTGTGATAACAGTTAATTCTTTTGATTCATGACCACCATCTTTTGAGTCTCTTGAGGAGGGTTTATGTTTAATAAAATATCTTCACTTATACATATTTCTATTATTGTGTTATACCTGGATGAAATTATTGTTTGCATTCTATTCACCCTCTTCGCTAGCAATAACTTTTGCTGTCGTTAGAATATATTGAATATGATTGGAATATACTGATTATGATTGGTTTATACATTGAAGGGGGTTTTTTAGAAAGCCAAAGTGGTGGATGGCCTAAAAGACCCACTTGAAGGCTTGGGATCTTAATATGAAATGCGTCCGAGGCCGGCCTTGGAATTAGACCACTGTCTATGCATATGCCTGTACGTTAAGCCTGATTTCTCAAATCTTTTGCTTGTCTGGTGGTGGTGCACCAGATTTAGGATGCAATAGAGAACTTATCCGATTTGAACCAGCTATAGAGGAGCGTTGCTATGAATTTTAAAGCGTCAAACATAGTTTTTTTTTTTTTTTTTTTGGATAGTGGTATTGTTTACCTGACCTTAATCCTTCCCATATTTTATCAATAGTTTTTGGTGTCGTTGGGATATTATAATGGTATGATTGATGATGATGTTTTAGTTAATCGCTTATTGTTGTTGATTTTTTTTCTCGTCTATGTACTTGTCTGAACATAGTTCCGGTCCACTGCTGAAGTTTCCTCTTTAAGAAGGTGGATTGATTGGTGACGGATATTAACGATGTCTGTGGGGGTGGTGACGGCGGCGGTGAAATTGGTTGGCAGGTCTTCTCAGATGGTGGCTTCTTCTGTCAAAAGAATTCTGATCGGGCCGGGTTGGATGGCGCCGTCGGGTATTGAAAAACCTGTTTATTCTCAGCTTTATGTAATCGAGGCCAGATGTCCTCACCCTATTTCCTTTCACCGTGCGCTGAATTCACTCAATACGTTGTGGGTCAGGATCGCCTGACCCCCACTTCCTCACCCCCTTCGCGACCGCCCGCCACGTGGCAGCAAAGGGAGATGGTGAGGCTGGATGGGGGTCACCCGCATCCAGCCTCACCACCCCTCCCCGCTTCCACGTGGCGGGCGGTCACGCGGGCGGTCACGGGGAGGGGGTTAGAGGATCTCATTTGCTACGTTGTTGAGATGGTCTCATTTAGACTCACCACCTCTGCTGCCATATGTCGTGGGGGTGAACAACTCGTTAAAGAGAAGTAGGGAGATGAGATCCAAACCCTCTGTAATCATCACTCATCACTGAGACGAGAACACCGTCGGAATCAGGCATAAAATGTTAGGACAAAAATGGACTTAGATGAGATGCTTTTTAGTGACCACCTCTAGATTTTTCAGAATTAAACAGAAAGATAGCCTTACCCTTTTCTTGTTTTGATCCACGCATATGTCATTTGTTAAATACTGTTTCCAATCTTAATTCATTTATTTATAATCTATTTGATTACTTAAAAAAAATTACATATTAGATACTAAAATATATAACAATACATATCATTGACTATCAAGCTACCTTTAAAAGAACGTTTTGTTGATAACATTTGGCTACTATTCTTTTAAATACGTAATATTAAAATCATTTCGCTAACGTTTTCTCGGTAGATACTAGTGTCCTTTCACGGTCCCTTAAAGTTCTTCAGCATGTTTTTTCTAACAACAGGCCACTCTCTGTTGTCTATAGAATCTTAATCCCGCATATATCTCGTTTGTATTCTATGACGTGGAATAAGTGCGTTTCCGGTCACTAGGTTCCCGACTTTTGTGTAAAGTATGAGGAAAATTTGAATCGCTTTGCGATTGATGATGCAGTCTTACCTTAGACTTTAAGCAAGATGATGTTTCCGTAGTTTGAATTCGTAACCTCAAAAGCATGAACAAATTTACCAGTTGATCCAAAACCCGTACTCATTTTCTCCCATTGAATACAATACGTCAATAAAAAGATCTTTTTCTCATTACAATCTCAAACTCCATATCATTTCTTGCCCAGGACCCCGGGGGGGTGGTGGTTAATGGCCTAGTTCTTACTCTTATTGTTTTATTTATTTATTTATTTATTTTTTTCATATTTGCGATTGGGAATGAAACATCCTCTTGAGAGGGCAAAAATCATCAATCCTTTATCATAAAAAGTCGTAGGTGACATAAATCTTATGAATTTAAAAGAATAAGGACAAAAAAGTATTACAAAACGGATTAACGGACATTTGCTTATAAATATTTTTAGGACTCTTGATATTCTTATCCCTATAATAATACACTAAAATTTAGTTAGCCATATACAATAAGACACATATATTATAATTTTTGTTGGTTCCTACCAGCAACATCACTAGTTCTAAACTAAAAAGTCAATAAGAGAATATCTATCCACATAACTACATACCATTTGTTGGATTATCCAACAAATCATCAGAATCTCAATAATAACTAGATAAGTCAAAATGGTACATTTATAATTTGACTATTTGATACTAGTGGTGGTTATAGCACTCAGTACTTAACAACTACAGTAAGTAAAAAATCATTCTCGCCAGGAGACTAGGACTTCTCCGCGAGGAACAAGTCCGTACATACACACATGTCTGAACTATTTTTATCAATAATTTGATGGTTAAAATAGACATTAACTGCAGCAAATTAACAATATTTAGATTAAAAAAAATACAATTCCAAAATATTTTGATATTATATGCAATAAATACAAAAAATTTAGATAAAAATATGATTAACTCAATTTTGAAATGATATATGAGTGACAATGTCTATTTTCACTTTTATTTAAAAAATAGTCTTTCTTTTTTTTTTTTGGGAGGGAAAATAGTATGTTTATTATAACTAAGTACATTTTCTATTTTTATCGTTTGATGCATTACTTGCTTATTATTTGGTACATTACTTGATTATCATTATTGGGTTTTTTAATTAGTTGTTTACCGATATAATTTTATAACTAAACATAAGTTCATAAGTTAATTATGAAAAACGAACAAAATGTGGGCCATAAATGGAAAACCGCACTGTCAAATAGGGGTCGAAGGAGTAGTATGTATTTATTTACCAATAACCAACAAACAGATAGACGGTTTTTCATTAAGCATAACTACAAGTTATTCATTGACCAATAAAATATATGTATATATATACACACATATATTTATACGCACATAAAAATATATATACATATTCATTATCTGAATGGTTAATAAGTGTGATAATTTCTCGTTCATTATTATAAAACTTATAATATGTATATACATGTGTGGGTGCGTAAAAATATTATTGCTAAGTCATGGTTTAACTATCTCAAAAAGTAATAGTTTAACAAAGGTCTAATAAACGTTTACACAATAACTCATGATCTAAAGACTTTCGTAGTTCGAGTCTGGGTTTCATAACATTGTTTAATATAACGACGAACAAGTTGATCCAAATGTAAAATTTCTTAACAGGGGTTGGATCTCCTCACCCCACTTTCCTTCAACGCGCGCGATACGTGACAGCAGGGTGGAGTGGTGAGGCTAGATAGGGGGTCGTTTTCATCTAGCCTCGCCACTCATGTTGCTACGTGTCGCACGGTGAACGTGAAATAAAGTGATGTGAGGAGAGGGACGGGGGGCCGGGGGAATGCAAAAGAATCAAACTTGAAACCGATTAACATGAATATAATACACAACTGGATGAGACAGAAGACTACTGAAAATAATAAATGAAGCACGAAAACTTAGACGAAAGAACTCATGCATGACTCGGGTAATCTAACCAAAAAGTACATATGAAGATGGATCAAAAAGATCCCTTCTTCCCACCCCACTGTCCTAAGACCATCTCCAACCTAAAACACCAAATTTTGTACCAAATCACCTATTTGGTGCAAAAAACAGTAAAAAGTACTCCAACCTAAAACACCAAATCCAACCCCAAATAAGAATATTCTTTAAAGATTCTTCTATCATTCTATTTTTAATTCATTATTATAAATAATTTAACACAAATTTAACATTCATATGAATTTAACGTAAGTATTGATTAATTCATTATTCATTAATTTAACAAAATTAACTAAATAAACAGAATTCTTTTTTCTTACAACGAAATTAACGAAATTCTTTTTTCTTATAAGGAAATTAACGAAATTAAAATTCTTATAACAAAATTAACAAAATTAAAATTTTCTTGAGGTAATTAAAATGGTGATGTGGAGGATGAATAGTGATTTGGTGCAATGAATAGTGTTGCACCTATTTGGTGCAACACTATTCATTTTCACCTATTAGGTGCACAATTTGGTGCTTGGTTGAAGATGCATTTTGCACCAAATAGGTGTTTAGGTGCATCCATTGGAGATGCCCTAACCCAGCACCACCCAACCCAACCCAAGTCCTGCTCTTATAATAAAATTTTTACCCAAGAGGAAAGGTTACTTTACGTTTCTATTTCTCTACTGAACATTTTTTACTTCTACAGCTGCGACGAAGTCAGAAGAAAACTCCAAAACTCAACCAGTTAACTATGTTCAGACTGGAGAAAAAAGAACAGAAAGAATCAAAGCAAAATTACAATCCAGAACTGTTATTACAGTCACTGCACTTGCATTTTTATTTTTATAACGTTTTCAGTGTGAAAAAAAGACTCAAATTCAAAGCTGAAATACTGTCGCTTAGAGTGGAAGTATACAAAAGCTTGGAGCAAAAGGTCATACCCTGATCTTGAGAGCATCCACCGTCCCAGCCCCAATAAGTATTGTAGAGGATGCAAATCAGAAGCGCAACGGGTTTCTAGGTTGGGTGAAGACTTATGCAATGATCCACACAAAGTGTTCCCACAAACAAGGCCTTCGGCCTAGCATCAGTGGAGGAAGTATACAAAAGCTATTTGCATGGAATCACTCCTACTTCATCATAGTAGATTCTGTAGTAAATTTTCTAGTGTTACTGTCTTTAAAAGAATAATAAAAAGCATTTCTGTTAGCTTCCGCGTTTGCACAGAATGCGAGGAGGAGCCGGATCGCTTTCGCGATCTAATGTACGTAGCCTTATCCTTACACTTTGTGTCATAGGCTGTTTCTGCAGCTCGAATCCGTGATCTTAAAATCACAAAACAGCAGATTTACCAGTTATTATTATGATGCCCGCTCTCGTCTTTAAAAGGATATAGTAAATGCAATTTTTTTTTATCGTACTTGATAACATTTAGAAGCTATAATAGTTCATGGTCACACCTAAATTACACGCAAACATTAAATGTGATATTGGATCCCAAGGAGCACACCCGTCTAAATCACTCAATGTGTCACCCCCCAATAAATCACAATTTGCAAATATAATTTCCTTTCAACAGTATCAACTGTACAAAAGCATAATTCATTGACGTTACGTGAAAAAGATAATACATCATAAAGTTAGTCAAATATTACAAGTCACTAAAACCAAATAGATAGCTAGCCGTAAACTTCATGAGTCAATTCTTTTTTTTCTAGACTACCTCGAATTCCTACAACAAAATTCAGGCCATGTTTTCCCCACCATTTTGTATTTTACCGGATCCACAAAATTGATCAAATCCATCAAACCCATTTTAACTGCTATCTTGTTTCCCCATATTGCAAAATTTCACTGGGTTTCAACAATTCCTTCTTGAGCAGGTAAAGATCTCCGACATGCTGCTTCCAGCAATTCCTTTGATTTTCTCCACCCACACCCGCACACGTAATACATATTAAAACTAATACCTTCCATGCTGCTTTTGTCCTTATGCTACCAAATATACCTATAGTTCCTACACACACATATATATGTATGTGTGTGTGTATATGTGTGTGTGTCTATATATATATATATATATATATATATATATATATATATATATATATATATATATATTGTATGTTAGAATTTCGTATCGAATAAAATGTCATTCTCTGACACTGTAGTCTCACCGCCCCAGCTCCAAGGAGCATTGTAGATGATGCAAATCAAGAGTCCAGCGGCTTTCTAGGTTGCGTGAGGACTTACGCAATGACCTGCACAAAATGTCTTCCATAAACTAGGACTTCGGCATAACAGCAGTGGACCACCCACGGATTTGAATTTGAACTCTTGAACTTTGCGATAGAATTCCGTATCCTAACAATATATGTAGTCAAATTCCTTCGCTAGTTCATAGACATTCTTTGAGCTATTTCATATACTATTCCGTTGACCTTCCTTAAAGTTTTCTTAGCGTTAAGGAACACAGAAAACCATAACATGAAATAATACATGTTACGACAAAATTAATATATTTTCCGACAAAATCTATAATACTAGAAGCAACCTAACATGAAATGGATGAGGAAGAAGTTGCACCATTGTTGACTGATTTCTCCACGTCATCATCATGTTCCAAGAAAGAGGAGGATAAACAGGGGCTATTTGAGGAACAAAAAGAAGAAGAACATGACAGATGTAAAAAAATGAGTGGTGGAAGAAGCACAACAATTTAATTTAGAATTATTAGGAGTAGAAAAAGCAAAAGCAAGAGCAACTAATAAATCAACAAAAGCTCCAACTATACACCCAAGATTGCTTTTGCAGTTGACCTTTAGGTAGCAAGTCAACAGCTCTTCAAGACATTTCCAATCTTTCAATCCATGAGCTTCCACCATTTCCTCCATTGATTTCTTGAAATCAGCAAAAGGGTCAATGGAATCCACCGCCATTGCTGAACTTTCCTTAAATGGAAACTCATTCTCATGTAAAACAACACTTTTGGAATCTCGTTTAGAATCTTTTATAATTGAGCTTGTTTCACCTGGCTCAAAGAATAGTCTTTCTGACCTTAAACCTCGTATAACTGTCTCTACGGCATCTTCTTCTACTTCTTGTTCTTCTATAAACATGTCGAGAGCTGTTGAAAAGCTTTCCTCAAACACATTGGAAAAAGATTTTGGAGAGTCAAGATAGGCAGAGTTCATTGTTTTGAAGATGTCATGTGTGGATCGAAAAGAAAGAGTCTTTGGAGTTGTGCAAGCATTTGGCCATGGCCAAGAAGTAGGTGTTTCTGATGATTTGAATGAGAAAGGAAGATTCATTTTCTTGCCCATTCGGTTGTTGATTTCCCTAAGGGAAAGTGATTTGAAGAGTGAAAAAAGTTTCGTGTTTTTGAGTGATGGAAAGTGAAATTTGTGTAGCCTGGTGGAGGTGAATGTGGTTGAACGTGTGAGAGAAATTGGTGATATGCATTAAAGGCTAGAGGGGGGTGTTTAAATTTTGAGAATTTTTAAAGCAAGAGAGCGGGTGTTCAGCTAAAATTGAGGCAATATATGAGGCATCTAATCACGCATCGCCATGTGTACAAAAGCATTTTTTCCCCCTTCTTGACTTTGTATACGTAGCGATTCATGATTAGAGACCTCGTATTTTGTCTCAGTTTTAGTCTCCTCAGATCTGAACCGAAGAGAGCAGAGGGTGGTGGATGTAGCAGAGAGGTTGGTGGGTCATTCAAGTAAAAGGGAGTTAATATATGCACTTCATATATATGTTATTCAATGCTAGGTAATCATTTTATTTAGTGTGGCTAGTGTGGTAAGAATAGTTAGACACGTGTAAGCGAGGTGTTAATCTTAAACAAAATACTAAGTACGAGTATGTAGTGATTTAACAAAATAATGTTAAAAAAGATAAGCGACACAATGGCGAGTGGTAAGTGTAAATGCCACATATATATGCTATATCCTTTACATGTACTGCCAGTTATGCTTGTATTTCAAAGTTTGTAAACGTGTAATAGTTTTAGATATCACATATGCATTATAGTATGGTCCGTGACAAGCTTTTAAGGTGTGGCTCAACTAATACTCGAATAGCAAATCACATCATAAGGAATGTAGATTTGAGACTTGACAGTCACAGTGTGAGAGTTCTAAATAGAGTTGTCAGCTCTCCCATTGGATGTGGCAGGTTTGTATATTGGGTTTCTTGTGGGCACTAATTATTTTCCCTTTACCTAAAACACCGTTAAGTATCTGATTTGTATTCTCTATAAAATTTTTTGAAGTTGAGACAATGAAGATCCTATACAGGTTAGAGGATTCAACCTTTAGCAACTTAAGTGTAGTGCATGACAAACTTTACAGTGGTCTGGTCAATAATTAGCCATTGATAGATTTCTACTTATGATCGACTAATAAAATATACACAAACAAGATAGATTGACATATAAATAGTTACTCATTTACTAATAAGATATACAAATAAGGTAGATTGACATGTTGATATAAGTACAACAATAACATTACCCATTGCCTTAGAAGCTTCCGCTTATGACTGAGTATGGAAAGATCGGATATACACAAGCATACTCATGTGTTAGAAATACGCAGAGCGTTTTCCGATGACACATAATGATAGTCCAATGGCGCCCATTAATGATAGTTTTCGTTTTTCCAGGATGAACTGAATTTTTTTGTTTTACTTGGAAAAATAAACCTGCCCAACTTATGGAAGTAACCCACCTGTGAAGATTCCAGGGAAGAGTCTGTCTGACCTATTACAGGTCCCTGGGGGGAGGGGAATTTCAAATAATGCCCGATGAAAAATACTCCAATGACCTCAAGCAGGATTAGCAGTATAAAGAAGCTTATATCTCAAATAAGTTTTCAAGAATAACTGAGGACAAGAAGCATTTTGTTAAAACTGTGTCATGGTGATCATCGGAAATGGCAGGAAATCCTCCTTCTGGAATGATATATGGCACCCTTGGGGGAGGGGATATCAGATGTGTGTGGTGAAAAAGTAAAAAGAAGACTATAAGTGCCCTTGGGGAAGGTGTACATCAGATGTCAGTGGTGAAAAAGTAAAAAGGAGATTACAAGTGCAAGACAAGGCAAAGTACCTGATGTAATCAGAGAGGGAAAGTGGCACTGGCCTAAAAGTACATAAGACTGAGGATATGAATGGCTTTACTAGAAGCTGCAACAATGAGTTGTTATGCAAGACCAAGTGTGGACAAGACTATCTGGACACCTTCGAGCTATGAGGACTTCTCTATAAAAAGTGCAGTGGACGCCCAAGGAAAGTGTTCAGATTAAATATTAAAGGAAAAAAAAAAGGTCTCCAACGGAAGCTTATGCCAGTATTACACCAGACAAGGTTGTAGTCGAAGAAGTTCATTCCCAGGTATGCTTTTGCGTTCTGTATGACCTGTTTGCACGGGCTGAATACACACGATAAACTGGTATGTAGGGTGTAATACAGGAAAGTTGAAGTGTATCATCTATGCAGCTTATAAAACTCAGGAACACCTTTTTTGCATTCCCCTATTCAAAGAAAGCTTAGTACTTTATTCCTAATGCAGCTAATCAGAAACAATGGGAATGGGACAGAGAATCAAAATGGGTGCTGGGAAAACAGAGGAGATCAACTGTTCAAAGGAATTCAGGTTTGCAGCACCAGTTCATAGTTTAAGACAGGAAAGGAATTACATGGAGCACAGGGTAAAAATCCTGAACACAGACCCCTGAATACTTGAACAACGTAAAATTGTATGTAAGCCCCTGAAGGTCATTCATGATGAGAAAATTGACCTATTCAACACTTCAGGATGAGAAAATTTACCTTTTATAATCCACCACTCCTCAACAAATTCTCCAACAAAAGTACAGCTCACAATTTTCTCTCTTGTACTTTCCACACACAAATAAGTAACACTTGCACAAAACAATGACAATTTTTGTAATCAACAATAACCGTATAAAAAAAAAAGCATTACAATGATTCAAATGAATATTTATACTATCTACGTTGGTAGCTTAGTATATTAAAAAAATTATGGGGTCAATTTACTTGAACAAATCTAACCCGAAATGATTTTTGCCAAAAAAATTTCAATCAAATCATATAATCACCAAACCAAATGGTACCAATCCAAACAGAACGCTTGTCCTTAAATTCACAAGTCATGAAGGTCTCATGCTCAATCCCTCCTTAGGATTACTTGCCTTTCGTCGGCATTTCAACTAATGTGATCAATTCTCAGATTACGAAGGTTTTGGTTATGAAGGAAGAGCAATAGAGAAGTTGGATACAAATTTATTATCCAACAGATGAGGAAATTGAAAAAGAAAATGAAAAAAATAAACTTCCTTTCAGAAGAATAATGGCTTATGCTAATCCATTCTTGAGATGAATAAAAAAAACTAAAGTAAAACCAAGCAGCTGATAGTTTGTCTCAATAACAATGATAATTAAGTTGAAACTCAAGAGTTTCTAATGGTCAGACAGAACTTATAAAAGAAATTATGAACAAACAGGGTGCTTTTGATATTATGCATAGAAGGCTTTGAGTTACTCAGACCAAAGAGTAAGAACTGCGCATATATTTAACAAGATCATATTGCTGGTCCTAAAATCCACAAAGCCATCTCATCTTTCAGGAGATCTAAAATTCAGAGCCTCGGGGTGCCAGAATAATTAACCCAAAAAAAAGGACCAGGTATGCCAAAAATATTACAAGAGTCCCAGTTGATCAAGCTAAAACTCGAAATGTGTTCCTTTCACCATTAAAGGCATTACTCATATTCCTCATCTCATGGAAACGACATACCCAGCAAAAAGCAGTCATTGAGCCCAAAAAAAGGAAGGATAAAGGAGGTACAGAGGTACAACAGTTGCATGGTCTTATTCTTACCTAGTCAAACAAATCCTTGGCACCCAAACGTTAACTACTCGTGTTAGATCCCAGAATTCAAGCTAAACGACTAGCTGTCAACAATAAGCACCCTAGCCCATGACACTGATGCTTCCGTAAGGCATAAACATTTGACTGAATCGACAAAGCAAGTCTTAACAACCAGGCAATTAACAAAGCTATTAGACAATAAAAAAACATAGTTCACATATTCAAGCCATGATATAAACCTAAATTGTAAAAATCCCCAAAAGCATAACCAAGACAAAGTATGTTACCTGACTGCTTTGAGGTTCAGGAGTGCAAACAATCCATTCCAAGTTCCAAGATGTTGACTTCGTGAGGGACCTGCTGTCAAGAATGCATGTCATAGATCCCAACCACGCCAAAGATGTGAAACCAGATAAGTGGTGCATACGTGGAGCTGTAAAGCACTGGGCTACACTTAATTTTTATATTGCAGCCTTAAACAACAAGTTACTTAGCAAAAAAGCCTAAACTGAAAGCATATCGAATTTTCCAGATTCCAACACTTGTAAATGCATCTTACTCTATAAGAAATATGTTTTGTGCGAAAATAAAATGCCGATGCCAAAAGCAAGAACTGAGTGAGACGAGTCAATAGGAACTGGAAGAGTCAAACCTCCTTGGCACACATCAATCTCACCTCAACTATCAATTCTTCCTTTCACGAGTTTCAATGCTCACTTCATTATTTTGCATCAGCAATATTATCCACTTTGCTAGCGCAATCATGTGAACCTTGCAGAAACTTTGGATTGATTTACACTAAACACCTATGGTATGTCTTGCCACACCCTCTCCAACAGGTTCCACTAGAAAAGACCAAAGTCATTTCCCAGATGAACTTACGAATGTTCTAAAAGATAATTCATGACCATAACAACATATATTCATCTTAAAGTTGAATCCTCTCATCAAAAGTACCAAAAAGATCTCCAGCAGATCCAGATGAAATCCTGATCTCCTAACTGTATCGGTCATTCATGATCCTTGGTTTGCAGGCTTGCTTTATTACAGTAACCTGAGAGGGCAATACGAGTTAACTGCTAATGCATCCCAATGTTGCGTCCAGCAACTAAAATCATGCATAGGAGCAAGCATCATGAGCATTATTAGTAAGTTTATGATTGAGTAGAAGTATGGAGTTGCAGAGGCAAAAGAACAAGGAAATTTATTAATAACTTCTGACATTAACTTGAGGATTTTACAAAATGTACTGTGCCAACACAAACAGCAATCGAATCCAGAGAAGCTAATTTGACTATTAACTTAAAACACAGAGATACAAGCTCTCAGAGCACCTCTAACCCATAAAGAACCCCAACATACTTCTCTATCAGCTCAAATTCTCCATTGAAGTAAATCTCCCTGATTCTCTGGAATGAGTGCCAGGTTAGCAAGCTGTCAGACCCAGATTGGTGAGACTTCCCAACCGCCCGGGTCAACCCAAGAGACCCGGCCACCCGATCCAAACCACCATGAAGGGTCCTTGAATACCTGATCAAATGCTTCACATCATAAACCTTTGTTCCGAAGAACACCTTAAATAGCCCTAAAAACTCTTCCAAAGAACCCGGCAGCATCCGACCCGTTAAGATCTTTATCAAGTACCCAAAATCATATGCACTGTGAAATGAAATGTAAGTTATGTTATCATTGCATACGAGACCAGAAGACATCATAAGTGCAGCAAATCGGGTCGAGGTGACACCGCACTCCCGGGTCTCAAGAAAGTTAATTCCTTGTTGGCGCAATAGATCGATTGACCCGGGATCATGATCGTCACAAGTGATATCAAAATCACGGAAATTAAACTCCCAGATGAAATAATTCTGCGGGTACCCAAGGTCGGGGAGGTTGCCAACCGCATCCGTTAGAGTAATTCCGACCTGAATAAGCTTAAGAGAATCAACATTGGACTTCAGGGTTTTGTAATGATCATGGGGCCGATTATGACGGGATTCTCGCCGGAACACCACGCCGGGAAATTCTGTGTCTATAGAAATACAAGGGTACTGATCGATCAGTTGTTGAATCAACTCAATCTCCGACTCTAAATTACTGGACCAAACTGATCGGATCTGAACTTGCTTTTTGTTGCCGTCAGTACCGGCGGTGATTGGAGGTTCCAACGGCGGATTTGGAGGGGATCCGGGGGTCAACATCTCTTTTCGAATCTAGAGGTGATCTTCTTCAATCTTGATTTTCTTCTTGGGTTGTTCCTCACCGGATAAAAGAAGGGATTAAGAATAAGAATTTGTAGCATCACAACGAAAAAAATTCCCTTCGCCAAGATATAATAAAAATATATGCATATGTGCATGTTATATAGTCGATGATTTGGGCTGAAGGATGTTCAAAGGCGATGAACACGAAGCAAAGGATCGTAGGCCCGGACCGGCCCGGCCCGGATTTCAGACATAGGGTTCAGTCAATGACCTTTTTTACCCTCCTGATCGAATTTTTTAGGATAATAATTTTTCCCCTCGAGTTGTATAAATTAATCTTCATAATAGACAAGAAATGGATTGATATATCCTAACATAATGGATAATATAGTTATAATAGACATCTTTTCAAACCTACTAATGTTTCACTTAACATTAAGATACGTAGGTTTAAGAGGATAAATGAAAGCTAGCATGAATCATTAACCGAATCGAAGAATCTTTAACCAAATCTACTAAATCAACATAAAGATATATATAGATAGAGCTACATAGGAGCTAGATGAGAAAGGTTAACCGAACTTACGGATCTCGATGTTGATTTAGTAGATTCCCCCTTTTTTACACATATGAGTTAACTATTCCAATTTAGGTATTGTACATCAAAATAGTAGAGTCAAATTGATTGTGATGAGAGAAACAGAAAAAAAAAATGCAGTTATGGTTTAAATTTTAAAATGGTATGATATATTATTATTTCATATTGAAACAATTATAGAATGTAAACGTTTTAAATATATGTGACTTTGAGCATTAACTTTTCTCCTTACAGTATGCATAGATTTGTATGGTCATTGTGTATTGTTGTCAAAATATATTTTTCCTTGCTAAAAATGCTTATAGTTTTCCTTTATTATATGATTTAGTGTTGTATTAGAGCATTCTTTAAGAATATTATTTTGGAATAGACTAACAAAAAAAAGAAAATAAAAATGCATTTTTTCACTCTATCAAAGTAGCGGATACATAAATGTTAGATTGTGTATGCACAACTTAGAAGAAGAAAAAAACAAATTTATAAAATTTGTCACAAAAATAATTGTAACTGAAAATCGATAGTCCACAAAGTATGCTTAATAATGTACATATAAGATTAAAATAGCAACAAAAAAATGATTTTTGATATTTGTTTTCTTTGGAAAACATGATTCAAATGTAATAATCATTCTTTTCTTTTTCAGCTTATTAACAAATTGATATTAACTATAATTCAAATTTCAAACACAATTGATCACAATACACCACTATACACACATGACTCGATGCGATAAAAAAAATACTACAACAAAAACTATCATTTAAGAAATTTAATTTACATTTTACTCAACTACCAAGTATTTATAATATCTATCTAACCTAAGACCCAACTATCTTTGAAAACTTAACCAAGAGACAATACATAATGTTAATAAAATACAGATGAGTCAAATAGTCTTAAGCCAACTTAATTTACATGGTAGTTGACTACCAAGTTAATCAATTTATACATAATTCAACCTAATTGTGAAACGTAAAAGGTGTTTCTACAAACTACGACAAACATTACCTCATTGTCATAAAGCCTCCCGTCTATAGCGGAATATGAGAGGGTCAGATGTACGCAACTATACTCAGGTGTTAGAAACACACCGATGTTATTTCCTGATGACCAATAATAAAAATTGCATCAATCTGTGCCGATCAACTGTTATTCCACATTATAAGAAACGCAATGAATTTAGTAAATCATTTTGATTTATTGGATCAGAGATTTGCATATCCAGAATAAAGCTTACAGTCTACTAAATTTTCTTCACCAAACGGGAGTTTCTCTTTTATTTTATTTTTTATCCAAACCAATATTTACTAAAATGCCACATTAACTGTATATCATTTTTTGTTTTTAATTATTTGAGGGTATGGAATGTCGTGCCCTGTCTCCTACGTGGATCCGCCACTGTTTTATCACTTGTTTTTATTGGTCTACTTTTAGAAATCTTTAAAAATAATATTATTAATAATGTGTGTAAAACATTTCAAGATAAGATTATGATAGCGAGAGCGCTCTTCTAATAACAAGATAGTGTAAACTAGCAGTGCTGAAAAGTTGAGGTTTTTGAGATGAATATTTTGGTTTGATATACATCCTAATTTGATAAAGACATACCCTTTTTATTTTTATATTATTAATTCAATATTGTGATTCATCATTTACTATTGAATATTGATGAAATAAGAAATTGTTTATGAGAGCAAAATGCTATACCCTGACCTTGAGGACCCTACCGTCTTAGCTCCAAGAAACATCGTGGATGATGTAAATGAAGAGCTCAGCGGCCTTCTAGGTTGGAGGAGATCATGCGCATGAAACCCACATAAAGTGTTCACTGCAAATTGAGACTTTGGTCCAGACAACACTGAAACATCTACACTGCACGTGTCCCTAGAATCGAACTCTATATCTCTTGGAGCAAATCTCAACACGAATACCAACTGAACTACGTCATACAACCAAGAAAGTGTTTATTTATCAAATTAAGATGTGTATTTATCATTAGTGAAAGAACATGACAATTCAAACCAGTATCACATAACTCGCTACCAAAAGTATTTTTATTATTTTAAAGGACTCTTTATGAATCACATGAATTAACCTCTGCACTGGTTTTCCACTTATGTAGCCTTCAAAAAGGATATGTGAATGCATGGATTTGCATTTTGTTATAAAAGGAAAGGGGAAAAAAAGAAAATATTAGGCATGCTACATGCCTCGTGTGTATTCTTCAACAACAACAATAATAGGCATTGCCCTAGAAACTTCTTTCTATAGCAGAGTATGCGAGTTCGGATGTACGTTTTGACTTGAACATGATCACATTTTAAATATGTTAGGAGTATTTCATTAGTGAACATACGTAGCCTCAAGATGTTCTCATTAAACGAATACTGTGGCCGCTAATGAGACATTACTCCAATGGTAATCCTGAGACCCCATGACTAAGTGGTCATGGGTTCAATCTATATCTGAGGCAATGTCTCCTCATATGAGACAAGATTCCACAGAATGTATGATGATCTAAAAAAAGTTATAATCCCCACTTGGAATACCTATACAGAAAGTGTGGCATGATAAAAAAAACAAATAGTGTGGCCTTAGAACCCCTCCAACTCTCTTCCTTGAACCTACTCCAAAAGAAAAGTAGGATTTAACCAAATAGAATTTGATACCCAATACCAATTACCAAATGGCAAATAGATCGCATTTCATGGTAAAATTATTCAATGTATTCTTCCATTTTTTTTATACCTTTTGTCTAGCATGTGTTCTAGAAAGTTTTTGTTCTTATTTAGCTTGTCGAAATGTACAATTTTATAGCCTAATTTGATCCCCATTATTGTTTCATCGAAGAAAAAAAAAATCAAATTACCAGTATTAAAGTTATTTTTAACTGAATTTAAGGGTTAGTGGCCAAAAACTCTCTCAATGTTTGCATTTATCGATTGGTAAAGCTTTTGTCCAAGTCTTTTCTTAGACAAATCACACAAAATACTCACGGTAAATTAAATCAACAACTCTTTAATCCAATTGAGTCGGACCGTGATTGATCCAGATATCATTATTGTAACATGATGCGCATATCATGGTTCGGACCTACTCCCTTCTAGTTGCAATGTCCAACCTGAATAACAACAAAACCGGTTGTTTTTAGCTGAATTTAAGGGTTAATGGCCAAAAACTCTCTCAATGTTTGCCGCATTTATCGAACAGGTACCCACTGCAAAATGACCAAAACTCTTTAACTCGGATACTATAGTATAAACCATAGTTCCCAGATAGTAATATTATACCCATGATGACCAACAATTCTTTAACCCAATCAGATCGGATACTATGGCTTAAACCAGTACTGATGCAGATATCAGTATTGTATCCATGATGCACATGTCCTCATTTGGACTTCTCCATTCCAGTTGTAATGTCCTAACCTGAATGACACCAAAAACCGGTCGGCCCTGACTTTTGCATCACACACATAAGCAGCTACATCCCCCCCCCCATCCTCCAAACAGAACCAAATTTACCAAATGAACATGTGCAAGCAGACATTTATACACACCCACCTGTATCTCCAATACGTTCATCACATAAATCACCAACATCACCAAGACAACTGCTCCACTCATTCATATGATCATATCTGGCATTCGCTTAAAACTAACATTGACAATTGTAATCGCCTGTATTTCCCTTATGCAGCGAATCATTCCAATGCCACCAACTAGAACACAACTACATTTTCAATTGTCACTAATAAAAGCAATGACCTGCACCCTTGAGCACAAGAACAAAACACAATAAAAATCACAACCCAAATTGAACACTAATGAACAGCTACAAACTCAAGAGCATAGACTGATATGAGATAAACCAGTTGAATCAAGCAAATCGCAAAGCTGTTTCAACTATTATCGTTTAAACAACAGAAACAAAAGACCTGAGCAGAAGCACTTATACCAACACATTACATGAAAAACGATAAAAATTAAGCCCAAACAGCCATCAAAACCAAAAGTTCCAACTTCTAGTACCTCCTACCGCGGCCTGCACCACCATAAGGAGGTGGAACCATCATAACTGAGGTCTCTTCCTTAAGAACAATCCCAGGCAATTCACTCATACCCATAGTAGCAAGCATGTCAATTGTCTCCTTATCAACCTCAATAACATCAGTCTTAATAGCAGATTCATCAGGCACAAAGTCCATGCGTCGCTCTCTTTCCTCCTCCTGAAGCTTGAGGGAGATGCCTCTAACGGGTCCTTTCTGGATCCGCTTCATCAGATGGGTCGAGAATCCAGCAATTTTGTTGCGGAGCCTCTTTGATGCGATAATGGCCACTTCATCTAGGACCTTCTTGTTGGTGTGGAAGTCCAGAGTCATCTTTGAGTAGTAGCGTTCTATCACTTGACGTGAAGATTTCTTCACTGTCTTAGTTCTGACACGACCCATGTTTGATTTTCTTTTGCTTAATGCGGAGGAAGAAGGCGGCACGGGGTCTGAATCGCCGAGAGGAGAGGCAAATGGAATCGGAAAATGAGAGACTAGGGTTTCATGATGTTAGAAGGGGTTTTATACCTGGATTTCGGGCTTGAGGGTATTATCTGTTTGAACTGTTGGGCTTGTTATTGGGCCTGAATCTATATATCTTTTTTGGAAAGGCCTAAACCTAACTTCAAGTAGAGAAGATTGAGAACCCAAGCTGATAAATTGATACGACTTCCAAATGTAGAGAAAAAATTGTATGGATAACAGGTTTGTTGACTTTGAAAGTGTTTGTCGATAGAATTGACTTGTGGAATACACTAAATGACGTTTTTTATGAGTCGGACCTCAAACGGATAGAAGTGCATTTAACACCGTATTTATTTCATAAATACGGTTAATGAGTGCAATACATAACGGATAAACTATATTACGGTGACACTGGTAGACTGGTATTCGGTGTATGAAAAAAAAAAGGTGAAAATATTCTTTTGTTATCTAAGAAGGTGTAGATACAGCGTTATCTATTGTGATTAATTGAAACTACTAATAGAGATAAATGTCGCATTTAGTGCGGCAGATGTATCAATAATGAATCGTTTTCATCTTTTGTAAAGGCGTTTTTCGGTTATATATAGTGCTGAAACACGAAAGAAACCGTGTACACCCAAAAGTATAAGAAGATGTTATTTAGTTTGTCAACTGATCACCTGAAACACTTTTAAAAAAAGTCACTAAAATTGGCGTCATTCTATTATGAAATAAGTATGAGAGCACAAGAAACATAGTATTGAACAAGGACAATTGATCGTATTTTGGAAGACAACGAGAAGTCTTGGAGAATTGTTCAAAAGTAGTTGTTTATATGTTTTAAGGTTGAACACAGGTGTTCTTGCAATGTTACACATAAGCGCTTCATGTTAGTAAAGAGCTTCGTCAGTTGAAAGCTCTCGACAATATGTGTTTTGGAGTGTTTGTTCTTCCTCTTCTGCAAACACATATAGCTTCTTACCAAGGATCATTAGGTCTGAACGCACAGACATGTTCTTATGCAAGCATCATTAGGTCAACAGACATGTGATAGTCTGAAGATATTCGGTGGTTGGATGAGTTGGTCACTATTCATATTTTTTTTGTGATAGAAATTGGTCACCGTAGTTATGGTCATTGTATAGGAAAGTTGATTACGTAATAGATGGTGCAGTGACCGAATTACGTTTATTGAAGTTGTTACATAAGCAATTACGTTGTTTAAAAGTAAATTTTTTTCTTGTATGATTTAGACGCCGAATTAATATACTGGTTAATCTACATGACACCGAATTACGGTTATTGAAGTTATCTATGTATTATGTAGTTACATTATTTTAGTATAAATTTTTTTCCTTATATGATTTTTATACCAAATTATGCGTTTGGTTGGTGTATGTGGACACCGAACTACGATTATTGAAGTTTTCTGTGTATTATGTAGCTACATTGTTTAAGTGTAATTTTTTTTCTTTTATGATTTGGACACCAAATTATCGTAATTAAAGTTTGACCTTGTATTGTGTTATTTTAGTATCATGTCAAAACTGTATTATGGTTGTCATTGCATTATGAATAACTTTGCTTAGTTTAATTTCGTGTACTACTGGGTTAAAAAAAAAGAAATTTGGTTAATGGGTATGTGAACCATGTATTATATGTAAAGAATAACAAAAACATATATCATAGTAGATTTGAATTTTTGGTCAAAGAAAGGATAATTCACTTGTGTGCTATATGTGAAAAGAGAATGCTGGCCATTTGACAAACAATTACGACGAGCTTCTCTCAAGACTGTAGGAGTGGAGGCTGAGAGTAGCAGAGATGAGGAATGTGGGGCTTAGGATTGCGGGGAAGGAGAAAGGGGAGGCTGCAGGAGAAAGGAGAGGAGGGAGAAAGGAGAAAGAAGAGAGAGGTGACATTTTGGGGATAAGAGAGAAGGGGAAGGGGGAGGGGCGGTGCTGCAGGGATGGACGGAGGAGGAAGGGAGGAAAAGATAGATAAAAGTGGCAATCTACAATCACAATTTACTTAGCTTTTTGTTAGCATTTCGTAGAAGGTTCGGATAAAATTTATAATAACATTAAGTTTTAGATATTTTGTGAAAAAACTACTAAATGTTTGGTTGCAAAATATAATTTTCTCCAGACTCAACAACAAGATAGAAAAACTAAGGTAAATCTTTATAGTTGTATCACATTAAAACAACTTGATATCTTCTTCAATAACAAAAAGCTTTCATATTTCTTAATAGAACAAACATCTTTGCACACAAATCTCTTGATATATACATGTAAATGACAGAATATAACCTAACAGACAGAAGCTTGAAATTAGGGATGTAAACGAGCCAAACGAACCGAGCATTGTGCTGTTCAAGCTCTGTTCATTTAACTTAGCGAACGAGCCGAGCTTATTCGTTTATTTAAACGAACATATTTACTTGTTCAAGCTTGGTTCGTTTAACTCAACGAACAACATTAACGAGCCGAACACCTTAAATGAACGGTGCCACTTACCGAGCTTGAAAAGAAAAGGGTGTTCAAGCTCTGTTTATTAACCTTTTATCCGAGCTCGAGCTCGAGCTCGAGCATGAACCAAACGAGCCGAACAATCGAACGACTTGATTCATTTACAGCCCTACTTGAAATAGAACTTCAATCAAGCACCCTGATAGTGTAGCTCATACCTCATCTCTCAAAGAAGGATACGATTTAAACTGCTTATTATACCATAACTTCAACTTCTTAAAATTCAATTTATCTTTGAGTAATTCATATAACGGAATTAAACATCTTATACATAGTTATCATCAGCCATCACAATGTTTATCCATTAGCAATGGCTGACTATAAAAAAACGTTTTCGGTGTACTAGATTTCCACGTTTGCGCAAGACTCAAGAAATGATCGGATTGTTTCACGATCTGACGTATGAAGTCTTATTCTACAGTTTGTGTACGTAGATCTTATCCTAGAGTTTGTGTAATTTCTGCGTCTCGATGATGTCAAAGTTTTTCCAAGAACTATGCAGACTTGGGTCTCGTGGGCGGCTGATTATTGGTCCTTTAGTTTGAATGCTAAATTTAATTCACAGTCCACAGGGGTACGACGCAGGAGTGGGATCGGACAACATGTTGGGAGAAGAAAGCAACATTGTTTTGTTTTTCATGGCATGCATCGATGAAATTGGTTGATTGATAAAGAAACATTTATATTATCCACAAATTTTACCATAGTCAATGACCAAGTATAGTTAGTTGGTTATTAACCAATGAAATGTGTAGAAAATTTATGCGTCCCTTTTTTTGGTCAATCACCCCATTGCTTTCATTTATTTGTCATCATTTTATTGGGTCACTAGTTGATCAATGACTACAATAAAATTTGTGATTATTATCAACAAAATAGAAGAGCAAAATATATTAACAAAGTAACAAATCCTTAAGTAGTTTTCGTTTATTAACATTTTCCAAAATTGTACTAATCAGATTGAATAAAGTCGGATAAGGTTGTTGTTTTATGATCTTGAGATCATACATTCGAGCCGCGGAAATAGCCTCTTTCACAAAGTATGCGTTAAGACTGCGTACATCGATCAGATTACGAAGCGATTCGGTCCGTCCCCAGATAATGCACAAACGCGAGAGCATATTGCACCAGAAACGTCCTTTATAGTTAATTAATTTTGGAACACTATATTCTGCTCACCTCTTACGTATTTAGAAGTCCAAAATATAGCACTAAAACTCTATCAAAAAAAAAAACTTATGAAAAGGTTAACCTAATAATTGAGATAAATCCATTTATTTCTAAATTAAGCTCGAGCTTAAGTTTGAAGATGACACTGGCGTAAGATAAAAGATTTCCAGTAATTAATCTCATTAAGATTCTTATCATCTCGTTTACTTAGATTTAATCAAACGGGTTAAATAGGTTTTTATTTGAAGGCAACCGCCACAGCTACAAACAACAGCAGCAATATTACCTCATTTCATTTGAGGCTCCCGCCTATGGCGGGTATGGGGACCAGATGTACGTAACTATACCTATGTGTTAGAAAACATGCAGATGTTGTTTTCTGATGATTCATAATTAAAAATTGCGTTAAGCTGTGTCGATCAACTGTTACTTCATAATATAAGAAGCGCAGCCAATTTATTGAATCATTTTGCTTTATCCCATCATATTGCAAAGTCAAATTAACAAGAATGCTGAAAATTGATATCTTTGTACGTATATTCATGTGCATGCATTACGTGGAGAGCAGTTCTGAAACCCCTGATTAATTAGAGCTTAAGATAATGAAGATGCGTATCAACATTGGATTAAGATTCGACGTTCTTGTGTTTATTCTAATACATTATTATTGCACATTTTGCTACATGCAATGAATGTCTTCTATTTATGTTCAATGGTTGGCAGCATGCTGAGAACTTTGACCATCATCCTGGGAAGAGGATTCTTTTGCTTTGGGATCCTTCTTTTGTCTCTCTTAACATCCTTTCTACCTCTGCACAATCCATCTTTTGTCATGCCAAGTGTTTGGTTTCTTCTAGACTCTTATTTTTAACGTTTGTATATGCTTTTAATTCTGTGGTGGATAGACGGCCCTTGTGGAGGGAATTGGAGTCACATTATCAGGAAGCTAATACTTCCTGGGCTGTCCTTGGGGATTTCAACTGTATCCTAAATGATGAAGAGAGAATTGGTGGGGGTCTGATTACCAATTATCAACTTTAGGACCAACTGAATTGTTTCATGAGCTGTGGTCTTTTGGAGTTGGAGTATTCTGGTTGCAAATTTACCTGGTGTGCTAGTACAACAAAATCCAGGCTTGATAGGGTTATGATCAATGCACAATTCTTGGAAAGTTACCCCAATGTTGCCACTACTTTTTTGAATTCTGGGTGCCTCTCAGACCACTCTCCATGCATTATGAAGTTGATGCCTAGGGAGCAGGGTGCTTACTCCTTTAAATTCTTTAATATGTGGTGTGGTCATGATGATTTCCAGTCCATTGTCTCTAATTCTTGGGCTGAGGATGTACAGGGCACAGCCATGTTCAGGTTATGCAGAAAACTTAAGAGGCTTAAACATCCACTTAAGGTGCTGCATAATAAGGCCTTCTCTCACATATCTTCTAGAGTTGGCAGGGCTGTTCAGGAGCTTGACTCGTTGCAAGACATTGCCAGTCTTCCTGGGGCTGGGCCGGAGATTGTGGCAAGAATTGCAAAACATAAGAAGGATACTTTTTCTCTTCTGAATGCTGAGAGGCTTTACTTCTCTCAGTTAGCCAAAGGGTCATACTTGAATCTTTCGGATAGGAACTCAAAGTTTTATCATGCTATGATTAAGAGGAATCTGGCTAGAAGGAGCATTTCTTCTATTCAGCTTCAGGATGGCTCCTTTTCCACTTCCATGGACCAAGTTAAGGATCAATTTACTTCCTTTTTCTCCTCCTTGTTAGGTACAGATTGTCATACCTCTCCTATTTTGGCCCATGTCATCAATAATGGTCCTCTTCTCTCTTCAGCTGCTGCTGAGGCTTTGGTCTGTCCTGTCTTGGACAAAGACATTAAGGAGGCTTTATTCTCTATTCCTAAAGACAAGGCACCTGGTCCGGATGGTTATTCTTCCTTCTTCTTTATTAAAGCATGGAAAATTGTTGGTGAGGATGTTATTCATGCAGTGAAGGAATTTTTCAGGAATGGTAGGTTGCTTAAGCAGCTTAATCATTCTGTTATTGCACTCATTCCAAAATCCACTGAGGTCTCAAGAGTGCAGGATTACAGGCCTATTTCTTGCTGCAATGTCATTTATAAGGTCATTGCAAAAATCTTAGCAAAGAGGCTATCTACAGTCATGAATGATTTTATGGATCATGCCCATGCTGGTTTTCTAAAGGGGAGGTCCATGATGCATAATGTCTTCTTAGTTCAGGAACTGTTGAAGGATTATGGGAAGGCTTCTGCCTCTCCTAGGTGTATGTTTCAAGTTGACATTCATAAGGCCTATGATAGCATCAGTTGGAGCTTCTTACGGCAGGTCTTGGAGGGGCTTAATTTCCCATTAGTTTTTATTAATTGGGTGATGCAGTGTGTTTGCACCACGTCCTTCTCCATCTCAATTAATGGCTCATTGACTGGGTTTTTCCAAGGAAAGAAAGGCCTTAGGCAGGGGTGTCCACTCTCCCCTTTTCTTTTTGTCATTGGGATGGAGTACTTATCTCGATCTCTGAATCTGCTCCAACATAATCCTGATTTCAATTTCCATCCATTGTGTAGTGAGCGTAACCTCACTCATCTCAGTTTTGCAGATGACCTTATGCTCTTTTGCAGGGGTGATGCTACTTCTGCTGGTATGTTAACTCACATTCTTACTGAATTTGGGAGCATTTCTGGGCTTATGCTTAATCGTGCTAAATCCAAAGTGTATACTGCTGGGTGCAACATCTTCTCCCTTGGACAAGCAGCTGGTCAAACTTTCACTATGGGCTCTTTACCATTCAGATACTTGGGCATCCCCGTGGCTGGACATAAACTTCAATTGACACATTACTCTCCCTTCTTAAATAAACTCCTTCAGTTGGTCAACCAATGGAAGAAGTCTCGACTCACTTATGCGGGCAGAATGTTGCTGATCAGGTCTGTGCTGAGTCGTTTATTTTGCTTTTGGCTTAGTGCATTACATGTGCCTATATCAGTTATGTTAGGAAATCGAACGAGATCACTGCAAAACCGCGCAGCGGAAAACAAAATTTGATCTCTGATTTCCTACCAAGGATCCATGTTGTTCGTTTAATTCGACAAAAAAACAAAAGGTACCTCCGTAGATTCGAAATCTGCAGATGGAAGAGGTGCGAAAATACGATCACCCTCTGTCGGTATCCACACGAACGCTTCCGTCTGGAGTGCTAGCTCTTCAAACGGCGCGGCTGAAGAATTCGGTTTTCACAAAAACGATTCTTGCCCTTTCGTTTTCTACTGGTTGTGTGGTGTACGAGATACACCATGCTCCGTACATATATATAGATATCAAATCCGATTCCTGATCGGATTGGTTAATACCTATCATAATCCGCATCAAATACGGATTCTGTTAGGATTAGATAACACCAATTAAAATCCATATCAAATATGGATTCTCTGTTATTATCCAATGATATAAATATATACATAAAAAAACGAAATTAATAATAATAATAATAATAATAATAATAATAATAATTAATATCCAATATTAATATTATTAATATTAAAAACGATAATAATAATAATAATAATTAATATCCAATATTAATATTATTAATATTATTAATCTCAGCCATACGCATTCTTGTGTGTGACCCGATAGGCCCATATTAATTGGCAGTTGATTAAATCTCTATTAAACCAACAAGTCGTAATTGACCTCTAGCAAGGCATTACAACTACCCAATTAATACGAGTAAAGTCCAACTAGCCTAATAATAGTACATGCATTAATCCCTTTGTCACACGATATCTAGTTTGAACATAAGTCATGGTCAGCGTCATACTTATATAGTTCAAACATATGATTACTCGATCTCTAAGTAGACTGATAAAACAAATGATATTGATCACACTATCAAATCATTTGAGCACGGCCATGCATTTCACAGTCTCACTAATCGAGGGGCCCAAAGATATCTCTCTCAAAAGAGAGGGACAAATTCTATCTTGATTGTTCAATATCCTCTACATAATTTCTATCACATTCAATCATGACCTTTATTATTATCCAGTTACGGATAACGTTTGATCATGTCAAAATATAATAGTCCTTATGTTGGAAACTATGACAATCTCAAGTCAAAGGATTAAAACATGACTATCATGAGATTTACTTATGACGCTAATCCATGTAGCAATCTCATGATGGGTCTATCCAATACACTGTTCTCTAACAAGTATCTATGAGATTGATTCGTATCACCATACACATAATCATCTCATGATTATCAAATCAATACTCATACTGATTATAAATTATTTTATCTCCATAACAATAATGAATCAGGGACATATATCAAAATTGTGTAACATACTAACCAACAATAATGATAATAAAACCTCTTTTATTAATAATAAATGCATAACATAAATATCCAAATCATGGCCTAGGGTACATACACTAACAAGTTATTGATCAAGTAAATAGAGTGTGCCTACATTTTCTTTGGGGTACTGATGCTGCTGGGTCCAAGAAAGCGCTGGTGGCTTGGAAGCAGGTTTGTCTTCCTAAGGAAGAGGGGGATCTGGGTATTTTCCATCTTAGAGCTTGGAATAAAGCTCTTCTTGTCAAGTACCTGTGGGATCTTCACTCACATAAACAACAGCTTTGGGTTTTATGGATCAATGGCAGGTATAAGATGGATTCCAATCCTTGGACTATCTGGACTATTTGTAAAAAGCAGTTCTTTTCTCCACTGCTGAAGGCCCTGCTTGACATCAGAGATTGCCTCATCTCAAGCACGGGGAGTCCCGCTCAGGCGCAAACACTGCTGGAATCTTGGGTTCTAAATGGGAAAGTTTGTCCAGCTTTGGCTTACCAGCATTTTAGAGTAAAAGGGGCATTGATGCCTTGGTTCCCTATAGTTTGGGACAGAGCTATCACTCCTAAACATGGATTCATTCTTTGGCTTGCTGCCAATAATAGGATTAATACGAAGGATAACATTTTTTGTCCGTCTGATGGTTGCTGCCTTTTCTGTCCAAACCCAGAATCAGTAAGGCATATTTTCTTTAGATGTCATTTGCTCAAGCAATTTTGGAAGGCTATGGTACACTGGTTAAGATTGCCTACTTCGCTGGATTGTTTCCCCAGGATTTTGGCGTGGGGTTGCAAGAAATTGAGGAAAAAGTCGTTCAAGAACAAGGCTACTAAGAACTGCATTGGTGCAACGGTATATTTAGTGTGGCAAAGTAGAAACAAAGTACTAATGGAGGGCTCTTCTCTCAACATTGGGGATGTTATACATAGAATTCAAACACATGTTTTTAGGACCATGAATACCTTAGTTGGCTAAGACTTTTGGTTGGGAGTGATCTTCCCATTTTTGCTCATGTTTTGATCATGTTGTTGGATTGTATGGGTTGCATCCCCTTGATGCTTGGTTCTTGGTTAATACAATTTACATTTTAACCAAAAAAAAACATTTAATCTCCTTCTTCACAAAATAAAATAAAAATAAAATCTTAGAGTCACCTTAAGTAAATGTACTGTTGAGCCAACGATATAGCAGCTCACAATCATGGAAAACTTCGCATAAAACTAGGTCATTATAGCTCCACGTGCACCTTGGCTTATTTTAAATTTTCTTATAAGATTATATTATTCCTGTGGAATTACATTAATCGGTATAAGACAAGTGCTTCCAGACAGGCATGAAGACCAGGTGGTTCCTTGACTTGGGAATGGGGGAACTTCAGACGTTGTCACGTTGAAGAATTATTTATGTATTAAATCTACTTTGCTCTCTATGATATATATCATGTTGATTTTTTAATATTATTATTTTCTTGTTGTTTAGTGTTTGACAAATTAATACATCAATTAGGCGTTGCATGACATTTTGTTCAATCAAAGGCATGTTGCAGCAGATGCATGTGGGATAGAAAGTGGTCTGATAAATGTGAAGAAATGATGACCAAAGCAAAGTGTTTGCATTAAGATGTAAGCACAACAGCCTCTATCACATATACGACCAAAAGTTGTTTTGGTTGCGTTATGATTCTGTGTTTATGTAAAGTCTAGAAAAGAGCCGGATCACTTTACAATCTCATGTACCTAATTTTATCTTACACTTTATATAAGAGGCTGTTTCTGCGAATCGAATACGTAAGGTCTAAAAAGGAACCAGATTGTTTTGCAATCTGATGTACCCAGTCTTACCTTACACACCAAAACAAAGTGTTTGCATTAAGATGTAAGCACAACAACCTATATCACATATACATCCAAAAGGCGTTTTCCGTGCATTAAGATTCTGTGTTTGTGTAAGATCTAGAAAGGAGCCGGATCGCTTTACAATCTGATGTACTCAGTTTTACCTTACACTTTGTGTAAGAGGCTGTTTCTGCGACTCGAACCTGTGACCTTAATATCACAAAACAACAACATTACTAGTTGCTCCAAGTCTTGTCCTCATCACATAATACAACCAAACGTATGCTCCAAATACAAAAAATAGTCCTACCTTCTTGCAAGATACGAAAAGCTGTCTGCGTCTACCTGGAAATCATGGTGGGGTTGTCTGATTCTCACAACAAAACATTGATATTAAACTTTGATGAGGGAGTGGGTTCTCCCCCAACCTGTACCAGAGGCCCCTTAGCCAGGTGAGATGTAAATCGAGGGATGAGCGATGAGCTCCACCGGCATCCCTGCAAAGGGAGAGGACACACGAGACTCAGCCAGCCCAGAGACAACCCTTCTAATATTTCAACAAGGATTGTCTCCACACGGACTCGAACTCGGGACGTCGGGATTGTAGCCCCAATCACCTTTGACACTTACCACTGGACTATGCCCCTGGGGCAACATTGATATTAAACTAAACAATAATTTTCCACTGTCACATGAGATGCGGACACTTAGATGCCCAAGTGAGTGTGATTTGTTATATATATGTTACATACATGATTGAACATATATGCATTTATACTTAGGTGACGTTTGGTTCACACTTGGGAATCGGAATTAGAATCGGAATGAGTATGATAGAGAATGTGTTTGGAGGATATGAGTTTGGGGTTAAAAATGATAGTTGTTTGGTATTAAAATGGGAATGGGAATAGTGACCGGCCGAAATAGTGGTCGCCGGCGGCGGCGGACTGGCGGCAGACCGGCGGACGGCGGCGGACTGGTGGCCGGCGGCGGCGGATGGCGGCCAGCGGCGGTGGCCGGCGCCGTTGGCCGGCGGCTCCCCATTCCCCCATTCCCCCAATTTGATAGATAAGGGGGCCTATTATATCAAAAAACGATATCCATTACCAAATAGTTGGATATCAAAATGAAATACATTCCCCCATTTACCCAAACAAACAGCCGGAATGGGTTTAGATACTTCCAAACCCATTCCTTGATTCTCATATTCCCCAACCAAACGCCACCTTAATAAGTATGTGAGGTCAGAAGTGAAGCACGAACGCAAAGATATTAGAGTCTAGCTACCATTTCAATTGGGAAATATTATATCTTGTTTTTTTTTTTCTGCACATTGGAAATTGAACAGATCTCTTCTTATTTTTTTTAATTTTTAATTTTGTTTATTTTCTTTTCCTTATGGTCACTGAATCAGCACTCTACGGCTGTAAATTTGTCGTCAAACATATAAAAGCGGGAGTCATATTATTAGGAATTTTTTTTCTTTCTTTTTTTTTTTGAAAAAGAGACAGATATATATAGGGATAAAAGACGTTCTCGATGTACTAGACTCCCGTGTTTACGTATGATTCGATGAGAAACCAGATCGCTTAACGATCGGATGTATACCATCTTACTTTACAATTTGTGCAAGAATCTGTTTCTACAAGATATATAGAGATCTAAAGATTATTTCCCCCTCTTCAGGCTCCTGTTGCTTCCTTGCTCTTGTGTCAGGAACAATCAATGGGCAGATATCAGCATTGTTCCTGTCTTATACAATATCCCACGTTTGCTGTCACTTGCATAATGTTAACTATTTTACTATATAATTGGTATAGTATAGTTATACTTTTGGGATGTTATCAAGTGCGTCACAATATGTATTTATTTCAAGACATACATCCACATATTATCAAGTGTGTTACATACTAGACATGTATGCTCTTTTCAATTTTGTGATTTCAACCGATGGTCTCACTGGAATCAAACTCTCTATCATTTGAGATATGATGTGTTGTTTGTCTTCCTTTCACCTTCCGCATACCATAGCGATAACTTTTGCTGTCGTTGAAATATACTGGGTATGTGTTATTGTAATCTTGTGATTACAAAAATGATTAACTATCTGTGGTCATATTGATCAATTACATGTAACATGTTGGTCCTAACGCGACAATAATAGCAAAGTTATCTCTAGTCGTTCATCATAAAAGGAAAGAAAAATTAGCTGAAATACGTGTTCTAATCTAAATTTCTCTTGATGTTAGAGTTAAATTATTGTGAAACCTATACATATAAAAATAGGAAGATCACATGTTCAATTCAAATTCCTTTAAAATAGTGACAAAAGGAAAAAAAAAGTGCCGTGGGGGTTAGGAGAGGGCATAACAGTGCAAAAGGGTTAGACCCACAAAATGAGATTACCTCTGACACTTTTCTCTCACTTCACGCGTCACCACACGACAAGTGCCAATAGAGATGGGTGGTGAGGTTAGATGAGAGTGACCCGCATCTAGCCTCACCTCCCACCCCTACTGCCATGTGTCGTACGGTAACGCGTAACCTCTAATTATTTGGGTTGAGACGTATTAACCGTCTTCACCGTTTACCGTATTTAATCAGTTACATATTTTATGCGATTCATTTTTAAATCAGATCTTATAACTTTTTACTGGATACATTTCCCCGGCTTATTTTTCAATGTCCAACCCCTAGTTATTTTGGGTTTGTGTAATCTGAATTTCCGATTGGGATCTTCTGACCCCCCAGTGGGACGGTAACAAAGGACCGTCCGCCACGTAACAGTCCGTGGCATGGTGAGGCTGGATGAGAGTCACCCGATCCGACGGTCGCGAGAGAGCTGACCTGACCCTGAATTTCTTTTTGTTCCAAGATTCAGCCGCACACGTTGCTTTCTGCCGTACACAGAGTACTTTTAGCTCTATTTGGCTTCCTTTGTTGCCATAAGATTTTTCAAATGATACATGTGCAATTATTTGGGTTATCTCGTGTTTGAATGTCATCCTATAAATCTATGCAATTACTTGGGTTATCTCGTGTTTGAACGTCATCCTATAAATCTATGTTGATTTTATATTGTGAAGTAGCGATCGATACAGCTTGATGCAATAACATCTGTGTGTTTTTAATACATAGATAAGGTTGTGTGCACCCTCTTAAACCCCGTCTTGCCTCTAAGACAGTAAAGTAATGTTGTTGTTGATTTTATATAATTCATATTTATTTTGTATGGCCAACCAGGCTTTAGCTTAAACTTTTAAGGTTGATATTCGAGTCATGATTTCGATCTCTTTAGTATGTGTGGCATGGCTAGAAAATTTCGAAGTGTATATATATATATATATATATATATATATATATATATATATATATATATATATATATATATGATATTATCGTTGTGTTGCTTCTGGGGAAAAATTTCTCTTTGATTCCTCTTTCATACTCACTACATCTATAAATATATTTTCTTTAGGGGTTTTACCATCCTTTTCACTAAATAGTTACTGAATAGTTATCAACTGGAGACGCAGACAAGACTACTGGTGAGTAAAATAGGAATATCTCCTAAAATAAGTGTATCTCATTTTTATAACTTATGTAATTGAATAATGTCCATAATCAATTTAAGATGCACTGAATATACGTGACATTTTTTTTAAAAAAAAGATAAAAAACAAGAATTAGTGTGGATTTGGGGATCTCATAAACTCATAATTTGAATCAAAGTTTCTCTTACACCATAATGAAACTCTCTGATAAACAACCACAACAATCATATACAGTATATCTCAACGACATCAAAAGTATCACTAAGGTCTGCAGAGTGTTAGAGGCAGACAAACAATACATCACTCTCAAGTGATAGAAAGTTTGATTCCAATGAAACCAACGGCTCTATATGTACCTGCTTAGATATCACAACAATAAGAATATGTACTAGTGAAGAGATTTTATAAAACACAAATAGAAAGCTTGCATTATTAAAATAGTCATAACATTGAATATGCACAAATAATTAAAAGACAAATGCTAAAACAAAAAAGTGCAAAATAATCTTTTATGATATACATATTTCTTTTATCAATTATGAACATTTTTTTCATCAAATTTAAAATGCTCCAACTTGGAAGTAACATTTTTCCCCCTTTCTTTTATCAATTATAGTTTTGAGGCCATCGAACACGTTTAAATGACATAATTACAGGAGTAACATTTTTTTTCCCTTTTTGATAAAAACAAAAGGAGTACCTAATAGGCATGTTTTGATTTTAACATTTTTCCATAAATAATAAACAATACCATTTCTCTATCCCTTTACGTGGATTCCAGGTGCGATCCCTAGTGGAGTCGTTTACTTCCTTTTTCATTATTTGTTCGTTCATTAACTTTATATGCAGGTACATAGAGCCGGAGGCTATGGTAGAACCGAACTCTCTATTTTTTTGGAATGGAGGTATTGGTTGCTTGTCTCTCACCTTCCCCAGACGATAATGATAAGTTTTGCTGTTGTAGGAATATGCTGGGTATGTATTGCCGGCGTTGTTGTAAGCGAGGTAGTATTGTTATTCAGATTCAATACAAATTTATACTAGGTAAGATAACAAACAAACAACAACCACCATATTCAGTATATCTTAACAACAGTAAAAGTTATTATTATGGTCCGGAGAGGATGAAAGTCAAAAAAAACAATACATTCATCCCAAATTGAATAATTTTTTACAGCTTTCATGACATTAAATATAACAATATGTACCCTTATTTCTTTAAATACTAGCGGTTAACTTCTAAGTTCATGGATTTTGAATTTACCGACATATGAGGCGATTAAATGCGAGAGTAATCAATTACTTTCTAATTATACAATTAAAGGGATGCTAATATCAATCAAGTGTAACAAAAACGAATTAATTGACGGTAAGCACTTATAAAGAAGACATAGTAAATAAGGTAAATGATTGACTTTTTTGGTTCGGGGAGTAAAATTTTGAAATACACCTCCCTCCCCGTTTGTTTGTCTATTTTAAAATGTAACCTACATAGAAGACATGTTTTAACACATTTTTATTATAAACAAAACTATCATATGCCAATAAATTTATTTTTTTGTTTCATACTTTATCTAAATTTTAGAATATTCTAAAAGAAAAAGACTATGAAATTTGAGGAAATAAAAAAGATAAGACTTTAGCCACCTATTCATGTTACTACAAAAAAAGTTATGCATTAGTGAGTCTTTGGTTAAAGCAAATTATATGGAGAAATGATATCTACAATCTTTAGTTATCATATCTTATGCTATGCTTTTTTCCCGTTTAATAGCAAGAAGAAAAAAATTAATAACAACAACTATACTCATTATATCCAAACGACAAGTATTATCAGTGAAAACTTAAAACCGCAACAGAACATCATCCAATTAGATAAATAAAAATAATAAAGAATAACAAATGAGAGTGGATCTTCTTCACCATTATAAATTTATATTATCATAATTTTATTAAGCAGAATAAAACAACTACATATGTTTATAATTGAATATCTATATCACTTAAGTGGACTGAATTTTTCAATCAACATTTAAAGATTCAGATCGTATAAAATTTTATGGTTTGACTGTTCAAAACTAACTGCAACATTCAACTAATACGCAAGACTAAAATTTTCTTCTTTTTCATAACCTTAAAAGTACTTTCGTCCCACTACATCTATATCAGTCCCAAAACCACCGCCCATCCTCTCTACAGAGCGGGATCTATTCACCACACTGTTCTTCATCTCACTCATGACCACGCGACACGTGGCATCAGAGTGGAGTGGTGATGCTAGATGCCGATGACTCTCATCTAGTCTCATCATCCTCTTGCTGCCACGTGTCGTGCGGTGAGAAAAAATGGGTGAAGAGATCCTATCCCCCCTCTCTACACCCCTAGACAGGCAATCCCAAATTTTTTGGATGCAAAAGATTAAATAATACTCCGTTTTTTCGTCTCAGTCTCATAAAATTTCTTAAAACATATAAATAAACATGACTTAGTAGTTTTTTAGTGTATTCACAAAATATCCAGGACAACAACTCCAAATTTCTCACTGGTTGTCAAAGAGAGACTAACATATCATATTACAACCGCAACAACACATACCTAGTATATTTCAACGTCATCAAAAACTATCGTAGGATCCGAGGAGAGTAAAAGTCAGACAAACAATTACTTTATCTTGAAATATAAAGAGTTTGTTTCTAAATATACCCAATCTATATGTATATGTAGAGATAAAATAATAATAGATATCACATGATATTACATGAAATATTCTTCCTTCCACAGTAAACACATCAAACCCGCATCTGATCGCGCACCTCTCCCCCCACCCCCACCCCATGCCTTTTCCCACACTTCGTCTCCTCTTCTTGCAACCTTAAAAACCTGTTCAACTCAAACAAAAATTATAATCCTGATCCTGTCTTCATATGCCTATGAACCATTTCTCCTCGCAGCTTCCTCCTTCAAACTGGTATCCTCAACCCCAGCAACGCAACCATGGAGTAATGGACTCCCATTCTCAAAATTCATCTTCAAACACAACTACCTTCTGGCCTGCCCCTCAATTCTTCACTTCCCAAAATTCTTCTCTCGATTTCGACCTAAACAACGAAGAAGAATCAGAAATTAATCACGAGCATTTGTCGGAAGACAAGGACCAAAACATCATCAAACAAATCGAAGAGGAAGAAGAAGGATGTCTGGTTGAAATTCCAAAAGAGGCCTTGTTTGAAAAGCCATTGACTCCGAGCGACGTCGGAAAACTCAATCGTTTAGTCATCCCAAAACAACACGCCGAGAAGTATTTTCCGTTGAATGGAGTAAACGAATCCGGCGAAAAGGGATTGTTATTAAGTTTCGAGGACGAAATAGGGAAGCCGTGGAGGTTTAGATATTCTTATTGGAATAGTAGTCAAAGCTATGTGTTGACTAAAGGGTGGAGTCGTTTCGTGAAGGAAAAAAGGCTTGATGCTGGAGATGTTGTGCAGTTTGAGAGGCATAGGGTTGATGGGGAGAGGTTTTTTATTGGGTGGAGGAGGAGAGGATCGGAAAGTAATCAACCGGTGACGGCGGCGGTGGCGAGTGGTGGTGGTGGTGGAGGTGGGTGGACCAGAGTGTTGTTAAGTGGGCAACCTTATCCAGGGCAGACTCATCATGGTCCTGCACCGCCATACCCACCTGACTATTTTCATGCAGGTATCCTTCAACATTTGCTTGCCATACCATATTCAGACAAAAATAAATATTCACCCTCTCTTTTTCTTCTTTTTCCCCATATCTAAAGAATTTGTAAAGTTTAAATTGATAACGTGAATAATGTGAGGAAGAAAAGGCTTACATATACTTATCACTGATTTTACGTAAAATTACAAGTCTCATTGAGTTAATCATGGAATAAGGTAATTTCTGTGGTTAATCGGTTGGGAGTTCTCATTTTAGTAAAACAATCAAACGGTACTCAAGTTACATGTTGATTGAAGTTTGCATTTGGTCGTTCACATTTGGTCCCGCACTAAAGAAAAATCCATGGAATAAAATACACGACATATGATTCTCTCCTTCATTATTTCTTGAGCAAGTTTATTTTCCTTAAGTTGCTATGGAAGTTTTGTCCACCAGCAGTTTCTTGTTTAGTACTGAGCTGGAACAGGAGTGCATGTGTCGTTTCATAGCTTTTTTTTTTTTGCAAAATTTTTGTGGCACGTGATGGCGTGATAGGATTCCCTCAACCCGCAAATGGGGTGTGGTGACGCGTAACCGCGCGACACGTGGCAGCAAGGGAGGATGGTGAGGCTAGATGAGGGTCACCCGCATCTAGCATCACCACCCCTCTTTGCCGTCACGTGGGGTAAATAAAGTGGGGTTATGAGATCCCAACCCCGTGATGGCTATGCGTTCCATGAGAGCACATTTCGAGCAATAGGGTGTTAGGTGGGCACAGTAGCATTATGCTTTTGTGCTAGTAATCTGGGCTAGCTAGCTTGTTACCTGGAGCAACACTGAAATTCTAGAGGTAGAAAATGCAAATTGCAAAAATTCTTGTTACCACTCTTCTGTTTTTATAACAGTAAATTCGCATGGTTTTCATGTTGTATTTCTTAACATCAACATTACTTCGTTGTCTATGAGATTTTCGTCTGAGTAAGGGAGGTCGTATATACGCAACTATATCCATGTGTTAGAAACACACATAGAGGTTATTTTCCGATGACCCATAATGAAAATTGCGTCAAGTTACGTCGATCAACTGTTACTTCACAATATAAGTAGCATAACTGATTTAGTAAGTCATTTTTCTTTATTCTATCATATTACAAAGTCAAGAAAAAAGTGTATCTTTGACTCCATTGGAAATGGGAAGTTCATATCGTCTTTTTTACCAGACCGTAGCGATAACTTCTGATGTTATTGAGATATAATGGGTACGGATGATGTCGATGATATTGGGATATAATGGGTACGGATGATGACGATGATATTGGGATATAATAGGTACGGATGATGACGATGATATTGTCTTTTTAATCTGGCACTAAATTTATATGGTTTTCATGTTGTACATGCTTATTGGTTTAAGGGTCAAGTGTCTGGCCTTTGATAGAAGTGAGCCCATATAAGTACACATGTTTTCTTACACGTTTCTTGATATACATCATATTCTGAAATGATATAGTCTCCTCCTCCATTATTGAAGAATGTATCATGACAATGTATGTTATTAAAAAAAAATAAGGGCATGTATGAAATTGTAAGGTTGCTGCTTTGTGACATTAAGTTCACGGATTCAAGCCGTTGAAACAGTCTTTTACACAAAGTGTAGGGTAAGACTGCGTATATCACATCGCGAAGCGATCCGGTCTTTCCCCAGACCCTGTGCAAAAGTGGGAGTGTAGTGTACCGGAACACCGTTTTTAATGTATGAAATGTTATACAAAGGAATGATATAGATTGTTTTGGAGGTGCAAGTGGAATGAAAGTGTGATTTACAGGAGGAGGAATGCAGAGGGGGACAACAGAAAGTGGGATGTGCAAGAGAGTGAGGCTGTTTGGTGTGAACTTGGAGTGCCAGCCAGAGGCGCCCGCACCTTCTGACGACTCAGGTTCGTCTGCTTCTTCGAACCAGGGGCCCGAACCACCCAACCACCATCATCCTTATCACTACTATCCCAATTTTCATGCCAGTTTCAACCATCCAAGTCACGTGGTACGCTCTATCCATGTCCTTTTCTTCATTCCTTGTACATACTAATCGAGAATATGATACACCATCAATATTGATACATTGCTTTAGAAATCAGTTAAATCTAGACTGGAAATGTAGCGCATCTTTTATTACATTGATTCCAGTGAAACTTTTACCTCTATATATACCTCCATAGATAACATATTAATAGAAATATGGTGTGTTAATGCGTTAGTGATTTAATAACCATGGGAAGTATAGTTTCCAATAATGATTTCGATGTTTCATGACCTGAGACAATTACTGAAAGACCACAGCAGTAGGGGCAGTTGATTACTTACGAGAATAAATGATTATAGTAAAAGGTCAAGGTCCCATCTGCCTAAACAGTGGATTAGTCCCATCAAAAATATCTCCATTAAAAGAAAGAAAAGTAGTCCTTACCCTTTACAAAGGTCTTCTAAGTCAAGTTTGACAAGTAAAACTCATTTGTGGAAGAAAATGAATGGTCTTCAAGGATATCTATTGAAAGATAAGTTACAGATGTCCTTTTATAAGTATTATTTCATTTCAATTTATCAACACGTGGAACCTTGTCATTCCCCAGATGCTAGCTGCTATACAAATTCAACTCTCCCGGAGGATGTGTTGGGTATGGGGGACCTAGCTACCCACCCCACCACCGCCCTTTTAATACTTTTGCAAGTGGGGAATCGTGTGTATCTAGGACACTAATGAGAAAAGCATTTATTGTCACGAGGTCATAGCCTAACTGGTTCGGACAGGAGTTCTCAAAAAAGAGGTAAGGGGTTCAATTCTTGCCAAAGACAAGAGAGCCCCTTTCTAGCAAATGCATAGTGTGGGAGCTCCTTGCCTGTATGCTTGCCTACAGTGCTGATGGGCTCCTTATGCATACTACTATGTATATGACCATGCTCATGCTAGCGGGCCGTTGGGTACCTGATTTACATCCATACATTAACTTTGACCCTTACTGGTTAGGGTTCAACCTTTTTTGAGAAAAGCATTTATTTGGGCTTTACTAATATTGGCATAAAAACAAAATTTAATAAATTGGAGTGAATATATTTATCAAAGATGAAATTTCCATTTCAAATCAATGGAGTGAATGACACATTCTTCTTTAACTTTAAAATTTGATAGAATAAAGCAAGAATGACTCCCCAATTGGCTGCGATTCTTATATTGTGGAGTAACAGTTTATCGACACGACTTGACGCAATTTTTATTATGAGTCATCAGGAAATAAATTATGTGTGTTTCTAACACATGAGTATAATTTCATACCTCCGACTCATCATGTCCCGTCATAGACGTGAGCGTGTAAGACAATGGAGTGATGTTGTTGTATATTTATCAAAGATGAGTTTGGTTTTGTGGTCCTAAAGATTGATATGGCAGTCAAATATTGAAGGCAGAATTCAATGAACCTCGTGGTACTTCTTAGTATGAACACTAGAGGGAGGGCATTCTTGATTGATTCCTAGTTGTAAATCCGGCTCAATTTGGGGCTGTTTGGTCCCAATCTGACTACCTCAAATCCTTTGACTGCCTCAAAATAAGTTCAATCAAGATCACGTTGATGTATGGGATTTTCTTCTTTCCTTCTGTCCTCCAATTTAATAATTAACAGCTGTAGTTTTTTTATTTTAAACAAGTTGTACATCTCCATTTGTACTTGTTTGATGTTTATATCATTGGATCATTAGTTTAGTTACTTAGGAACAAATAAAATTTCTTGAATGGGTAACACTAGTATAAAATTTACCCCTACAGTTACAGAAATAAATTGTTCGACTTCACTCATTCAGTCCAAAAATAAACATCAAAAAGAGAAAAGGTTGCTTTCAGAGAAGAAAAAAAAAAGAGAGAGAAAAAATGTTTGGGAAAGGAGGAGGAGGGGGGGGGGGGGGGGTTAATTGAGTAGGATGGTTGCTCGCTGCATGGAATTCAGTTGGCGATGATAAATTGTATCTAAAGTTACCGGTTCAAATCTTGTTAGCGACACCGTTATACCGGAACGAATTTGGACTTAGACATCTTATGGACACTAAGTATATAAGAAGCCAATGATCGAACTGATTTATATTTTGTACAAAAATCTTTAAAACTACGACGAAATGAATGGTGCTTCTTAGCATGGATAAATGGGATTATTCCTTGTGGTTACTCAACTACCCTTTTCTGACCTCTATTTTGGAGCACTTAAGGATAGACCAGTCACACATGTAATAAACCTTTATGTAGTTATTCATGATACATCACCATCAACAAATCAAGAATGGTCCAGTCAAATAAAACTCCTCTCAAATTTACAACTTTGTATGCTCAAGCTAATTTCGATTATTTCTTTTAGATGCACTAGTTTTATTGTATTATATCACATTATTAGTACAACTGCATTTAGTCTAGTGATTTTGTACATTGGACTGGAGCTACTATAATGTTCAATATTTATTTTGAGGGGTATTTATAACTATAGCTTAATCATCTTCACAGGATGTGAATTTTCCAAGAGAGATGAGCAATACCAGATATCAGCAGGGATGAAGATGTAACTTCCAAGATTTACCTCTCTCGGCCCCACTTGGAATGTCAGTAAACTCCAGTCTTTTTTTTTAAAAAAAAAATTAACACCAAAAAAATGGAAAAGGAAAGAAAAAAGTGAAAAGGAAATCCCAGATATTATGGCAACTTTTTCTCCAATCGTGAGGGTGGAAGATCAATCAATCTTCTTTACAAGATCAGAGAATAGGGAAAGTAGCGCATGAAACAGAGGTGAAAATCATTGAAAAACGTTTTAGATCAGGGATGCTAAATGTGAGGTAAAATTTAAGACATCCAATCATGCGGCGTTACGTATAAAAACAGTTTTTTAAAGAAAGAGGTGCTGCTCTTTTTTTATTTAAAAAAACTATTTTTTTACACGTGGCGATGCGTGATTTGATGTGTTATATTTTACCTTTTTTTTAGTCTACTCAGATCTGATACTGGCATGGGCTAGGTCAGATCATGGGGCCCTCATAATATATACATGATGTAACATAAGATAGAAAAAAAGAAGGATTTTGAACACAATCCGATTATCAACTCAGCCACGTCTTGAAAACAGCGAAAAAACAGATTAGATTGCATTTTAGTGATGCAAAGTCATTTGTAGAAATTTAAAAAGTAGCCTCTTTTTAAGAGGGGCTAGCCATTGTTCACTATCAAGCTAATGACAAAATTTGATGATTTTGTATATTTGAAGTTGTGGGTTTGGATCATGGTTGGCTAGTATTTGGCTAGCATTGAAGAAAGTCATATATGTTGACCCTTATCTCAACTTTATATGTATATCCATGATTCTTTTGAGATATATTGAATGGTATAACACGTATGCATAGTTGAAAAAGATGCAAGTCTATTAGAAAAATGAACCGTCTATGTCATTCTTGACATAATACTATGCTATGCCTACTTATATAAACCATCAAATATAATATCCTTCCCAATCCAGTTTTATTGTTCTCCTTTTCTTTTAAATGTATGAATTTTTCTTGAGCATACGGAAAAACCAGTTTAATGAGTGAAAAAACAGATCTATGTATTTCTAACACATATGTATGGTTCTTGAACATACGGAAAATCTTTGGTGAAAAGAGAAAACTCTGAAACATCAAACTCGTCCTCCACTTTGAGCTTCAAAGGGCTTGAACAAAATAATGCACAAACCAACTTGAACATAAGCAATCAATTGTAGTTCTAAGTGAGCATGAACACATCAGCCGGCTCCACATAGTGGAAAAAGACTTGAGTGTTGTTGTTGAACATGACATTGTGGAAAAAGGCTTGAGCGTTGTTGTTGAACATGAGTATGTGAATCACATAGCGAGATCTCAAGCCGAATCGGACTGTACATATTCTAGGATAAGCTCAAGTTGTAAGTTAGTTGCTTGACTCGACTATGATCAATTGCCTCCAAACTAGAAAGGAATGTCTCTCCCATTAATCAATCATGCCCAGTATATTCGAAGGTCACAAAGTAATCAAAAATCTCCTCAATAGGAGATTCCCAAAAGCCTACTTGAAAGCTTCACTGTCTAACTCACTCACCCTGATACCCAATACCTGCCCAATGATATATTACTGCATTCTTGCATCTTTGCTCTTTACATTTTGCAGCTCAATAACTTAAAACTGAAGGAAATTGATTCATAAATGAAAATTGTATTTTCATTGATATTCTCGTTGTACAACATACTCAATTTATAGCTGTGATTCTAACCTATCTATGGTAATCTGTTTCAATTTACAAGATTTGATTAGATATGATTACAACAACTAATGACATGATCACAATCACATCCTAACTATTTTTGCAATATCCATAAAAAACGATTGCTAACATTAACCATTCAAAACGCCCAAACACTTCCATGACCGCCTCACAGGGGTTGGGATCTCCTAACCACACTTTTCTCACTCCCTTTGTGACCACGCGACACGTGGCAGCAAAGAGGTCTGGTGAGGCTAGATGCGAGTGACCCTCATCTAGCTTCACCACCCACTCTTACTGCCACGTGTCGCGCGGTCACGCGTCACCGCATCCCATTTGAGGTGAGGGGATCCTATCCCGCCTCACAGGAGCAGTAACTGTAAAAGTGAAACTCCAGCATATGCTACCTAGGTTCAAATTGCTTAAGCTAGATTTAACACATTTAAATTATTCACAGCTTCTTGAATCACTTGGCCATCCATCCCAGTTTCCAGAAAAGGAAGAGGTAACTAAGCACAGATTTGTGTAGGAATCCACTTCTGTTCTCTTCATCCATATGCAACAAAATAACATCACTGTCGCAGACGTTACAGTATGCAATTTACTAGAAAAATAACTAAGTCATATACTTGGTGGTTTCCATATTACATCAATTTCATCCAACCACATGAGACACCCCAGAAGCAACTGGAACAAATACAGTTCAAGGCTACCGAATGTATCTCAATCATACAAGCGAAATAACGTAGAAATCAGTACAACAACAACAACATTACCCCATTGCTTTAAAGGCTTCCGTCTATTGTGAGGTACCGGAAGACTGGATGTACGCAACTATATCCATGTGTTAGAAACACACATAGATTGTTTTCGATGACCATCATGAACCACACATTGAACGGATCATAGCCTCCTGTCCCCTAGCAATCATCAAGGCATGAGTAAGAGTTTGAGGACTTTTTAAGGCTCACCATCGGCTTGATCTCATCCTTAAGCCCAGATCGTGATTGAACGCTCATTGCTTCAACAATGATATCATTGACCACCAAAAACACAAGCATGTAAGTCTGTGTCCCTCAGTGATATAATGATTATATGATTCACAATTAAATCATAATTGGTTATTTGTGAACAGTTATCTTGAAGGATCATGTCTTTTAGGTCTAAGAGACACAATTCTTCATTAAAGGGACATGTCCATTTATCAAGTGGTGATATTTCAAAGGTTATGATTGACATACTTTTTGTTTACCTATAATATAGATAAATGTCATCTCTTCACTCTTGTCATTATCTTTACTTATTCATCAAAGTAGACAGCAAAAAAAGGGTTAGTGGAGAGAAACTTCCATTCAAGAATAAGAGGTGTCTACGTTAAAATTGAAGTTTCTTCTCATCAAAGTCGCTTCCGCTCATCGAATCATAGAGAAAGGTACGCTATCATTAAATATAATCTTTAGTTATTGTGAAATGATTGCGTATGTGCAGACATAGATTTTTAGATCTAAAAAGTTATAAGTTTCAACGCACACGTACAAACACACACATACACAAACAATGAGATCATATCACACCATAACATCAGCTACCGAGTTAGTTATCTGCTAGAGGGGGTGGGGGTGAAGGGGGGGGGGGGGACGTTGAAGCGAGCGAAAGAAAAATGTGCCGGATTGGATTCATTTCTGGTTGTCCATTGTGGTTCGAATTTGTCAATCATTTAATAGAAGTAACTTTGTTTCTTTCAAATTTTTTATATAGTTTAATTTCATTAAACATTTCAAGTAATCCATGTTACATTATAATTCTCCTTCAAATCAATATGCATTTCTTCTCAAAACTTCAACTAAGTTTCTCTTTTCGTGTTTTTTCACGGTACAAAAGAAATAACATTTACGTAAAATAATGACATTATTAATCAAAACCAAAAAGTTATCTCTAATTAATGTACTGAAAACCGTGTCCAACGTTGTGGATTGGTATACGATGAAGTAAAACCTAGCACGTGCCTTGTGCCTTTTATCGGGCGATCGTATAATTTTTTGGTTTTCACAGCATTGTTTTATATAATATACTCCCTCTTCTCAACCAAAACTATTTTATTAGTTTTACCTGAATATAATCTAAAGAAATCAAATTATTTTGGTCGATATTTATTTTATATTTTTAATTGGTAAATGAAGACAAATTAGAAAAATAATGTAACTGTTGATTGAAAAAGTATTATGATACGTTCCTATTTCTTGAGAATTGTGTAATATTTTAAGGACAAACTAAAACAAAAGCTAGAACAATAATTTTCGGACCTGATTAGAGGAGGCCTTTTTTTAGACCAAATATCAGGCCTCCAATCACGCGATGCCACGTGTATAAAAGGGTCCGCTGTTTACTTTTTTATTTAAAAAAAAAGACATTTTATACACGTGGCGTCGCGTAATTGGAGACTTCATATTTGGCATCATATCAGGCGTCCTCTGATCAGCCCCGAATAATTTTTAGGACGAAAGGAGTATGTGTGACAAATTCAATGATGCTTATAGCTCCTTATTTCTGATTAAGGAAGTCCTGCATAAATATAGAATAGGAAATGGATGGGATATAGAAAAAGTTTAATGAAGCAGTAGTCCTATAATCCTTGAGGTTAGAACACCACATGAATAGTGAAGCTACCTTTTAGGGATGACTTATAATTGCATGTGTTTTTTTCCTCCAATTTTTTGCAAGTATGGTTAGACAGTTGCTTTCTATGGGAACTGTGGGTGATGCTCCTTGTGTTTCATGTGATTGGGTATGAGATTAATTCACCTCCGTCTGCTATGTGTCTTCTATCTATTTCCATATATCTTTTGCTGGTCATCTCTCATGTAGCATCACCAACCCCTCTTTACTGCCACGTGGAAAAAGAGGGTAAGGAATTTGGAGGTGAAGTGATCCCATCCCGATTCAAAGGCAACACTGTCAGGATGGAAAACCTGACATCAGGCTGTTTCCATCCTAGTACAACAGCATTTAAGGGATTTGTTTGGTAATATATCACATCATATCAACTTTGATGCAAGCAGATCATTAAAATCTTATACTTCCTCATAAAAAGATTGTCCATTCTTTTATTTTGAAATGTCCCAAAATGTTTGATATTGATTCATAAATAGTAAAAAATCTGGTTAAATGAATAAAATTTCTTCATTAGTTGTGTGTATTTTGTAAAACTAAAGGTTGTTTTTAATAGCAAATTTGGAAGGGCGAGTATTAAGTTAATGTTTCAACTAAGTTTTATAAAACTGTGTGTAAATCAAATTTGGACAAACAAATTAGAACTGAGAGAGTAAAAATTAAATTTGGACAAACAAATTAGAACTGAGAGAGTAAAAATTGGATATTCATGGTTAGCAAATTTTACAATTGTCCACGAACAAGTATGACAACATGCTCATTGACTAATAAAATATACAAGATATACGTAAGCCGACTACTTTGGCCAGTCACCCATTACTTTATATATAAGTAAATTTTATATAAAATCATATCATTACGTCACTAATTATTACTGAAATAAAATAAAATTTATGTTGACAGTTTAGTGATTCAAAAAGTTTTTATATATTTTTTGCAGAATCGACCAGGTAGTTCGGCTTTCAAACAGCCACACACAATCAGTTACGAGTCGGTTTCATAGAATTTTAAAATGTTCATTAACCTTAGAAATTACAAGTTGTTTTAGAGATTTCTGTTTACAGTAGGATATAGAAATGTCATATATACGCAACTATACATATGTATTAGAAATACATAGATATTATTTTCTGATGACCTATAATAAAATTTGCATCAAGTTGTATTGATCAACTACTGAAGCGCAGTCAATCTAGTAAGTCATTTAACCTTATTCCGTCATATTCCAGAATCAAGAAAGTACGTATTTTTGACTCCTTTGAATATGAAAACTAAACAATGAAAATAACACGCAAATACCAATCTTGTAAGTTTATAAAAAAATTTATTTTTCATCGTGCATATCGCTTCAAAACCCTATCCAGAATGAATACGTCACTCGTTTATTATTGTACCGTTGTTAGGTTGTAGTCTTTTACAATATGACCAAAAAACCTAACGTCTGCTGTTTCTGTTTAGATCCAACTCTTGGTTTATTAGACATAGCTTTCGTCATGACGTATGTTTAAAGTTAGTATGTTATTACCGATGTTTTATATGTTTTGTAAGTGTTTTTATATAATTCTTGACGATGGGTAAACAAGTCACACGTGTCTTACAACTATTGGACATATTATAAACCTTTTTAAATCATTTATAACTGAGACTAATGACATGCTTTAACACTGCACTTTTCACAAGGAAGAAGACAAAAAGCTTTACAAATTTTACAATGGTCATTGATCAAGTATGATTAGTCAATCAATAACCAATGAAATGTGTAAAATATTTATGTGCCCTTGTTTTGGTCAATCATCCCCTTGCTTGCATGTAGATAAAGCTTATTTAGCCCCCAGGGGCATAGTCCAGTGGTAAGTGGCAAAGGTGATTGGGGCTAGAACCCCGACGTCCCGAGTTCGAGCCCGTGTGGAGACAATCCTTGTTGAAATATTACAAGGGTTGCCTCTGGGCTGGCTGAGTCTCGTGTGTCCTCTCCCTTTGCAGGGCTGCCGGTGGAGCACATCCCTCGATTTACATCCCACCTGGCTAAGGGGCCTCTGGTACAGGTGGGGGGAGAACTCACTCCCTCATCAAAGATAAAGCTTATTTATCATCATTTTATTGGGTCACTAGTTCATCAATGACCACAATAAAATTTATGGAAAAGCTAAAGTGTTGCCCAATTGATCAGAGACACTCTTGGCCGATGTTCCTCAAGTCCCCTGACACATGGCACAAGCTGAAGAGCTGCATTTGCTCCTAAACGTATAAATACAACCTTTCCGTCCACACATAATTTCGTGTTTTCCAAACTAGTCTTTGTTCATAGATGTATACATACAATCTTCCCGTCCACATGTAAAGGATATGGACTCCAATTCTAAAATACAAACATGAGAGCTCTCCAAGTAGAGTTGTTCAACGAACCGAACAGTTCGCGAACTGTTCGAGTTCGATTCGTATTCGTTCGGTAATGATCGGTAAACGAGCCGAATTCGAACAACTGCTTGAGTTTGTTTGCAAAACCGAGCCGAACTATTCACGAACTGTTCGGCTCGTTTAAACAGTTAAGGGGTTATCGAGACGAACTCGAACCAATTTTAAAGTTCGTTTAGCTAAACGAACCGAGACGAACAGTTCGTTTAGCTAAACGAATCCGAATTCGAAAACATCGTATTCGGTTTGGCTCGGTTGGTTAACACCCCTATCTCCAAGTCTTCTTACTCTGAAATTCTCACAATTAACTTTATCATCCGAGGATTTTCATGTAATCAAGTTTCGGACATCTTTAATCTTTGGTTATTTTGCAAGAATCACTAAATCTACAGATCCGTACAGTTATACACACAGCCCAACATATATAACTCAGCCCAACATAGCTGGAATTCCAGTTTTCAACCAGAAGTCTACATTGTCAAGTCACAGTCCAAATCCCATTCAAATTAGTCAGAAAAGTACCTCTATAACCGTCCTTGTCAATTTCTTTGTTTTTCTCTATATTTTGCATTATAAAATGTATAAAACACTTGTATACTAAAAAAAACATCAAATACAAAATAAGTACAAGTACATGATAATAATACATGGTTCATCAATTATAAAATTTAAAGGTCTTTAGTGAAAAAATCTACTTTTTTAAGCCATATAAACGAAACAGTAGACTTTTTTCATCCTTTAAGATTATTTTTAAAGTGGTGGGATCACTTTACCTCCAATTCTTTCATCCTTTCTTTACTGCCCGTCATGTAACATCGGGAGGGAATGTGAGGCTAAATGAAAAGTGAACATCAAAAGATGCATGTAAATAGATAGAGGACACGTGACGAACGGTGGGGAACGTCAAAGAATTGGTATTGGGTGGATCTCATTCCATTTTTGAATCCCTAAAGATGCAGTGTGGACCCCCTGATGGTTGAGAGATAACCATCAAGGATCTCCTCTCAAAGACTTGGGACCATTACCCAACTATATATACACAATATAGTTTATTTTGAGTCAATTTCAAATACCCGACGTCTCCCATTTCCTCCACCAACTTTCTATTCCGTTCGTCTCAACTTCTCCGATCAAAAGCACCCAAATACCCCAAAAATGATCGCTTCCACCGCCACATCTTCCGCCTTCGCGGTGGCCGATGAAGAACAGACATCTCTTACCCAACTATTTACTTTGCCGCTTGATATAATAGAGTCTCACATCTTCACTCAACTCGACGGAATTTCTCTCGCTTCCGCCGGCTGCACCTCCACCACCCTCCACCACCTGTCTTCCCAAAATCACCTGTGGTCCCACCTGTGCTACGCTACATGGCCCTCTACTGCATCGCCACGTCTCAGGAAAATTATCTCCAATTTCCCGGACGGCGGTCCCCGCGCTTTTTTCTCTCACTCCTTCTCGCTTCCTATTTTGGAACCCACATCACGTCGGACCAAATTACCACCGCCTCCGGAAGAATTGATCTCGGCGGTTGATGTATTCTACAAGGACCGATTAATTTTCAGCAAAATACAGGAAACCGAAACCGTTTCCGGGTGGTTCCTGTGCTCCCCGTTTAGGATCGACCTGGTTGAACCAAAAGACCATGTTCTGACCCAGATCAAACACCCGGGCCGGGAGGACGAATGTTCGGCGGTGGCCGGTGACATGACTCTGAGCTGGATTTTAGTGGACCCCACAGGTCAACGATCGGTCAATCTTTCTTCCCATAAGCCCATATCAATTCAGCGTCACTGGCTGGACGGCGATATGCAGGTGAAGTTCTCGTCGGTCCTCGCCGGAGCCGATAAAAAGAGTCGCGCTTTGTGTGGGATAGCGGTCACATGCGGTAAGTCGGAGGGAGGGGAGATGCACCTGAAGGAAGTGAGCATGGAGATGGAGGACATGGACGAAAAGCATTTAAATGGTAAGGACAGTTTCGGAATTGTGCTTAGGGCGTTAAAGGGTAAAAAGGGAATTTCAGTGAATAGGGAAAAAGAAGCTAAGAGGAGGTATGAAGAGTACGTAGAAATGAAGAAAGAAAGGAAGGAAAGGTCAGTGAGGGCAGAAGAGGTATTAGACACTGTGTGTTTGGCAGTTGGATTATGCTCTTTTGTGACATTTTGGGGGTATTTGTTGTGTAAATTTTTGTAAATTAATTACACATTATATAGATTGTATCAACATGTCTTGATGCAAATAATTGCTAGAAAGACATGAAAGACAAAGGCAAAATTAAAGAAGTAGAAGGAGGAAGAGGGAAAAATAAATAAAATAAAATAGAGTATGACCATTTCTAAAGAAGATTTAAATATACTTGTTTCTTTTTTATGAAACATGTCTTTTCTAACGTTTCTAAATTCTAAGGTTTGACAATGTTTGTGGTCATTTTTTGGTCTTTTTTTAATTGGCTTCGCCCTCCAAGACTGATTAAGACCTTATTTGGATGGAAAAGAAAAAACAAAAATTATAAGAAAATACAACAACAACATTACACTATTGACTGAGAAGTTTTTATCTATAGTAAGTAACCATTGGCTTAGAAGTTTCCGTCTATCGCAGGTAGAGGGGTCGGATGTATGGTGAGTCATACAAATTGACTATTTCTTTGGCTTTAAGATAAAAATAATGGAATGACCTTGATCACCACAAATAAACAGAGTAGTAATAGATACTGTATACAACTGTCGAAGTCGTTGCACTTATTCTAACAAAGTTCAACTGTTAAACTAGTGTTCTTGTCAGATATTATTAAATAATTAAACGTAGTCTGATTTGTGGAGTCATTTACCAAAGAATGGAACAAATGTATCATGTATTTGAAATGAACTGATAGCTATATACACAGACACACATATATATAAAGGGCGTTCTAGTACACTAAGCTTTCGCGTTTGCGCAGGGTTTGGGAAGGGGCCAGAACGGTCTGATATACACAGTCTTATCCTACACTTCATTAAAGAAATTGTTTCTACGTCTTGAACCTATAACATCAAAGTTATAAAGCAACAACCTTACAAGTTGGTCAAAGTCACGTCATATATATATATATATATATATATATATATATATATATATATATATATATATGGAATTGGAAAGAAACTAGAGTTGTACTTTCTTTGTATCTAATGAGTAGTGTTCAATGGACCGAGACGAGTATGTCTTTGTGCTGAGACAACTAGAGTCGTTGGTAGCATTTTGTACTTACTTAAATTACTATTTTACGCCAACATAAAGGGTGTAAATAATGACGTATAGCTGATAAATATTATTTTCTATATTTATACGTTAGTTATAATGGCATGACACCAAATTCAAACGTGACGGCGCCTGACATATTCTTCGGAATTATACATCACCCCGTTGACGTACACAATATTTTGACAATTTTTTTTAATTTGACATTATTTGTGTAATTATTTAATTAAACTGTGATATTTCTAAAATTATCGGATATTGCTGGCTTTTGTACTTCTTTTCTAATATTTACTAATTTTCTTACTAAGTTGTAAACCGGAGATAAAAGCAAATTATACTATGTTAAAGGAATGTGATAATAGTTTGTAAAGGCAATGAAAAGAAGAATGATGGTGAACTGGAGCTTAAGAAAGTAAGAATAACTTGGCACATGATCACATAGATCGATCGATATACACTTTGATATACTGATGTAACTGACAGAAGTGACATGGATCGATCAAGTGGCCTGAAAATGAAGCTGAGTGTTCTATTGAACATAGATCGATGACTTCGATCAATCGATGTACACTGAGTGCAAAGTTGGAGTACACTGTCCAACATAGATCGATCGATATGACTTCGATCGATACATAGATCGATCGAAGTAGTTTGGATGAAAAATTGGAGTTCTCACATCGATTGATCGATGTGCTCAACATATGTGACTTTTCATCTATAGTTGCAACTTTTGCACCAAGTGATATATCCTATCACCATGCAACGGATAGAAACGTCTGAAATGAAGTTTAAGAGCCTATAAAAGCGCTATTGCAATACATCTCAATAGATCATAAGCCTTTCTACACAAACACTCTCAATTTGAAAGTTCATTTTAGTTTCTGTTTATTTTGAGGTTTGAAACTAGTTGGCTGTTGTATTCTATGAGGAAATTTGTGTATAACTTTGTAGCAACTAGTGGAGGCAAATATTCCTTACAGAAAATGTAATACACGTCTCAAGCTATCAAACTTTCTTACTTCTACTCTTTGTTTTTTATCTATTTCTTAACCAGGAACATATCGCTTATATTCCTTTCCAGTTTACTCTCTCCGTTTCATTTTTTGAAAATTTTAAAGAAATTTTCTGACACCATAATCAGGATAACAGGGAACACGCATCTAGAAGGGTGTGAAAGGGTGAGATAAAAGAAAGAACTGAGAATATCCAAGACGATAAATGTAGGATAGGATAACATATAGAATAAAGATAAAAGGATAAAATAATTAATACGAATGTAGGATAGGATAACATATAGAATAAAGATAAAAAGATAAAATAATTAATACACGAGCAAATAATAGATTGTGTTGATAGCATAATGAAAGAAAATCTATGTGTAAGTATCAAAAGAGGTCAATGCGTGAGAAAATAATAGATTGTGTTGGTGGCAGAATGGCAGAAAATTTGTCTGTAAGTATCTAAAGAGAATTGACCCTTAGGTTATAGTTCACTTGATATTCGGATTCGGAAAAATCCGCACCAATTAGGTGCATGATTACATGTTTGATTTACAGTAGACTCTTTGTGTGAGTTCTGAGAACACCTTACCTATCTGGGAGGATGATGAGTTTCTGATTTGTATTATGCATAAAGTTCTTTATAGTTAGGACAGTGGAGACCTCCAAAATAAAAAATTTAATCTTTTACCTCCAGAAATGTCAAAAGAGAATGGCAGAAAATCTAATTGTTTTTTATTTATGTAGCTTGGTTTTAAAGATATTCACCCTATACCCATGAGAAAGTAAGTTCTGTTTTAATGAAAATTATTAGCTGGAATTGTAGGGGCGCCGCATCCCCTGAATTTAAAAGGGCATTGACTGATCTTGTGAAAACTGTTAGACCAAGTATCTTAGTTTTGCTTGAGACTAAGGTCCAAAGCCATTTTGCTAATTGGATCTTACAATGTTTCTATTTCACTAATATAGCTGTAGTCGAAGCAAGAGGATTTTCTGGTGGAATTTGGTGTCTGTGGAATAAATTTGATATCAATGTTCGTGTGATTAGTTTTACTGCTCAGATGTTGCTGGCCAAGATTCATCAAAGTAGTACGGCACCTTGGCTACTATCTATGGTTTACGCTTCACCTACTGTGTCCGTGTGGGACGCCTTTTGTGATCACACTTACAGAATATCAGCTGCAATTCGTATGCCTTGGTGTTTAATTGGGGATTTTAACCAGGTCATCAGTCATCAAGACAAGTATGGCGGAAGACCAGTGTCGGGTTATGTCGTTGAACGGATGAGATCTATGGTGGAAAGATGCGATTTGAAAGGGGTGATTTTCTCGGGGCCACGGTTTACATGGACGAACAACCACCGGGGTAAACGGAAAATCCAGACAAGGATTGATCAATGTTGGGAAAACTTGTCGTGGCACACACAGTTCCCCGCTGCTTGTGTGCACCATTTGGCACGGACACATTCAGACCACCATCCTATTCTTTTAGACATCCCTACTGAGGTAACTGTTTCAAGGGATCAAGAAAATTTTCGTTTCCGGCTTAATTGGCTTGAACATGAAAACTTCAAACACTTCTTGGAAGAGACCTGGGCCATGCCAGCTAGAGACTTTGGGGATCAGATTCGAAATTGCCGTGAGAACATGAAGACCTGGGCTAGGAACGTGTATGGCAATCTGAACCAGAAAAAGAAAAGGTGTAGAGCGCGCATCATGGGGATCCAGAACGAATTGGCCTATCGTCCGTCCCGCTTTCTTACAAATCTGGAAAGTATACTCCAAGCGGAATACCGGAATATTCTCCACCATGAAGAAGTTTATTGGAGGCAGAAATCCAAGTTGTGATGGTTGTCCCAAGGAGAGCAGAACTCAACAGCATTTCACAAAATGGTGGCCATTAGAAGAATGCACAAGAAAGTTTACCAGCTTAAGAATGCGAATAACGAGTGGGTTGATGATGCTCTGAGTATTAAGGATATGGTGCATTCTTATTACAGTGAACTCTATGCCAATGGTCCTAACTGCTGGCCATTCAATAAGACCTTCGTTTTTCCACAACTTTCACACAACGACAGACGGGCACTGAACCATATTGTCTCCCTTAAGGAAGTTAAGGTGGCTCTTTTCCAAATGGGCCCATCGAAAGCCCCAGGTCCTGACGGCTTTCCTCCTGCGTTCTACCAGCGCAATTGGTCAATTGTGGGTGAATCTGTTGTGAAGTTTATCCGTGATGCTTTCAGAACACGCAGCTTCCCAAAAGCGATGAATGATGCTCTGGTTGTGCTTATACCAAAGATTAAACGGCCGGAGACGGTAAACCATTTTAGACCGATTGCTCTCTCAAATGTGGTGACTAAACTCATAACCAAGGTCATTGCTAACCGGTTGAAGATGATAATTCCCAAGCTTGTTCACCCTTCTCAATGTGCGTTTACACCCGGGAGACAAGCAGCTGAGAACATCGTAATAGTGCAGGAGCTTATTCATACCATGAAGTACAAGAGCGGCCGCAAGGGAAGCATGGCTCTGAAGATTGATCTCGCAAAAGCATATGACATGGTGAGTTGGCCTTTCCTAAGGAAAGTGATGGAAGCAGCTGGTTTTGGGTCTAATCTTATCGAGCTCATCATGTACGGAGTGCAAAATACTTCATTGTCTATAATTTGGAATGGTGAGAAATTGAGTTCGTTTCAACCGACAAAGGGCCTGCGACAGGGAGACCCTTTAGCACCTTATCTGTTCCTTCTATGTGTGGATATACTCAGTCAACGTATTAACAAAGCTGTAAAAAATGGAGATTGGAAGCCGGTGAAGGCATCCAGATCTGGGCCGGGCATTTCCCACATTTTTTTCGCAGATGACTTGCTGCTTTTTGGGAAGGCCACAATACGCCAAGCTCAGGTAATGACTTCAATTCTAGAGGAGTTCTGCTCCTTATCGGGGCAACAAATCAATACCCAAAAGTCTCTGTTTTATGTTTCGAAAAATACAGACGAGGAAGTGGCCTCTAACATACAAAGTTGTTTGAGCATGTATAGAACTGCGGATCTTGGATGTTATTTAGGGATGCCCATTTTGCACTCCAGAGTCACGATGCATACATATGATTTCTTGCTGGACAAAGTTAGAAAAAAGTTGACATCCTGGAAGCCCAAGTTCTTGTCCCAAGCTGCGAGGGGCCTCCTCATTCAGTCCGTCCTAAATGCGTTGCCTATGTATGCCATGCAGACATCTAAACTTCCTAGTTTTGTGTTAGATTTGATTGATAAACATGCCAGAAGATTTTTTTGGGATGAGTTGAGAGGTGAAAGGAGAATGCACGTTTTGTCTTGGGATAGATTGTGTAGACCGAAAATTTATGGTGGTTTGGGTTTGAAGAACTTGAGATATATGAACATTGCTTTACTATCAAAGTTGGGTTGGTTGATGATTTCTGATCACGATTCTACTTGGGTCAAATTACTCAAAGCCAAGTATGGATCCCCATTAGACGTGCCGACTAGACAAAACGTGTCCTCTACATGGAGAGGTATACGGAGCTGTGCAAAATTGCTAAGGAGATGTTTGGCTCCTTCAAACTATTTACATGACGAGCAAAGTCCACCAAAATAGATTGGGAACTCCACCGGAAAATTTACGGTTAGTGATGCATATCTCCAGTGTGACTATGGTGATGATGGAAAAGATAAAGTTTGGACCAAGTTGTGGAAGATGAAAGGACCACTTCGATTGAATATGTTCCTATGGCGAATGAGGCATAATGTATTACCAACAATCCACTTTTTGCATATGAGACATATTATAGATGACATCGTTTGCCCAAGGTGTCAACAAGTTGGAAATGATGCATTACATGAATTCCGGGATTGTCCGTGGATCAAACGAATTTGGCAGCTGATTGTCCTTTCGGATAAGTGGCAGACGTTCATAACATGTCGAAATTTAAAGACATGGGTCGACGTAAACCTATTTCAACCAATGCGTTTTGAGGACTTTCCAGGGTTCTGGAAATACTTGTTTCGGGATCTCACATATGAAATTTGGAGATGAATATGCAAAGACTCGCATGATAGTAACACGAGAATACCTCCTCCTTCTACTTTTTTGAAATTGTCAATTGATAGAACTGTTAGTTTGTGCATAGCTAATGGAATTCTGCTATGCTAGTATTTTGATGTAAAGCTTTTGCTTCTGTTAATACAATGAGATCCTTTTGGTCAAAAAAAAAAAAGATATTCACCCTATCAATATAATGGAGTGATTTGTAATTATGTCGATATCATTAGCATTTGTTATAATAAATACTAAGGATATCTGAGGACATGTTCCAGGATAGGAGGTTATGGAGATGAGAATTAAGGTTAGCGAGGTTTAGACAGGATATAGGGACACCTTAGAGTATATAAAGAAGCTTAGATAATCGTTTAACGTTAGATTGACTTTGTTTTTTTGTGTTTGTCTTTGTTTTGTATTATTTGTCGTTCATTATATGTCTATGTAGGTACATATAGAACATGAGGTCTAAATGGAAGTGAACTCTCTATCTTTTTAGGATAGAGGTATTGTTTGCATGCATATTATCCTTCCTAGACCCCAGCGATAGCTTTTGTTGTTGTTGAGATATATTGGATATGTGTTCTTGTCGTCTTCTGAATCCGCAAAAGTTCTCCATATCTTTTTTTTTATTTTGTGTCAAAAGTACGATTATACTCATATATTGAAAAATAAAAAATAAATAAAACCACCTCCCTGAGCCACCGGCCGCCACTACCAGCACTTCCATGCCCCAACATCCCCCAATCCTACCGCTGCCTACTCCCCCATCTCTCTTCTAGTTATTTTCATCTTCTCGCTTCCACAATGCACGGGAGCCACCTTTAATTTTCGCCTACAATAATCAACACTCCGAACTCGGGCGGGAGTTGTCGAAGTCTTTTTGGATGGCCACCAGAACCACCTTCTTGATGGTTAGGATGACGATGATTGTAGTTTTGGGAGGCGAGTGGCACGGGGAGGTGGTGGTGATGTTTTTTTTTTTTTTAATTTTTTTAATAGAAAGATAATCATCAAATGTGCATTTTTAGAACAAAAAAAAAAAAAAACTATATATACCTTTTTCAAATTCAAAAGATAACAAACACTAAATGTAGATATAATTGCGAAAAGTAATAAAGCTATATTTATGTACACCATACTAAATAATAAATAAATATTAAGGGGGTGAGATCCGAGGAGGTTGGAAAAGAGACAAAATATGAGGCCTCCAATCACGTCACGCCACGTGTAAAAAACATTGTCAGTGGTCCCACCACATTCAAATTTTTTTAAAAAAAAGACAATTTTTTTTACACGTGGCGGGACGTGATTGGAGGTCTCATATTTTGCCTCCTTTCCAACCTCCTCTGATCTCACCCGAATATTAAGATGACGAAAAGTAATAAAGCTATGATCATAGATTGCTGTCGCACGTTAGTTTATTTTAAACAATGAAAAAGAAGGGGAAGATTAAACCGGATCTCCTCGTCCTTTTTCTCTTCATTTCATTATACATCGTCTATGATCATAGATTGATGTCGCACGTTAGTTTATTTTAAACAATGAAAAAGAAGGGGAAGATTAAACCGGGTCTCCTCGTCCTTTTTTCTTCATTTCATTATACATCGTCCGACACGTGACAGCATAAAGGGTTATTGAGATTAGATGAGAGTGATCATTATTTAGCTTTACCATCCATCATGTTGACATATGTCAGACGATGAACAATGAGGTAAAGAAAAAATGAGGGATTAGATTTGATCGTGTAAGATAAGCATATTTTGGTTTAAAAATCAATTCTACCATCAAATCACGTTGATGTGATTGCAGATTTTGAAATGATGCCACTTAGCATAAAAAAGAAAATGCCCCCATATGTTTTCTTTCTTCTTTCGCAATTTTGTCTTCATTATTTGCCGGTAAACTCAGAAGTCATGCCGTTTTCTGCACGCTGTTTACAATATATCGTTTTTCTCCATTTTCCCTTTTTTTCTTTTTGCTGAATTTAGACCTGGAGTCTTATTGTAATCAAACTTTCTATCTTTTAGAAAGGAGGTATTGTTTGTCTGACTTTCGTCTTCTGTAAGAGATAGTAATTGTTTACATGTCTCTCGTCCTCACCAAACCCTAACGATAGCTTTTGATATCATTTTGCTCTATTTCCCCTTTTTGTTGAACTTAGACACTCTCCTTTTTTCCAATCCCAATTCTTATAATCTTTATTCAACTTATATTAACCATAGTACTGAAAGCGGGTCATAGATCAACTGGTAAAGTTGATGTTTGTGACCTTGAAATCACGGGTTCGAGCCACAAAAACAACCTCTTATACAAAGTGTAAGATAAGACTACGTATATCAGATTGCAAAACGATCTGGACCCCCTCTGAACTTTACGCAAACACAAAAATATAGTGGAACAAGAACTCCCTTTTATATTAACCATACTACTATTCATGTTTTTGTTTTTTCTTCAGGTGTTTCTAACGTGATTCTCATTTTCTTATCTTATTCTGTGATTTGTTCTTTCTCAAACGTTTTCGTCTTTTCGAGATGCTAATATGTGAAAACTAAGGTATATCAAATGAGAACGACACGTGGAAATACACCTGCAAGTTAGTCAATCAATCAATTAATCAATTATATTCAGTATATCCCAACCGTTAAGGTCTGAGAAGGGTGAACGACAATCAAACAATACATCTATCCCAATGGATAAACAGTAGGAAAAAACAATAAGACATTGAGGGGTTAACTTATTTTAACACCATTGATATCCTTCTCTTAAAAAAATATAGGATAGTATATAATATATCTCAAATATTCAATTTTGTATAAAATCAGACGAAGATATACTACCTTAATGCTCTTACAAGCAAGCAAATTTATGCTCCTACAAACAAGTAAATATTGAGCTCCTAGGGCATAATCCAGTTGGTACTCGGATTGTGGATTGTCAACAAGAGGTTATAAGTTCGAATCCAGGGACGCGCACAGTGTGGGTGTTCCTCTGCTGCCAGGCCTTGTGGGGCACCTTGTGTGGGTAACTGTGTAAGATCTCACCCAATCTAGGAGGCTGCTGGACTCCTGATTTACGTCTTCCACGCAGCTCCTTGGGACTGGGACAATGAGGACCTTTTGGGTTGAGTTCAACTTTTTGCCAACAATATTGACAATACAGGGGGCCCATAACTTATCTCGGAAAGCATATGGATTAACCAGTGGATACACTTAACGGTCGCTTGACTTGGGAATATATTTTTTTCTTTCAAGAGTAATGGTGCAAAATGAACCAAACCGTTACTGAGTCGATCGAATTTGATTCGGATGTTTCTTTGAGTAGTTCGTTCTCGAATATTTAGTGAGTCAATCTTAAGCATATTGATGTACGAATCATTAGCTCATGAACATACTCAAACTTATAATATATGTGAAAATTATGCACGGTTAGATGTTATATTAGTATATTTCTTTGATACAAAGAATAAGTCTAACATGACAACAGTCAAATATTGTAACGATAATAGTTTGCATGTAAAAAACCAATAATGATTCAATAATATCGTATAAAAATGCATGTTTCTATCTAATATATACAATTTTTAAAATAAAAAATTATATTCACTTTTGTTCTATTAGACTCGAATATTGCTCGAGTTTGACTTGAATTCGAAGGCATCTGAGTTCGGATTGATATCAAATAGCATTAAAAGATCGTGTTCGAATTCGATTTTGAAAAATTTTAAAAATACTTAACACAATAAGTTATTATTCGAATCGGATCAGATCGGATCGTTTGCACCCCAAACCTAAGACCGCGTCTTCTTCCGTGGGGATGTGCAGCAGCATATTCTTTCTCAAACAACCAAGAAGAAACGACATATTAAAAGAACAGAAGGCGAGATTGTTTAATGTATACCAAGTTAGATTCTATTGCAGTGTTTATCTTGCTCATAAGTTGACAAAACACGTGTCACTGCTTACGTAAGAAGAAAATTATTCATTCCAACTTTGAATGCGCAAATCAGTCGGGAGGAGATCTCCTCACCGCGCGGTGAGTCACCGCACGGCACAGGACGCGACATGTGGCAGCAGTAGGGGGTGGTGAGGCTGGATGAGGGTTACCCTCACCCAGCCTCACCACTCCCCCTTTTTTGCCACGTGTCGCGCGGTCACGTACGCGGTGAGGAGGGAGCGGTGAGGGGATCCTATCCCAAATCAGAATGCAGATAACCACCGGCGGTAGCTGTTAAAATAATCCTCTTATGTAAAATGTAAGGTAAAACTACATATATGATCGCGAAACGATCCGTTTTCTCTCTTGACCCTGTACAAACACAAGGGCCTAATACGCTACTAACTCTCGTGTTTTCAGTCAGTCATTTAACAGATATAAAAATGGGTAGCTAAAGGGATGTAGGGTTCCATCAAACCATGGTCCCGAAAGCATGGGGATAGGATCTTCTCACCGCAAAAGGGGTGCAGTGACGTGTGACCGCGTGACACGTGGCAGCAAAGGGGGTGGTGAGGCTAGATGCGGGTGACCCTCATTTAGCCTCACCACTCCCTTGCTGTCACGTGTCGAGCAGTCACAAAGGAAGTGAAGAAAGTGGAGGTTAGGAGATCCCAACCTAAAACCATGACCAACCAATACACTTAAGGTTGAGGCTTTGATGTGAGAGCTTTCAATTCAAATATTTATGAATGCAGTGATATTTTTGCTTCATAATTGCTTAATTGAAAAAATTACATTTATGATACAAACAAAAAGACGTTCAAGGTGCATTAGGCTCCCGCGTTTGCATAGGATGATAGTAGAAGCCGGATCGCTTCGCGATCTGATGTATGCAGCATTATTCTACACTTTGTACAAGATGCTGTTTCCGCAGTTCGAACTCGTAACTTCAATGTCACAAAACAACAATACACGTGCGGCTTTGTTTGGCTCTCAAAGTAACAAATAATCACCTTAACAATTCCACCTCATCTAATGCGATACAAACAAGTAATGTAAAATGTTACGTTAAGCATGATGGCATGTTTGAGTGACGAGATCTATCCACTTATGTCTACATATTATTCGATAAGATATAATCACTTCGTCTCAAAAATATTTACGTAGTTTTGATTCTCATTTGAAATAATTTAAAAAAGTCAAACTATTTTGGTCGTTATTCTTATTCTATCCTTATTGGTTAATTGATCTAAACTACATAAATTACGTGTCAATTGAAAAGCTATAATGTAAATAGAATATTAAAAAGTTTCTATTTGAAAAAATAGGCAATATTTCAACTAGACATGGTGTATTCAGTGTCATAATAATTTATCATTGTCACATGAGACAATAACATATGAAGATGACATTTAGACACATTATCAATTGTGCAAGTATCTCATTACTTGCGCTTTTCTTTTTCCCTTTATAAATCGATATCATTATAATTGTTTTTTCATATAATTATCTGTCACAGTTTTATACTTTCTCTTTTACATACTTGTACTCTATCTATAATTCAGAATGCCTTTCATAAAAAGTTTCGTTCAGGAGTTGACAATAGAATACAGGCAGTTCCAACGTTCCAAAAACAATTAAATTACCCTTTTCGATTTATTTTTTTTAATGGGTTGCCCCGAGGTATCCTTCCAGCCAAAAGCCAGAAGACTAATCATCCGTCCCTGCGGTCAGCACACGAAGTGGTAGGGGACTGACCAAATGGTTTGCTCTATTCACATGAGCGGAAATCGAACCCCCAACCACATGCTTAAAGGACGAGGTGCTGAACCACCACGCCAACCATATTGGTTCTTTTCGATTTATTTCAAGTTAAACAATGGTGCTCCACATGAATTAAGGCATAAAAACTCTTCATCCATGCTTGCCTTCAAAGAGATGTCAGAGCAATACATGAACCACACAAATAAAATTACAGGTTCGAACCGAGACACAGAGTTGGAGCAACACTGCTATCTGAACCTGAATGGCCAAAGGTTCAGTTTACAGTGAGCTCTTTGTGTTGGTTCTGACAACACCTTAACTATTTACAAAACCGCTGAGTTTCGAATTTGCATCATCCACAAAACTCAATAGGGCTGGGACAGCGAAAGCTCTTGTGCCAGAGATTTGGCCATTTGCTCCAAGAAGTAAGTTGAAAATTTTGTCATCAAAGGCATGCTATGGAATGTTATCACATGTTTATTAATTGCACCTCCATTCTCATGTAGGCTGCAGAGCAGATTAGGTGCTTGAAAATAATCATATGGGTATGGGATCAACGGCATGGGAAGTCTGTCTGATACAAAACTGTACACATATCCTCAGTAATAATTCAGAAGCAAATTTTGTAATCAGTTATCCTATGATGTATCATCAGATACCAAGTTGATCAACTAGCTTGTAAATTCACTCCCTTGCACCCCAAAAAAAAAAAGGAAAAAAAAATGAGTTGAGGGAATGCTCTCACATATCCTCAATATCTGCAGTGGTCAACCCTCTAGCAGAAAACCTTTTCATGCTTAGGCTCATCTGAAAATGCGGTTACCACTTACCACATGTTAGTAAATATATACAAACAAGCAAAAAAAGTTGTAGCAAAAGGTTGTTTCGCCAACCCCAGGCCCCCCACACCTCGGCTCGACAAGACAGCTGGGAGGATGTAAATCAGGTGCTCAGTGGTCCGCTAAGGGGAAGGCACAGTGCCCACAGACCTACAAGGAGCCCACCCTCAAAGCCTCTCATTGGAGTCTAAAGATGTTGCCCCCACATTGCAGGCTGTGGGACTCGAACCTTGCACCTTGTAGTAAACCTATCCCTCCAGAACCAGCTGAGCTATGCCCTGCGGGCAACCAGCAAAAAAGTTATGTAATAACGAATAGGCTTCAACTTGTTATGCCAGAACTAATCTTGGTGATATGCTTAATACTGACCCACATATGCCGTTAAAGACTGCATCAACTATCTGAATCCCTTTCAGGAGGTCCTCTAGCAATTGGAACTCCGCCACCAAAATCACCTCTACTGGGCCTTGCATACTCCACAAAAATAACTCGTCCATGTAGCGGCTGACAAGCATTAAACTCCAGAATTAGATGACACATAAGTAGTCATGGGAGGGGCATAAAAGAGAGCTATACCTTTCCGTTCAACTCTTGGATTGCTTTCTCGGCTTCATCTGCTGATGCATAGGTAACAAATCCGAAGCCCTTTGGTTTGCCTGAGATTCTGTCAGCAGGAATCCTAGCTACAAAGATGAGACGTGTGAAAACTAACGAAGAAAACCTGTAGCTGAACCGGAAAGGAAAAGGAAAAGAAGAACCAAAATAGCACAACAAACCTTCCACAACTTGACCATGCTGAGAAAATGCCTCAGTTAAACCCTTCTCTGTGGTGCTAAAGGAAAGACCTGCACTACAGAAACTTAAGAGTCAAAATATGCATAAGCAAACACCTACTGTATTGGAGTTTACTTGGTTTCAGCCGAGCTATTCTTGACATAGGTCTATAATACCCGTTACATTTACCTATGCCTCCATGAGGGAGAATAAAAGACATAGCCAGATTGGCAGATAAATTACAAATACTATTGTGCAGCGAATCAGATAAAGGGAATCTAGATGGGATCAGTTTCCAAGGATTTCAAAGGCGTATATATAGAAAGTCGAAACAGTTTGCTTGCTCAAGTCAAACAAGCTAGAAAGCAATAGTTTTACTTCTTTTTCATTTGACAATGGCAAATCCTTATTATGCTTCCCTGACAAAGCGCTTTCATATACGAAAACTCTTGGCCGAATATTTCAAAAACCATCCAAGGGATAATTCATCCATCATTCTACAAGCCAGCTACTGAGGTAGCAGGTGCTCTCTCATAGAAGCCTGATTCTAAGAAAAATCTAAAGTGTCCTGTGAATGCTTTTCAAGGAAAATATAAGTTTTGCTTTACTGGCTGAACAGTGTGTGCAGACAGTAGAAGGTAGTTCGTAATGACTTTATATTGAGTTAAAATTCCCTGGGTAGTTAACTTCAGTTGCAACTTATGAGTGATCCAAACTCCTATGTTTCTGTAGATGATGAAGCTATTGATCAACGACTGTGAGTGATTAACAAACTCCGTAGATCAAAATTATGACCCGGCAGATATTATCACAGTTTTCGAACTAAAAACACCATTATGCCTTGAATTCACTGTGAAATGTTTTAGAGAAGTAGTACATCAGCTGAATGGTGAAGGTTCTACTTAATATTCCTCGTGGTACTTATTACATTGTTCCAGCAGGGTATTGCCACAGGTCTCCATTATTCATCTTTCGAAGAAAAAAAAGCTGTTTCGGAATTTCAAGTTCAGTATATGTTGTACAAGCCGATTTAACAAGGCTCCTACTTTAGACAGACTACAGAATGTTAAGACACCCACACAACTACTTCAATTCAGGCGCTTGCTGAGTGCCACATATCTTTAGTGATACCTAGACTCAGCTAATCTAATCCCCAGACATCATTTGATCCTGCCAATCACTAATTGAATTACTTATAAAATTTATTCATCTAAAAGAAAAGACAAAGGAATTCAACTTTAAAAGGCTACAACACCTAAAAACCCAATCATATCTTTGTTCTTCATATTCACTCATCCTACCTTACAATTTATCAGGAAAACTAGTAAAGAAATCCAAGGGTTCCCACCCAAAAATAGGATAACTTGTGCAACTAGCTTGAAATTCACCAATACCTTTTGCTTTAACCAAACTATTATTCATAAACCCTCAAGAGCAGAGCATATTATTCACAGTAATCGCGCCCACACGCACACATAGAAAAATAAATAGGAAAACGATGGAGAAAAAGAAAAGACCAAGCAACTCGCGGAATGTTAGACACAGGGAAAGCTCGAAAGGTGGAAGTTACCTCCAATGAAAAGCTTGGTAGCTATGCCTCTGCAAGATATGAAAGGCACAACGGAAGAAGACGAGAGCGTATTGCGATGTGAAAGACGACCGATCAATCCTCTAACGGCGGCCATTTCTGTAAGTTTTCTGGTAAGCTCAATTCACTTGGGCTTCGATTTACAGTGTTTGACGTGAAGCGGGTTGCTTTACTTGGGCCTACATACCTGTACTCGAAATTTCATAAAAGATGGCCTCAAACTCTAATACTTTGATGAGGGATTGAGTTCTCCCCCACCTGTACCAGAGGTCTCTTAGCCAGGTGGGATGTAAATCGAGGGATGTGCTCCACCGAAAGTCTACCTGTACCAGAGGTCTCTTAGCCAGGTGGGATGTAAATCGAGGGATGCGCTCCACCGGCAGCCCTGCAAAAGGAGAGGACACTCGAAACTCAGCCAGCCCAGAGGCAACCCTTGTAATATTTCAACAAGAATTGTCTCCACACGGACTCGAACTCGGAACGTCGGGGTTCTAGCCCCAATCACCTTTACCACTTACCACTGAATTATGCCCTAAGGGCAAAAGTTTCAAAGGAAAAATCAAACTCTAATACTGAAAATATATTACGGATACAAACAATCCGAGTTAAAACAAACATTTTTTTTATCCTATCAAATATTTTTTAAAAATTTTCTAACTTGACTAGAATTCGATCTCAAATTTAAGGTCGAACCCATTTAAAATCATTGAAATGAAGCAATGTAAGCTTTTATTTATTTTGCTAATATTATAGAATCAATATTACTTATTACATGAAATACATATTATGATTCTACTACAACAACAAGCATACTCAGTATATCACAACATCAGCAATAGCTATCGCTAGAGTCTGAGGAGGGTAAAAGACAGACAAACGATACCTCCATCCCAAGAAATTGAGAGTTTGTTTCCAGTGAGATTTCAACTCTATGTGTACCTGTATAGATGACATAATAATAGGCATATGGTGTGTTAGTGTACTAGTGAATGAATTTATTGAACACAAAGAGAGAGCTATTAAAATACATAAACCTGTAGATGCACACATAATGAAAGACAAAAGACAAAAACAAAAAAGTGTACCAAAGTGCAAAATCAACTTAAAGTATAGAGAGTATCCAAGCCCCTAAGTATACTATAAGGTGCCCCTATATCATACCTAAACCTCCTTAACTTTAATCATCTCAATCCATGAACTCTTATCCTGGACCATGTCCTCAGAGTGGTGTAAATCTAGTAGGCCATGACTAATCCGCTCACCCCAAGTCAATTTGGGTCTACCTTTACTCCTGTTCCCTTCTACAATGAGGCTTTCAACTGCTATGACAGATGTCGTTGTCTGTACATGTACAAACCATCTCAGTCTCCCCTCTCTTATCTTATATGTGATATTAGTCCCTCCTAACATTTTTCTAAATACCTCATTTCCTATCCGGTCTAGCCTTGTGCCCACACATCCACCTCAATATCCTCGTCTCTACCACTTCCAACAATTTCGATGTATCAACGACATTCTTTTCATGTATTCTAGTTAAAGAAATAAAATAAGTTGTATACTTACAGACCGAAAGAGGATGCCCAGATGATTGACCTCAATGATAACTCCAACTTCACTTTAACCAATTTGGATCTTAAACAATGAGAAATCACTTCGGGAGGATGACGATCGATGCAGTTGAAATTAAGATTTGGCCTGAGATTTTCAGCAATTTCGCTCCAAGATAAAGAGAGAAAGAAGAATTTCTCTCCAAGATAAAGAGAAAAAGAAAAAGATCCAGTCCGAAGATAGGAAAGTGTAGTCATTTGACCAGAGGGATAGCTTGTATAGAAATGTCCACAAGTCTACTTGACACTTTAGCATCAGCATCTTCTCAATAGAAGGAGAAGAGAATGATAGTTTTATTTGTAAGTCTTTCATGATTTGTTATTATTTGTTACACTTTGCTCCTAACATATTTACCGATACATATCAATTTTGCAAAATAAAGAATCCACTTTTTGTATAACAAGACTCATTCTTTAATGTCTCCAAGACATAGCTCAGTTGATATTCGGATTTGGAGTTGTTTTAAGAGGGTACATGGTTCGATTCCAAGTACACGTACAGTGACATTTCAGTGCTGTTTAGACCAAATACCAATTTACAGTAGACATCTTGTATAGACTTATTGCGTATGACCTTCCCAAGGTCAGAGTATAGCCTTTTGCTCCGAGACTCATTGTCTTAACGAGTAACTTTTCATTCAATAGTTTAGCTAAAAGGTCTTGCAAATGACACACAGAACTTACAAAACTGAATATAATTGTCACGTAAATCATAATAGATGGAGTAAATTTTGGGGTTGGAAAAGGAAGCAGCCATAACAGTAAATAAAAAGGGAAACCAGCCTAACTAAACAACTTTCCTCTTTTGTTTGATACAATCAAGATTCAAGATGGAGCCCAGTTGCAGTAAACTTCAAGCGAGCAGTTTCATCGATTTGCATTTCCATTTCAGGAGTCAAGTAATTCTTCCAATCCCCCACCAACCCCTTTCTAAAATATGAACTATTTGGCACTCCATAGAAGATGGAACCATTTTTGTTGACTTCCAAGCTCTTCAGTCTCTCCAAACTGCACTTCCACAAAACTTTTTCAACGTCCTCTTCACTTGAGAAGGGCTTCCCAAGAAATTCTGCAAGCTTTTTGACCTCTCCTTTGGGGTCTCTTTTCAGCTCTTCATACTTCAAAAACAGAATCTTTTTAGGCCTCTTTTGACTTTCTTCCCAATACTGCACAACATTATCAAAAAAAGGTCCATATTGATGGACCCCACTGCAAAAGCATTCCACAGCACTTTCAAGGGGAAAAGGGTCCTGATTTGGCCTGAAAATTGAGTTGAAAAAGTGCCACAATGATATCAGAGTGTCCTTGGGGTTCCTGGTTATGTACACTATTTTGCAATCTGAGATCTTGATTGAATCTGGCAGCAGACTGTAGGGGAGATGGGTATGAAAAAGTCTTGGTGAAGGCATTGCATAGAGATCTGGATGTTGGCTGATTGCATAAATCATGCTCTCTATTGTCTGAACTTTGGCATGTGGGTTAGACTGAAGCAAGATGTCCTGATCTTCTTCTTCTGTGCTTTTCAAGATGCATGAACAAAGGGCTTTGAGCCATGTTGTGCCTGTTAGCAAATACAAATTGCAACAAGAACCAAGATTACTTTTGAAACATAAATTGCTGTCAAATGGTTTACAATAAAAAGAGAAATGTAATGGCCTTACGACTGAATCATTCATTATACTCATCATTGCATGGGTAACGCGCTGGAACTTGGGCCTAGCGGCTCTATTACGGGACATTACTATGAGACGACGACGACAACAACAACAACATTACCTATTGGCAAAGAGGCTTCCGTCTATAGCAGGATATGGAGGGTTCGGATGCACGCAACCATACTTATGTGTTAGAAACACACATGTTGTTTCTCGATGACCCATAACGATGCGTCAAGCTATGTCGATCACCTACTACTTCACAATATAAAAAGCACGTCCAATTTAGTGAGTCATTTTATTATGAGACGACAACAACAACAACAACAATCATACCTAGTATATCCCAACGACACCAAAAGCTATTGCTAGGGTCTGTGGAAGATGAAAGGCAGGCAAACAATAACTTCATCCCAAGGGATAGAGAGTTTGCTTCCAGCAAGACCCCCGGTTCTGAGTATCTGTCTAGATAGCACAATAATAGGAACATGTACTATAAAATGGCTTTTACTAAACATAAATAGATTGCTTCCGATATTAAATTAGTCATAACCGTAGATATGAAAAAAAAACCAACATAAAGTGTAGAAAGTATATAATCCTCTAAATATACTCTATGGTCCCCCTATATCATGCCTACATCTCCTTAACCTTAATCCTCTGATTCCATGAACTTCTATCCTGGACCATGTCCTTAGAGAGGTGTAACTCTAGTAACTCACTGTATACTGAACTTAGAAGTCTAAAAGGGATTAATATTAAATCATTCACATTACGCATTGTTTCATTTGATCCAACAGTGCTACAACAGCGAAATAGCTCCAAAACTCTAAGGGTCATAATTAACAAACCACTTAGAAGAATCTGCGAACCTGTTTTGGGAGGTGAAGCCAAGAGAACATCATCATGGTTGGCTTGGAAAGATTGCTTGAAGATTAGAGAAGGCTTCACAAGTCCAGGTTCAAACCAGACGCCTTCCCAGTTGCAAATATCCATGCCATCCCAAAAACGAGATCTGGGCAGCTTGCTTATCCATCCATCTTCCTGATTTGAATCATCTGTCAAGTTTGAACCTGCTGATTTTTCTTCACTGGACATGTTGGGCTTCTTCTCTTTCTAGACGCTTTGCAACAAAAAGACAGGAAATAGCAAACTGGGATCGAGGTGTAGGGGGATAGATTGGTGAGCCTGCTATGACATTTTATAATGACTAGTAAGGACTAGAACATGGTGTCGGTTTCTTTGGATACCTCTCAGGGGGTGATTAATTAAAAGAAGTTGCTAATAAAATACGCAGCTATAAACGATGATTGAGTCATTTACATAAGCTTAACTTCACTAAGTCGTTTTTGGTGCACTAGCTTCTTGTACTTGTGGAGTGTCTCCGGCCAGATCACTTCGCGACTCGTACTTTGTGTAACAGGCTGTTTCTCGAACCCTTAACCTCAAAATCACAAAACAGCTAACTTTACTAATTGTTTCAAGACACGTCCTCGCACATTCATAGCATATTCAATCAATCAAACTGGTAATTTTTTCGTTCAACTACGGGTCCTATACCATGTAACACCAAACACTATTCTCACACATCGAAAAGAGGGTGAAATAAAGCCTCGTATAAAAATGCTGGTCCATGTGCCGCCTGCTAACAAAGTCAACTATTCTCGGATCATGAACGACGACACCAAGAAATTGATATTTACATTATCTCAATAAGGGAATGCGGCTTTTTTTTAAAGAAAAAATAAGCATTAATCAATACATCCAAAGTTAGAATCTCCTAACCCCCACTTTCCTCACCCTCTTTATGACCACGCGCTTTCCTCACTCCCTTTATGACCACGCAACACGTGGCAGCAAGAGACACTTTCCTCTAGGTGATCCCAACCCCCACTTTCCTCACCCCCTTTATGACCACGCGCTTTCCTCACCCCCTTTATGACCACGCGACACGTGGCAGCAAGAGACACTTTCCTCTAGCCTCACCACCCCCTCTTGCTTCCACATGTCTTTGCGCTTGCTTCTAGCCTCACCACCCCCTCTTGCTTCCACGTGTCTTTGCGCCCCCTCTTGCTTCCACGTGTCTTTGCGCTTGCTGCCACAGCAAGAGACACTTTCCTCTAGCCTCACCACCCCCTCTTGTTTCCACGTGTCTTTGCGCTTGCTGCCACAGCAAGAGACACTTTCCTCTAGCCTCACCACCCCCTCTTGCTTCCACGTGTCTTTGCGGGATCCTATCCCATATATCCATTGAGAAAAATCATCAGTGTCGCTCATATAGCGGTTATGTGATATTTTCTTCCACTTCTACGTTCACAACGCCTCTCTTACCACCAACCTGCTGGATCAACCGTTGTCGCGATCCAACAGTCCAGAGGGTCCGAATTGTTCGACATGAGAGGCATTTTTTTTTCCCTGCCGATTTGTGTTTAAGAATTCATCATATAGATCGCCTTATGTCATCGTCTTTATTTCAGTTCTGTTTCTTTTCAGCATTTATGCAAAATACATAGAGTTGAGATCTTACTTGAAAGCAAACTCTCTATCTTTTGAGATAGATGTATTGTTTGTCTGTCTCACCCTCTCCAGACTTAAGCGATAGTTTTTACTTTTGTTGGGATATATTAGTCATGTGTTATTGTTGTTGTTACATTCTTGGTCCACTATTTGCTTAGGTGTCCAAATTTTAGTAATTAGCTAATGAACATTATGAAGATTTTCTTGATGTATAATCAATTTTACCATTATAATGTATAAAAGGTAGAATTTTTATTGTGAATCAAAGCTATCTTTCTAAAGCAGGAAAGATAAACAAGAAGAACCAAATGCAGCTGCTGAACTGATAGTGACCTTAGTCAACCTTATAAAGAAACCTTAGATAAGTGAGGAGAATCGAATGGTTAGGGAGCTTGAAGTAATGAACAGGGTCTCTTGTTTTACCAGGCAAAGTAATCCTCCTGCGGCTGATGCCGATTTTTCACGCATTCTGGTCTGATCATGTATGCCGCAGCAACAAGCAAAAGCGAAACAGGAAAAAGCCGTGGCTTATAAGGTCAACCACATGATATTTCTTTGGTAGTATTCCGAATGGGAGACGATACGCTCCACAAGACGTTCAAATCATGTTGCACATTAAAGCTAACAGGAAATCATTTTCTGTGTTCAGCTCCTTGAAGATGCAAAGAAGACTACATCCCAACAAAACATGCATAAAAATCCCTTTTAAGAACAGCTCATATGATGGCATACTCTTTGAGATCTGAATGCTCAACTGACAACTTTTGGCTCTTTGCTAACTTACAGATCGTAAGAATTCCAGTGCTGCTTCCTGGAATGGATGAAAGCGTCCAGGGTCTGCGTTTTAGAGTTGTTGCAGAAGCATTGTTCCCGTGCTATTTGTATGATTTTACTAAACATCTGAAACACCTTGAGTTTGTGTAGCAAACCAACTTCTTCAGCACTTTTTGATCAGGCATCTTGCTTTCGGTTTTATCTACCAATAATCACCACAAGAACATCCACCGTCTTTAAAATGATGGAAGCGATTGACATCTCTGATGGTTATTTCCCTTTGAGTAATCTTTGAGATGAACTTTATTGCAACATGGCAGTCCTCACAAACTGTAAGATTCTTTGTTATCAAGAGCTTGGTCCCCGGTGGGGTACTAATGAGTCCAAATGCAACTGCAAGCCTTTCACTGTGGCTGCATATCATACGAGCCTTTTCATCATCTTCAACGTCATGGAAAACAGGGGTTGTATTTGGAATATAACCAGCCTGTGCCATCAACCCTCCTAGCCTCTCCAGCTCTGCATAAATTTCTTTAGACATAGGATGAGATGTATCTCCAGAAAGAAATGCATGGGATGTGTTCTTAACTTCTATCCAACTACAAGCAGTGGTTTTCTTTAATCCCCGTTCAGTCAGTAGCTTCCTCACCTTTGCAACTCCTTCCCACTTCCCTGCTTGCGCATACATATTTGACAATATCACATAATTCCCAGCATCGTCGGGTTCCAGTTCAATTAGCTTCTCCAACGCCAGCTCCCCCATTTCAAGATTTTTATGCATCTTAGACGAGTTTAGCAAAGAGCCCCAGACACCAGAATCTGGTATGACTTTCATCTGCATTATAAGACTATAAGCCTCATCTAATTGGTTACAATGCCCTAATAGATCAATCAAGCACGTATAATGCTGAACAGTAGGATCTATTTGGAAATCTCTGGTCATAGAATCAAAAAACTTGCGCCCCTCATCAAGCTTTCCTCCATGGTTGCAAGCTGAAAGCACACCAACAAAAGTAATATGATCTGGCTGGGCTTCTTCAATCATTCCTCCAAACAAATCCAGGGCTTCATCAGCATGACCATGCATAGCATATCCTGTGATCATAGCATTCCAAGAAACAACCTTTTTAGCAACCAGGCGCTCAAACAATTCCCTGGCAACTTTTACAGATCCACATTTAGCATACATATCGACAAGTCCAGTTTTTACTTTATCCTGTGATTCAAATCCCAGTCTCCAACTATATGCATGAAGTTCGCATCCTTTAGGAAGGGCTGCTATATCAGCAGAAGCTGATATAGCAGTCACTAAAGTCGCAACTGTTGGCCTCACACCAGCAAAAGCCATTTCGCCACATAATAGTAAACCATCCTCTCCATGCCCGTTATGTGAATAAGCAGCTAGCATAGAGTTCCAGAGCACAACATCTCTAACCACAATTTTGTCAAACACTCCTCGTGAACTTTCCACACAACCACATTTGGCATACATGTCAATGAGCGCAGAACCTACGAATACATCAGTCTCCCAGCCAGTTGTCACGGCATACTCATGAACCTCCCTCCCTGTTTTGATATCCGAAAGTGCCGAGCATGCTTTAAGTACGAAAGGGAAAGTGAAATTATCAGGCACAAGTCCATGATCCAACATCTTATAGTACAAATCAATCGCGACCTCATAAGGACCAGTCCATGCGTAGGCACGTATCAAAACGTTCCAGAGGAAAATATTTCCCTTGGGAATTTTATCAAACAGAAAACGGGCATAACTTAAATTGTCAGACACACAATACAAATTCACTAGTTTGGTGGCTAAATTGATATCTTTTGTACGCCCAATCAAGTGAAGATGAGCGTGGAGTTGCTTTCCGGGTTCCACGGCTCGTCGGGCAATGAAAGAGTTGAGGAGGGAAGCGAAATCTTGAGCTGGTGAAAGTGAAGCTGTTTTTTCAGAACCATGTTTCAGGATCACATTACTAGTGCAATAGGTCCCACAACAGAAAGGAATTGCGAGTAAGCAATGGTTGCTAAATGGTAGTTTTAAGCGTTTTAGCATTTTAAAACCATTGCAAACGAACAGCATATCGATTATGACGGAAACAGCATAAACTTTTCAGGATGACAATTCTACAGTTCTAAACTTTTCTCAGTCAATTGATGAACCCGTTTATCCAATTTTTCGTTCATCCTTCAACCACATCTCTTTGATGATTAGCCACAACTCTGAAACATCCCGCCATTGATCGTCAATCTATCTTCTTTCTGCCTTTTATCATCTTTGAGTTACAGCACCAGAGCTGCCAACCTCAGATCACCACTACCCAGCAAACACCAGTGAATATGTAAGCTTATTTTCTTCATCAGAAATCGGCAGCAAAAGCGTAAACAGGATTAATAACCTGCAACTTGTTTTTATCCCTTATCACCACGTCTATCCGACATCAAAAAATACTTGGACTTTTTTCAGCTTTGCATCGTCTTTTGAAGCTTCCGAAGCACTTCTTTTAGGACTACATGATTGCTTCCTTCTTTTTCATTTCCCTTGGATGCAAAAGGCTATCCCCATGGCCTCTACCATCTCACCTCTAATAAGTTTTTTAAATGATATAAATTAGGTCATCCAGCGGTATCCTAAATGAGAGGTGTTATAGCCGTGTAAGAGAAAAAAAAATATAAAAGATAAAGATAAATAAGAAATAAATAAAATGTTTAAATTTCCAATTTCTATCCTAATCAATCTAATTATCCTCTTAACTCTATCCATAAATTCTCTCCCCCATCAATCCTCCCATCACTCCCTATAACTTCTCATCTTGATTAACCCTAACCCTCCCTCTCTTACCCCAATTCGACAGCCTCCTCTCCCTCTCCCCATCAACAATTTTCGGCCACAACAAGAAGAGAAAAGAAGGATCCTTGATCCAAGATTCAAGAGAAGGAGGATCAAGCGCTCTCAAGATCACCCCACCTTTCTATATCAATTCTCGCTAGGAATCGAGGTAGGTGCATACTCATTATTTCCTCAAAACGGTATGAAGGCTTGCATAGGCAAAAAGGGTATTTTTATGTGATGTGGTTGTCGTTAGTTCTTGATTTTATTTGGATCATGTGCAACGTATGTATTTTCCGTTATATGTTTCTTGATTCAACGTGATCTCGTTGTTATATGGTTCGTTGTTACTTGGGGTTGTGAGGTTTTGATGCGAGTACGGATATGTGGGATGGGGGAAAGATTGTTGGGATTGGATGGAAGGATTGCAGAAATTTCAGAATGGGAGTTCTGCGTTTCGGGGACATCGATCGATCGACGTTCCATGGCTGAGGGTTCGATGTGCCTCAGATGGACATCGATCGATCGACGTCCAGAGGGTGAGAGATCGATGTGCCTCAGATGGACATCGATCGATCGACGTCCAGAGAGTGAGAGATCGATGTGCCTCAGATGGACATCGATCGATCGACGTCCCATGGCTGAGGGTTCGACGTGTCTCAGAACCACGTCGATCGATCGACGTCAGAGGATGACGTCCCACTGTTTTCTTCCCCTTTCCCTTGCATTCATGGCACGTGCATTGCATGAGGTACCCATTGTCTGAGGGTGTGCGTGTTCGGAGGATACGTAGTGCCTATAGGGCGTGGGGGCCGTGATGATACACAGCGTCGGTCGGGCGTGGGTGTCATGTGATACGCAGCGTCTATAGGGCGTGGGTGTCGTACGGATACGCAGCGTCTATAGGGCGTGGGTGTCATGAGATACGCAGCGTCTATAGGGCGTGGGTGTCGTACGATACACAGCGTCTATAGGGCGTGGGTGTCCATAACGGCAAGTGGTGGCTAGAGACCATGACGCTGGAACTAGGTCCCGGGAGCATGCATTGCATATAGGCCTAGGAGCATGTTGCCTGACATGTTTCTAGTTGCGTGTGACACGTTATGTGAGCATGCATCACGTACTTGCGCATGCATCTTGTGTGGATTGTTTATTTCCGTATAAGCCATGTCATGTAGTTTATGTTGAGTACGTGGAGTGTCTTACCTTCCGGTTGTATGCTATCTGTTCTATGTGGTTACGTGGAGATATCGTTTTGGGTATGTAAGTTTTGTATTGTTTTGAGAGGCACCTACTGGGTGATTACCATCACTCACACCTACTATTCCATATGTAGCCGAGACAGAGTATGACTATATCTTCGTTGAGGATGAGTCCGATACCGTGGAGTGGGCCGAGTGACTCGTAGATACGGCTGCGGCAAGGATGGAGACAAGCTTTTTGTGATGCTTTGGGGGTGACACAGACATTTTATTTTAATATTCAGTATTACTTTGGAAAACAATTTCATGCTTTTAAATTTAGACATTTGACCTTGACTTGTAAGGCCTGGTCAGCCTAGCTTTACTGTCGTTGTTTCCTTAAAGTTCACTAATTTCAATTTAGTGTTGTGACTTATCGTTTCCGCAGAAAGAAAAGGAAAACTTTCCTATGCCAGCATTGACGTGTAGCAGGTTGATGTGACGCCTAGTATTCTCCTGAGTGAGATACGGCGGGTGCACCGTTTCCGAGGGTGGAGCTCGGGAGCGGGGCGCTACAGGTGGTATCAGAGCCCAGGCTTCAGATACGCCTCGGGAACGTATAGTTTAGTCAATTAACCCTAGGATAAGTGACGATCTGTTTTCAAATGATTTTGTTTTTTTTTTAATTGGAATAAAATGAAGTAGACATAAGCTATGATTGGGGTTTTGGTTGGCGAGTGCCGTTAGTATGTAGACAGGATAGGTTATCTTTTCCTTTGGCCTCCATTCCTGTATCGCTTTTACAATACTCTTAAGCCAATTTTGTCTAACGTGTTTTAAATTGTCCACAGACAATGCCTCCGCGACGTGAGCCATCAGGAAATAGTGGAAATGACGGAGACGAACGTCAGGGGCAAGGGGCGATGCCCCAAAACCTCGCGGATACACTGGCCAATCTGACGGCCTTAATAGCCCATCAGCAAACACAGATGGCCCAGCAATATACCCAGATGGCAGAGCAACAGGCACAGATTGCCCAAATACTCCAGCACACTCAGCAGCAACAGCAACAACATCCGCCACCGCCACCGCCCGCACCACAGCAAGGTCTGAGGTTCTATTACAGGGAGATGCAGAACTCCCGAATACCGATGTTCCGGGGTACCACTCGGCCTGAGGAAGCCGAGATTTGGCTTAAAAACATAACCGAACAGATAAGACTGATACAAGTACCCGTGGATCTGAAAGTAGAGGTGACTACCCCGTTCTTGGAAGGGGAAGCTGAGAGGTGGTGGAACGGAGTGAAACGCAAATTGACTCCACCAGTGACTTGGAAGCAATTTGTTGAGGAGTATAAGAAGCACTATGTTCCGGGTAGTGCTATTCAGAGAAGGATGGCGGAGTTCCAGCTGTTGACCCAAGGGTCCATGACGGTGGATCAATACTCCGAGAAATTTCATGAACTGGGCCAGTATATGTCGTGCATCATGGACAACGAAGAGGCCAAAATGCTGAAGTTCCACACAGGTTTGAGCTTTCGCATTCAACAGGCGATTGTTTGCGCAGAGACTACAACATTTGAGGGATTGCTGGAGGTATGTCGACGTGTAGAGAGGAATTTGGAAAGGGCAGCTGCACTAGAGAGACTGAAGAGGCCCCGTGAGGAGCTGCAGACAGGCAGATCAGGGAGATGGCTGAAAGTACCTCGGCGCCCACAGTCCGGGCAACCATTTCGACCAGAACGACAGCAGAGGACAGCGATTCAGACCCCGATGATTGAGGGTCCGGCACCAACTGATGCACAACCAGTAAGGGCTGCGGCACCTATCCCACGGTGCACACTGTGCGGACGTTTCCATCCGGGACCATGTCGGAAGGATCAGAGAACGTGCTATAACTGCGGGAAGCAAGGACATATTGCTAAGGAATGCTCAACACCGGCTCAGGTAAACTCACAGACACAGGCTCAGCAAGGAGGACGAAGCCGGACCAATGCCCGGGTACATGCGATGACGGATGCCGAAGTCGAGGAGTCGGGCGACGTGGTGACGGGTATATTTATTTAAGTACTTAAATTTGAAGTTGGATTAAATTCTAGTTGCTATTGATGCATGTTGTGTGCTAAACCTCGAATATGTTAGGTGTAATTTTAATTAACAGAGTGCCAGCCAACGTTTTGTTCGATAGTGGGGCGAGTCACTCGTTTGTGGCAAAGAGGTTTGCTAAGAATCTGGATATTCTTCCCGAATGGATTGAGACTCCATACCGTATACAAGCCGCGGGCGGTCAAGTACTCGTGTCTCATCACCGTTACAAGGAATGTGGATTGGAGATTAACGGTCTGCAGTTCTCTGCGACCTTGATACCGATTCAAATGTACGATTTCGACGTTATTTTAGGCATGGACTTCTTAGCAAGGTATCATGCAAACATTGATTGCCGGCAACTCCAAGTTAGCATGAAGACACCAGAATTGGGGGAAACTATCTTTCAAGGGAACCCTAAATTAAAGAAGGTGCCCCAGAAGCTTTATTTGACTGCGGCTCAGGCGTTTCGAGCACTAAGGAAAGGAAGAGAAGGATTCCTGGTTTACTCAATGGGTGCTGAACAAGGGTTCCGCAGATCGACCAAATCCCCGTGGTAAAGGAATTTACAGATGTCTTTCCCGAGGAGTTACCAGGACTGCCACCAGAAAGAGAGGTAGAGTTCGAGATCAATCTCATACCCGGTGCAGAACCCATATCCAGGGCACCCTACCGCATGGCTCCAGCAGAGCTCAAGGAGTTGAAGGAACAGTTACAAGAACTGTTGGATCGTAAGTTTATTCGACCCGGTGTATCACCCTGGGGTGCTCCAGTCCTGTTCGTGAAGAAGAAGGATGGGAGCATGAGATTATGTATAGACTACCGGGAGCTCAACAAGATCACTATCAAGAACAAGTATCCCTTACCCCGAATCGAGGATCTCTTTGACCAGCTACGGGGGGCTAGAGTATTCTCCAAAATTGATTTGCGATCCGGTTATCACCAGTTGAGGATCAAATCTGGGGATACAGCCAAGACCGCTTTTCGAACACGTTATGGTCACTATGAATTCCTGGTTATGCCTTTTGGATTAACCAACGCCCCAGCTGCCTTTATGGATCTAATGAACACAGTACTTCGGAAACATCTGGATAAGTATGTTGTGGTGTTCATTGATGATATCCTGATATACTCCCCTGACGAGGATACTCACGCGGAACATCTGAGGGAGGTTCTAGAGACCCTTCGAAGAAGCAAATTGTACGCCAAGTTCAGTAAGTGTGAGTTCTGGTTGAAAAGCGTAGCCTTCTTGGGTCATGTGGTCTCCGAAGAGGGAATTTCTGTAGACTCAAAGAAAGTGGAGGCGATCACCGAATGGCCTAGGCCTACTAATGTGACAGAGGTAAGAAGTTTTCTTGGACTGGCTGGGTACTATAGGAAGTTTGTCGAGGGCTTCTCATCGATTGCAGTGCCTCTAAGCCGATTGACGCAGAAGAAGTCGAAGTTTGAATGGACCACCGAGTGCGAACAAAGCTTTGTTGAATTAAAAAGGAGACTGACCACAGCCCCTATTCTTGCTCAGCCCTCCGCTTCAGAAGGGTTTGTCATTTACAGTGACGCTTCTAAGAACGGGCTAGGTAATTGTGTATGATTTCAACTGATTTTGTATACAATTAAAGTTGTGGTCTAATTCTTATATTTCAGGATGTGTGTTGATGCAAAACGACAAGGTCATTGCGTATGCGTCACGACAGCTAAAGCCCTATGAGCAGAACTATCCGACTCATGATCTGGAACTAGTAGCGGTGGTGTTCGCGCTGAAAATCTGGCGCCACTATCTATATGGAGTAAAGTGCGAGGTGTTCACTGATCACAAAAGCCTTAAGTATTTGTTTACGCAAAAGGAGCTGAACATGCGCCAAAGGAGATGGTTAGAGTTGCTGAAAGATTATGATTTAACCATCAGCTATCATCCAGGGAAGGCCAATCGAGTAGCTGATCCCTTAAGTAGGAAATCAAGCCATGCACGGCAGGCTACTCTAGAAAAGGAAATGGCAGAATTTGATTTGGACCTTGTAGATTCTACCGCAGATATTCTGGCCACGCTAATTATCACCCCTACCTTGGTAGACCAGATTAAGGAAGCACAGAAGAATGATGCAACAATTAGAGAGACGCGAGAAAGAATGTTAACCAGCCAAGTGGACGGATTTCAGGTTCATGATGACGGCAGTATGTGGTACCAAGGAAGATTATGCGTACCTGATATTGAGGACCTTAGGAAGGAGTTGTTGAAGGAGGCACATAATTCGAGACTGTCTATTCACCCTGGTGCTACGAAGATGTACAATGATCTCAAGAGACACTATTGGTGGAATGGCATGAAAAGGCATATTGCTGAGTTTGTGGAAAGATGTCTTGTTTGCCAGCAAAGTTAAAGCGGAACACCAAAGACCGGGTGGATTGATGCGACCACTAGAGATACCTGAATGGAAGTGGGAGCATGTAACAATGGACTTCGTGGTGGGACTCCCGAAAACAAGAAATGGAAATGACGTGATATGGGTAATCGTGGATCGACTGACTAAGTCCGCTCACTTCTTGCCTATTCCCACCGGACTTACTATGGAGAGGCTGGTAGCCATGTACATTGATAACATTGTTTGCCTTCATGGAGTGCCAGTTAGCATAGTATCGGATCGTGACTCGAAGTTTACATCTCAGTTCTGGGTAGCGTGCCAGAAGAAGATGGGGACTGAGTTGCGACTGAGTACTGCTTTTCACCCTCAGACCGATGGTCAATCTGAAAGGACCATTCAGACCCTGGAGGATATGTTGAGGGCATGCGCATTGGATTTTAAAGGAAATTGGGACAGCATGCTCAAATTGATAGAGTTCTCCTACAACAACAGCCATCACAGTGCCATAGGTATGGCACCATTTGAGGCCTTATATGGACGAAAGTGTAGGTCACCTGTGCATTGGGATGAAGTTGGTGAACGTAGGTTGACGGCTCCAGAAATAATTGAGCAAACTAAAGAACAAGTGAAGCTAATTCGGGAACGTCTTAAGACGGCTCAAGATAGAAGCAAGAGTTGGACCGACACGAAGAGGCGACCTTTAGAGTTCAAGGAGGGAGAAAAAGTCTATCTTAAAGTGTCACCCATGAAGGGTGTGACACGGTTTGGAGTTAAAGGGAAGTTGAAGCCGCGTTATATTGGACCATATGAAATACTCGAAAGAGTTGGAGATTTAGCTTACAAATTGGCATTACCTCCGATGTTGGCTCAGGTGCACAACGTGTTCCACGTCTCGCAGTTAAGGAAGTACGTACCTGACCCGAGTCACGTATTAGATGCTCAACCACTTAAGATTAGACCCGACGCATCATATGAAGAAGTTCCGATACGAATTCTGGATCGCAAGGACCAAGAACTCAGAAGGCGGGTCATCCCTTACGTAAAGGTTCAGTGGAGCCACCATAGGGAGAATGAGGCAACATGGGAACTGGAGGAGCAAATGCGCGACCGCTACCCCCATCTATTTGAATAAGGTACGGCAAGTTTCGGGGACGAAACTTTTTGTAAGAGGGGTAGGATGTTATAGCCGTGTAAGAGAAAAAAAATATATAAAAAAGATAAAGATAAATAAGAAATAAATAAAATGTTTAAATTTCCAATTTCTATCCTAATCAATCTAATTATCCTCTTAACTCTATCCCTAAATTCTCTCCCCCATCAATCCTCCCATCACTCCCTATAACTTCTCATCTTGATTAACCCTAACCCTCCCTCTCTTACCCCAATTCGACAGCCTCCTCTCCCTCTCCCCATCAACAATTTTCGGCCACAACAAGAAGAGAAAAGAAGGATCCTTGATCCAAGATTCAAGAGAAGGAGGATCAAGCGCTCTCAAGATCACCCCACCTTTCTATATCAATTCTCGCTAGGAATCGAGGTAGGTGCATACTCATTATTTCCTCAAAACGGTATGAAGGCTTGCATAGGCAAAAAGGGTATTTTTATGTGATATGGTTGTCGTTAGTTCTTGATTTTATTTGGATCATGTGCAACGTGTGTATTTTCCGTTATATGTTTCTTGATTCAACGTGATCTCGTTGTTATATGGTTCGTTGTTACTTGGGGTTGTGAGGTTTTGATGCGAGTACGGATATGTGGGATGGGGGAAAGATTGTTGGGATTGGATGGAAGGATTGCAGAAATTTCAGAATGGGAGTTCTGCGTTTCGGGGACATCGATCGATCGACGTCCCATGGCTGAGGGTTCGATGTGCCTCAGATGGACATCGATCGATCGACGTCCAGAGGGTGAGAGATCGATGTGCCTCAGATGGACATCGATCGATCGACGTCCAGAGAGTGAGAGATCGATGTGCCTCAGATGGACATCGATCGATCGACGTCCCATGGCTGAGGGTTCGACGTGTCTCAGAACCACGTCGATCGATCGACGTCAGAGGATGACGTCCCACTGTTTTCTTCCCCTTTCCCTTGCATTCATGGCACGTGCATTGCATGAGGTACCCATTGTCTGAGGGTGTGCGTGTTCGGAGGATACGTAGTGCCTATAGGGCGTGGGGGCCGTGATGATACACAGCGTCGGTCGGGCGTGGGTGTCATGTGATACGCAGCGTCTATAGGGCGTGGGTGTCGTACGGATACGCAGCGTCTATAGGGCGTGGGTGTCATGAGATACGCAGCGTCTATAGGGCGTGGGTGCCGTACGATACACAGCGTCTATAGGGCGTGGGTGTCCAGAACGGCAAGTGGTGGCTAGAGACCATGACGCTGGAACTAGGTCCCGGGAGCATGCATTGCATATAGGCCTAGGAGCATGTTGCCTGACATGTTTCTAGTTGCGTGTGACACGTTATGTGAGCATGCATCACGTACTTGCGCATGCATCTTGTGTGGATTGTTTATTTCCGTATAAGCCATGTCATGTAGTTTATGTTGAGTACGTGGAGTGTCTTACCTTCCGGTTGTATGCTATCTGTTCTATGTGGTTACGTGGAGATATCGTTTTGGGTATGTAAGTTTTGTATTGTTTTGAGAGGCACCTATTGGGTGATTACCATCACTCACACCTACTATTCCATATGTAGCCGAGACAGAGTATGACTATATCTTCGTTGAGGATGAGTCCGATACCGTAGAGTGGGCCGAGTGACTCGTAGATACGGCTGCGGCAAGGATGGAGACAAGCTTTTTGTGATGCTTTGGGGGTGACACAGACATTTTATTTTAATATTCAGTATTACTTTTGAAAACAATTTCATGCTTTTAAATTTAGACATTTGACCTTGACTTGTAAGGCCTGGTCAGCCTAGCTTTACTGTCGTTGTTTCCTTAAAGTTCACTAATTTCAATTTAGTGTTGTGACTTATCGTTTCCGCAGAAAGAAAAGGAAAACTTTCCTATGCCAGCATTGACGTGTAGCAGGTTGATGTGACGCCTAGTATTCTCCTGAGTGAGATACGGCGGGTGCACCGTTTCCGAGGGTGGAGCTCGGGAGCGGGGCGCTACAAGAGGTACATCACTTACAAAGTTCGAAACTCAAACCTGCTCCGGTATAAAAAGTTGACGACATGATCTAAACAACCACACTGCGGCTGTCAAGATTCAAACCGACAAACTTGAATGCAATATATCACCTGAATAGCTGAACTGCATTGGAGAATTCTTCCTCATTTCCCTTGATAATGACATACGTTTACATGCACACACATATACATATATTTATGCACGCACCACGTAGACTAGGTCTCTATGTATTTGAAACATCAAACAGAGGAGATTGTAGTTTGCAGATTGCGCTTCTGCCGGATAGCAATGTACGTGAGCTTGAATACTTGTGTTAGGTACTCTAAATATATAGAAAATACTTGTGGTTGATGCTTTGCATACATCCCGGGCTACTTCACTTGGGGCCTGATGACACGTTTAAGAACTCCACAATTTGTAAAATTTATCTACTATTTTAATTTTTACATATGCCAATCCTAAACTGTATACATTTTCTTAGTAAATTAGATCATTCTCTTTATATTCCATTGCTCTTTGCGGAGTTCCTCTTTTAGAAAAAATTGAAATTTTCACCCCTGGAGATTATAAGTACTGCGCAGTAAATACTCAGAAGGTCGGCTTAAAACAACCGGTAAAGTTCCTATTTTGTGTCCTTAAGATCACAGATTAGATCCACAGAAACAGAAGAGCTTTTTGCACAAAATGTAGAATAAAATTACGTATATCAGATCACGAAACGATCCAGCCTCTCTTCAAACCCTACGCAAACGCAAAAGACTAGTGCATCGAGAACAAACTTTTCGTAGTATTTACTATCAAAGTCTCTCCGTATGTTCTGAAACGCATTACTGCGAGAACAGTTGTACATTCTGAATTTCAACAATCGCTCGTAAACAATTATAACATATAGATGATATCCCCGCCACCCTAGAACAGTCCCTCCATCACCGATCCCTCGATCGTGAGTAAGAATTGAACATACAAAAGCTGCAATAGAATTACAGTTAAGGCCTCAAAATGTGCAATCAACATCTTGCTGTTGTAAAGTTAAATAATTTGCTTATTTTAATTTTTTTTTGTTGAGAGAGAGAGAGAGGTGTAATCAAAAACAGGCTGCTAGGCCAGGTGGCGCGGCAATGTCAGCCAGGTGGAGCGGCAATGTTGGTCAATGTTGATATGGGCGTACAAGCTGTGTGTTGTAGCCATGAAAAGGAATCAGCATGATCTTGCTATCTTTCCTACAATTTGCCTAAGGATGTCCAGATAGAGAAGTACAAATTTCTATGCTTTTGGCTTCTTAATTGTCCGCGAAATCAACTGCCACTGTCAGAAGATTATTCAACACCACCATTGCTTTCCAGAGAAGGAAAATCTTGGTTTTGCCACTGCTCAAGAATTATATTACAATTATTGATAGTGCGTGCACCAAGGAGGCCATGGTTCCAGAGTTTACCCATGAAGAGTCTCCAACACCTAGAAGTACAAAAACAAAGGCAATAAAGCCAAAGGTCAGGAAAGGAAACTGTCTTAGTGACAGGACTGGCAAGTTCTGTAGTTGCTTTATACCACCATGCTGCAGGCTGCAGATCCATAAGACCAGGGTAGATTATATAATATATGAAAATATATAAAGGTTCTCAGGACAACAACACTATTGCCGTGAAGGCATCACAAAAACTATCCCATAGCACCATCAACAGTTCCCATCACAAGCAAAGATCTTGGGGACTTATTTCAGAGGGCAAGTAACATTAGCAACAAGAAAACCTTATGGTAGTTGTTCATTTTATTCTACAGATCAAGTGGCTCTAGAAGTTAAAGAACACAAAAACCAGTTTCTCCATCTCTCATTCCCTTCAGCAAACACATTACAGCAAGTTTTCTTCCCTTACGGAAAAGTGCCTCAACACCACAAACCCCAAAAATAGAAGAGAAGGAAGAGGAGTGAGACGGAAAGAGAGAGGCAGAGAGACAGACACAAACATTGTTAGCATAAAAAAAGCTTCATAGTTATCATTAGAAAAGCTAGAGATCCTCAAACTCAGTGTACCCTTCTCTCACCCACCTAAAACAATTGTACCATGGATGTTTCTTTGGTGAACTTTTGATCCACAAGGCATGCTCTCCTTAAGAGGATGAGAGCATGACACAAGGCGTCACAAGATGCTAAGCCTCACAGAAGCATCTCACAGTGGAAGAACATCCGAACTCGACAGAATAAATTTAAATGAATAGCTAACTCATTCCACACCAAATGGAGTAAATAACTGACACAAAAAAAGGAGTGACTTGAAGAAAAATTGCAATCTTCCCATTTGAGATTTTGACACAGATTTTAGCTACCCATGTCTAATCTGGAGGACAACTAATCCAAAATAGCCATGTCAAGTCAAGGTTATATCAAAATCATTATGCCAAGTCCCATATATGTCCCCTTTAGAATGAACAGATGGTTAACATGTAGAGACCCATTCACTTCTTTCAACATTCGATAGTCAAGAAACCAAAAAGTGAAACAACAGTTGTGCAACTGTAACTTGACACTTTAGAATGCAGTGAGAGAAAAAAAAAATTGGAGGGGGAGGGGGGAGATAAAGCAACGGCTTTATAACCTTTCAACCTTATAAGTTCCAATCAAAGGTGCAAAAAGAGGAAGGGAAGAAGCTACCAAAGCAAGGTGGGCGCCTGGACAAAATCTGCAGCATGCATCTTAGAAAAAGCTTCGCATGCCCATGGAATATGTCCATCGGCAAGAACCCTGTGGTAATGCCAGAAGGAAAACTGAAATAAGAAGATTGAGGGTGGGGGCAAAAGAAAAAAGGACGAGCAAACGAAAGATGCAAATATAATGCTCTCATCTGCAAGTGTAATGATGGTTTATACATATACGCAGTCTCATAAACGCATCAATGCCAGAGGACAAACATTATGATGGTATAGAGTATGTGATGACAAGATTGCACAAAAAACAGATGACATGCATGGGATGGCACGCTGATACATGAAGAGAGATGTGAGGACCTCTGCTTTCGAACAAAAGAATTCCAGAGATGCATCAATCGTTTTTCGTCTTTTGTAACATCCACAAAGTCATCGAGCATCTGCAACACATCAAGTTATTAATACTAATTTGACCAGGAGTCTGTTGCCAGTAAAATACACAAGTCCAAACTAACAACTAAATGAACATTGCTGTTAGTTCTTGGTAACTTGCTGACAATCAAAATCTTAATGTATACCACAGTATCTAATCAAATCTAGCAAGTTTTATACAAGAAAGAGAAGACTACGACGATGTGATGATTAAACACACCCTTCGATCTTCCAAATCAGCAACATCATCGTCTACTTCGTCCTCACTGTCCCGATCTGACAACACTTGTTCCAATGCCATTGGCTGGGAAGTACAAGAGAAGATATCAAGCTCAAGGATCTACAAGTTGATGTCAGGTAATAATGAAGCAGATTGAACGTATCTACAAACTGAAAGCTTCAAGGCTCAAGGATCAGAACATTGCTATCTGATCTATTGTAATAAGAAATTGCATATAGATAGAAAATGTAACATCCCACAGAGTAAATATCCAACAAATCCTAATCATATACTTTACCAAATCCAAGAAATCCTAATCACATATTTACCAAATCCAAGAAATCCTAATCACATACTTTACCAGGTTATCTTATGATGCTAAAGCAAAAGTGACCAGTTTCCTCCTTATGATACATAATATGGGCGATTGGATGTCCTGAATAGCTTCCAATCATCACTATGTCCAAGGTCTCTTAAAAACCTTTTTATGAACCCCACCTAGGATAGTACCCCAATGCACGCACCCAGACCTTACCTCGCAACTGAATAATATAGATATAACAAGTTATCAATCAACCGAAGAACACTGATATACCTAACTTTTGCTGCAAGTTGCTTGACAATTTCCTTTATCAAGGTGACAAATATTATCTCTCTAGATAAAAACTTTCAATCAAAAGGAAAAACAAAAATCTTATAATTACAACATTGCCTGCTGCACAAAAGAGCTAACAGGAAATCATTTTCTATTGAACTCCTTCAAAATGCAAAGGCTACATGGCAACAAAACCTGCATACAAATCCCTCCATTCAGTTTTACTGTAGAAAAGCAAAAAAAAAAAAAAAAAAAGAAGAGATGAAAGACTCCGAGTTCTAGATCACATCAAACATATATAATCAATAAAGTTTTACATTTCTCAAAAGCTTAACCCATTAGCTTTTGGCAAGTGTAGATTATACAAATCCCTCCATTCAGTTTTACCGTAAAAAAGCAAAAAAGGAAGAGGAGAAAGACTCGACTTCTAGATCACATACAACAACAACAACAACAACAATCATACCCAGTATATCCCGACGACAGCAAAAGCTATCGTTAGGGTCTGGGGAGGGTGAGCGGCAGGCAAACAATAAATTTTTACATTTCCTAAAAGCTCCATTCAGTTTAACTGTAGAAAAGCAAAAAAGAAAGAGACGAAAGACTCGAGTTCTAGATCACATCAACACATAGTCAATAAATTTTTACATTTCTCAAAAGCTTAAGCTATTAGCTTTTGGCAAGTGAAACTTATACATGTATATACTTTAACAGTCAACCTAAGGTAGGTATCATTGACACGTTCAACACATACAATCAATAAATTGTTACATTTCTCAAAAGCTTAAGCTATTAGCTTTTGGCAAGCGTAACTTACACATGTATACACTTAAACACTTAACCTAAGCTAGGTAATGACACGTTCAACACATATAATCAATAAATTTTTACATTTCTCAAAAGCTTAAGCTATTAGCTTTTGGCAAGTTAATTACACATGTATGAACTTCAACAGTCAACCTAAGCTAGATACCATTGACATGTGAACAATGTGAAGAATAGTAGCAGGGTGAGTAGTAATTTCTTGTTTTCTGCCTCAACAGATGGGGTTAAACCGTACCATTATCATCATCTCACCCGAAAGTTTAAGATGTTAGTGCAAAGCACACTTATGCATGTATACACCAAAATAGTTTTAAAAGTAATCTTTTACATAGTCACGGAACCGAATTTTTCTTCTTTCTTCATTTTGTCAAACCCATTCTACTTTCTTAAATATTCACACAACAACTTTATAGGCATCTGAATTTGTCAATGTACCATACTCCCGCTATAAAAGCAAGAATAGAAAAAAGTAATCTTTTCTGGGTCAACCAAGAAAATGCACATATGACTACAGAAAGACACATAAAAATGTCATTCGTTAAAAGAAAAATCACCTGAGCTCGATGGGAATGAAAAAACTGCCTCTTTTGTAGTAGGGCACGACTGTAAAGCAGATACAATTTAAGGAGCAACGTCAGAATAGATACATAAGCACTGAACTCTTTCGTGTCTCTCTTTCCATTTATAAATATGAGCGACTCTAACCAATCAAACAGTCAAATTGAGGCAATAAGTCAGAAACTAAAGCACGAGAACAAACATTAACTCAGACCAAGGTACACATCTATATCAGCTAACTTGTACGTGGCACATAAGATTATGCTGCAACTGTACATGTATAATCAATCCGCTCCAATTACATTTAACCTGAATGGGTTACAGAAATATTAACCACGAATGTGCTTCGTAAAGGATATGAAACTGAAGGCCCAAAGGAGATACAGAGAGAGAGAGAGGAGAGACCCATCAATAGGTGATTGTTACACAGCTACCAAATGAATCAGTGGTTTACAATTAGAAGTAGCTACTTGGGTGATAGGTGAAATTGGATTCTTGAAGGTCAGTGTATCTGTCACCACTTGATTATAGCAGTGTACCTGGAAAGATGGAGGGGCGATCCAATCAAGCATACATTTTTGTCCATTGAACTTTTGTCTACATCCAAGAGTGCTTTCTTTGCGTAATTAGCTTTCTTTACAAAGGGACTTGCAATTGATATTTACAAAAAAACAAAAAACAAAAACAAAAACAAAAACAGAAACAGAAGACTTGCAATTGATAATGCAACAGAACTTTTTTGTTAAATAAAGTCCTTTTGTTTTCTTGATCTAATAGTAGTCAACAAATTACTTTAACCAAAGATCAATCTATCTAAAATAAATCATGCTTCTAGGATACAAACAACAACACTCAATCTCTTTTTTCCACTATGTGGAGTCGGCTATATGGATCAATCATTTCTCTTGCGCTTTATTTTGATTTTATAATTTGTAAAATCAAAACTCATGGCCAGAAAGGAAACATTTCTTTTGGAGTACACAATATTTGATTGTAATTAATTTGCTGTGAATTCTATTTGGCTACAACACTGCCCAAGTATCGATGGGTATTACCCATCAGTGCCCAAGCACTTAGCAAGTGAAAATGTGGTCCCATTTATATCGATTCACATTCAAAATAGACTACACTTGGATGCCATTGAAACAAAACTACAAATCCTCCTCCATCCACAATTCAGCCCTCAAATGACTTACCTGGGAGCATGTGCTGAAGGTCTAGGACAAAAATGGACTTTATAGAGCTACGGAATTCCCATAGTAAGAGTTCTGAAAGCACAGAAGGCAGAATGCTACTTCTGCGATTTGACTCCATTTTACCTAATGACCACCTTTACTCCATAGGTATAAATACCAGAGGATGAAAATATTCCTCAGACAAAGAAAGACACAATCATAAGAAATCCTTTAATGCAATGCCACTTAATTGAGATAAACAAGGGCCTGATGGTTGACCAGCTTGACAGTAACAACAAAGAGGTTATTGGATAAACATCAAACATGAGGAACTTTCTGATGTAAAACGTTTTCATTAATTGATTGGCACAATGATTACTCCAACGAAACAGGGGGACAAACAAGCATTAATGTGATGGCGTACTTTTTCGGATCAGAACGCTCAACTGATAACTTTCGGCTCTTTGCAAATTGAAGCACCGTAGAAGTCGGAATGCTGCTTTCTGTCAATGGATGAGTATATTCAGGATCTGCATATGAACGATCTGTTGCAGAGGAAACCCTTCCAGTATTTGGGGTGGACGCATCAAGCTCCACACATGCTGCTTTACATACCACAAATTCAACATATTCAAAATGTCCAACTTCTAAAAATCACATCAACATGAATAAATGATTTACTAGCTTTAGTAAGTAGCAAACGACGACCAAATACCATCACCAACTGCTCAATATCCCAGTGAGAATCTCTCATGCTATGTTGGCTAGCAAAATTAAAGGAAGTGCAAGATAGATGCATGAACGGCAGTCTATCCTTTTATAGAAAGGTATTAGGAAGAATTACGTCTAAGATTTAAGTGGCAGATTTTCTTCACCTCTTCCACACAGAGGCACAATAATTGATAACGTCCCTTCTTATGATTCTTTAAGTTCCTAAGTCTTCTTGCTCAATCCATAAAATTGTCATGTCTCTATTCAAGCCAAAAGCACAGGCAAATAAAACTAGGAAACTGAAAGGTTAGAGACTCAATTAATTTCCAAGTAGCTTAATCAGGAAATTAGTACGTCATGTGCAAAGCAATTGATAATTTTGTGAACAAACATCATGTGTCTACGAGGCCAGTGGAAACACCACTATAGGATTAATAATCAACAATGCAACAAAATTCAGGAGTACGAGAAAGAAAACTTGCCAAACTGCTGTACAGTGTAGACATTTACATTGAAATATATTTTTCTTTGGAAAAACTCATTCCTGCTAAATATATACTCGTGATACATTCGGATGAAAACGTTGAGGTGAATGAATGAATATTAATTTTCTACACATACCGCATGGTGAAGGAAAACCAACCAATATTACAAATCATTGTGAAGCAATACGTCAGTACACAATATAAGACCAGATTGTAGCTGTGCAATAAGGGGAACAAATAATGCTTTCTTTAAACTTCGTCAAGATTGGAATCCTTTAAATTTATGTGTTCCTTGCATAATAAGGCACATATAAAGAAAGCAATTGCAAGTCAGAATGAGTGTAACACATGCTGTCTTAACCTAGTTAAGCTAAAGTTCAAGATTTGATTTGTGTTTGCCTAGTTCTTGGGCTAATCAGGCAATGTCCATTGTTGCCAACGATTATGATTTCGGTTACGACGACAAGGCTCTCTTTGAGAAGACCTATTGCTGGAGCGAAAAACCTAAGAAACTTCATCAACTTCAAAGTAGAGTGAGCCACTAGAATGGCATGATTCATTGATCAAAAAGGATTCCCTCCAGACAGAAAGAGAGTCCTTACTGTACGAGTAGTGACGAATAGCGGATATCGTATGATTGGTGTGAGGACAGGTAGCTAAAGAAGAACGCGCTGGTCCTCAAACAATTTTACGCGGATCGACACAATCAGGCTGCTCATTGCCCTA
>AP025057.1:33805509-33844042 GCA_036186865.1 Eustoma russellianum
GAGTGCGAGTTTCAAAGGAGTAGAGTGGATAGAAGAAGAAAGAAGATTTGACTATCTTGGGAGGATATTAGGATACCGGAGCTAGTTCTTTGAGCCACTAGAATGGCATGATTCATTGATCAAAAAGGATTCCCTCCAGACAGAAAGAGAGTCCTTACTGTACGAGTAGTGACAAATAGCGGATATCGTATGTTTGGCTTTTTTTGAAAGTGAAACGAATACTCAAAACAAAATTCAGAAGTACAAGCAAGGGGATTTTACCATTAATCCCATCATGAAATCCATTTGTTCCCATTGGCAAATCTGATTCTAAGACAAGAGGATGCACATGCTTTGCTCTAGAAAAGAAGTGTTTTGGCTTTTTTCGCTTCTGTGGCTTTGAACTGTCAACAAAAATATATGCACTTGGTCGTGTAGTGTTTAATTCACTAAGCAGATACAAGCAGAAGTATAAAGAAACATACCAAAACGAAAAAGTTTGCTGCTTAGGATCGACCCCATCTGCAACAATCTGCACATGTTGTATTGCAGAATGTGGTAATATTGTTGACCAATGCTAGTAATCAAACTTCGGTTTGTCAACCCATGTTATCTAAAGGTCCTCGGATACGAATTGAAATAACATTCAAAATAAGTCATCCAAACTACCGCAAGAACACTTGACGACAAGCAGAGTTAGTACCATACCCCCCTCCCAATTCTTCCCCTTCTCCCTTCATTTGTTTTTCTGACCCTTCGAAATAAATATGGTTTGACAGAACACGAATATTTTTTGCTTTCCCGGAATTACATAGACAGAAAACAATAAACGGAATCCGAGCACTTCGCAATGACAAAGACCAGCATTATAGTTATTCAGTCAAAGATCTGGTTCTTCGCATACACCAAATAGTTTCACACACCAAAGTAGCAAGGGTGAGAAGATGCACTGACCACCATTAAGCACGCTTTCTAACACATTTTTTTTAAAAGTTACATTTACATAGATATATGCAAATATACACAGAGGTATCTACTATAATAGGCAATACCAAGAGACTATTGTTCAGAGTGAGAATGGAAGAGTATGCCTAATCCAGTAGACGAAAATAGCTTCCTAAGCAAAGGAGACCAAAATGCAAAGGGACTCTAGATGGTAGCAAAGGAAGCTAGAGTTCAAAGTGATGCAAAAAGGCCATCAAGGTAGGGAGATAGTGAACATAATGAATGGAACAACCATACATATATGTATCCTAGGTAGACCAAATTCAAAAACGCAGACAATAAAATATATTCAAGCCAAAGCAGGCATGCAACCTCAAAATCAAAAACAGACAGTACAAATTGGGTATTAGTTGATGATCTTCATAGATAGGCCCAGGCTTAAGGCAATCTTCCAGTTTGTTTTGTGTCTTCTTATGCCTCTTCAAGAAGCAGCAAAGGACCTAATATTCCGTGTAATCTCCTAGATGAGATATTGACCAGACTCATAAATGAAATTTATGAATTTTATGAACTTCCTGGATGATATCTTGACCAGACTCATCAATGAAATTTATGAACTTTAGAGGCATTTCTCCAACTTTATTTTCAACATATATTCTTGCAAAAACCACTCGAGATTGAGAAGTAGTTCATCTGTCCATAAACATATGCTTTCCAATAAGACTGCCCAGACCGCTCTGAACTTGCATGTTAAAATACTGGATCCGAAGTCTAGGAAGTTGGACCCCCACAGAGATAGCATCAAGTTTTAGTCGTTGAATAGGTTTATCTGGAATCGAAGACCACAGAAAAAGAATCTTGCTCTCAAAAGGCATCAGAGAAAGTTAAAAAATGGGCCTGACCTAAAACCCACTCTACTATGCGACAACTCATAAGTACCAAATCATCAAATTTGCTTTGATTCTTCATACTGAAAACGAAAGACGAACAGATCGTCATCAAGAACTCTGAACTTCAAGAAGACCTTTGGAAGTCCATCGATCTTCAGAGAAACTCTTCATATTTATGAAAGAGGTGGTATTTTCCATGACCAGTCCAACAATCGTAGAGCTCTATTTATGTTTGTTTTCAGCAACAATTTCTGAGTTGATGGCGAAGAAGTGCTAACTATTATCAGAATCGGTTGAAACATAGGACAAGGTCGAGGAAGTTCTGGTGTAAAATCAGGCTTAAGTAAAGATGCCCAAGCCGATTTTGCACACACAATGTTTTGCATGTTCTAGATATGACCTAGATCATAAGATCCGGCCATTTTGAGAAGAAATAAAGGAGAAATGTACTTTCCGACCACTTGTCGCAACAGCCAGAGTGTCAGTGAAGACGCGAGGTTGTGTATCAAGTGTTATCGAGGAGAGAGAAAAAGATTTTGGGGGTGAATGAGGAGAGGAGATGTTACCGTTATTGGCCAAAGGAGGAAAGAAAAAGAGCCGTTGCAGCTGGTTGCGGAAGGAGGAGGAAAGAGAGAGACGGGGGTGGCTGGGGGAGGGGATCTATCCGTTAGGGGAGTCAGGGATTAGAGAGAAGGAAGAGGAAATATTTTTAGAGAGAGAAGTTGACTATTTTTTGATTTTGCTTTGTAACACAATTCACGTTTTATGTTTGCACTAATCAATCTGACAAGAAATCACATTCTACATCCGTCAGACATATTTTCTTTCTTTCAGGAGATAAATGTTGAATGCACGAAGAAAGAATTTAAAAGGAAAAAAAGGTGAGTGGCAATATATTAATTTATAGATATGTACTCAAAATAATTAAACGTGAAACGAAAAACATGACACCAACAATCTAGTATGGTTCAAACTTTAAGCATGGTGTTGAAACATAAGTAGCCAGAATAATGACTTCTGAAATTAGAGGCTTACAAATGAAAAATGCAGATGTTGGTATCAACTTTCAGGCAATATGCTTTTTGCACATCCTACTCAACTTTTCATATAGGGGCCTAGCTATGGAAATCATTCGAAAGAATCAGAAAACCGACCTCAGACCTCCATGTGTCTGTCCTCACAGAGACATTCACAGCCTGATAATCCTCCGTGGCCTGCAAGAGGTAGGAAATTGTTAATCAAGCCCAAGGCAGAGAGCATAACGAATTCAAGGAGAACTCAGCAGTTAACCAACCCAAAATTCATAATTAAACAGATCGTGCGACGAGGACAGATGAAATCTCAAACCCTGGTAACATAAAAAGAAGAGTAGAATCAATTCCATGTCACTAGTGAAAGATAAAACATACGTACAGACTGAACTACATGTCTCTGTGTTACTGTTCACGTATGTGCATATGTATATTTATATGTAAATAGGTATAAAATGTAACCGCTGGCACAAAATTGATTGTTACCTTAAAACTTGCACATTTCACCAAGCAGAAAGGACATGAGAAGTCTTCAGTGACTGAAAATTCATAGAATGTATCAGATTTACCAGTGGAAAACTCAGCAGTTTATGTATGCATTAAAGAAAAAGGATAATTGTCAGCTACTTTCCTTAAGATAAGAGAACTCTTTACATTAGATCAGCAATGTATTATATTCCACTAACATGAAAGTTCAAGGTCAAGAGGCCACTGTTCTTGAAGTACAATGCCGCTCACAAACATCCCCCCCCCCCCCAGCCACACACACAGACCCAAAAAGAAAAGGAAAAGAAAAACAAATGGTTCACAGCTGAAAATTTGTTGACGGCATGATCATTCCCTAACAATTCTGTTACACATCAAAAAAGAAGCTTGACAAATTTAGCATGTTAAACAGAATTATCCACATGACAAGATGATGGAGAGAACAAAAAAAGAAAGAAAAAAAAAGGATGTCCCATGAAGGAAAGATGCAACTCAATAACAATAGGCAAATAAAGAACTGATCATGCCCAGCTCTTCTTGACTGCACAATGATTTGTAAACACGGTTTCGAAGACTTCTATTCCAAATCCTTTGCTGTGGAAACAAGTTGCAGAGCCATACTTTTCTCCCATTTTATTTTTCTTACTATTTTGAAGGACTCATCCAACTAAACTTAGCAAGCCAGCAGCAGACTAATCAGAACAAGGACCTACTTGAGAAAGAAACTCATTATGGACAATAATATACTGAGCTAAGCAAGCAACATTATGTTTCATCCACAATTAAAAAAGCAACATATGCAGAATACTTAAAGACAAGAATCCATAGTAGATGAGTTTGATTTATAAAAATAAATATGATGTTATAATGCAGCCAATTCCACCAATTGCATCTATCATTCAAAAATCAGAGTATGCAAACCTAATCCAACTTTGTTCCAAGCATGACAAAGCCATTTGCATGAACGAAAAAACTGGATCTTATTTCAATCATTTAAGCAACTTCTTGTGAGAAAGAAATTATTCTTCTGACAGTACCAGAAAAATAAAGTTCGAACTTGTGAAGATAGAAATTGCAATCGGCAAGAACTATGATGAGCTAGAAGATATGGTCAACAAGTTTCAAGACTGCAATTGAAAGCTACCTTCAGTCCTTTGTAATTTGTTGTTGTAGTACCTATAATTGAACACAACATTTCCAGCCCTCAACCTAGAAGAACACGAGAACCAAATTTAGTGAATTCAAGTAGGATTTTCTTCAAATTTATATATCAAACAGACAAACAAGGTAGAAAGCAACATCCTTATTGCTAAAAGACCAAGGAAGTGGGACAAATTCAGAAGTGCATCAAAATTTCAAAACCACGAAAAAAAGAGTAAATAAATCAAAACAGGTGAAATAAATTCAGTTAAATTAATAGTTTACACTGTATCTTCAATGTCCAAATAAAGTAAAGGATGCTAGTTACATAGCCTAACTCAAAATTGCATACAATACACAATCAGAAGACCAGACTCACTGTACCAGACGGTGAGAAAAAAAAACTGAAGCTCCAAATCTAAAATTCCGTGACTAAAAATGATGAACAAAGGCTTTCAAGTATATATGTGCTTGAACGTGTCTGAGATAGAGGGGAATGTATATGTATATATGATCTTATACATATACATACATTTGTTCCACATTTACAATTGTGTGTGTGTGTGTACTTTATGTATGTAAAGGTCAGTATGATGCCGTGAACCAATTCCACGATTCAATGAGGTCGCAAAGTTTATATCTCCTCATGCATGCTGCATTAAGTTTTGGTATCAATTTCCTAGGGAAGATCATTCAGCGATATACAGCCACTAGGAAGCCAGCTGACTGGATAGCCATGAATTTTGCCATTCCAAGACTTGAATAATTTCAAGTGGCTGACAAGCCTGAAACAAATTGCTAAATCTACTAGCACTAGCGATATTTACACCTGAAGCAAAGATCCTGACCAAATTCTTCAACCACTATGAGATCACATAGAAGACTAAGGATATAACACCCGGGGGGATATAAAAAGGTGAAAAACACGTCCAACTTTACATGTAAAAAGGGAGCTGATTTCACCTCATTATGTGAGGCAATGAAGAAGATGTGATATCACTAAAAGAATACGAGTCATATGGAGATCGATCTTTTGCCCCGACTTCTTCGGCAATAAAGATTACTCTCAATTGCTCTGCCAAAGCCTTGCAAGAGGCAAAAGTAATAATAAACAGCCTATAACGAATGACGGATGTGATAGTAGGAAATTTCCTTCGCATAATGAAGAGTCCCAAAACATTACCAAGTTTGCAGTGGCTGGAGCTGCCTGGAATGTAATGCATCCATCGCCATCTGTGCATCTTGACTATCCCAAGAGCAATCCCAGAAAATAAGATAAAAAGAGTAAGCACAAAAGAACAATTAACATAAGAAGTACAATGTGCCTCACGAAACCAAATGAGTCCCACCCATGTACAGATAAAATGGATATAAAATTTACAACAGACCATGACCTTAATTTAATGGAACATTTCAACAAATTTTAACCGATATCAACATCTATTCTTTCCATACAGCAACCAAGAGTCAAGATACAACGAGAGAATATTTTCAAATTTTGAACATGTACCAGCGATCAGATCCAAAGTTTTGGCATACATTTTCTTTTTAACTCAATTTCCATATATATATATATATATATATATATATATATATATATATATATATATATATATATATATATATATATATATAGCAAATATACATACAGTTTTGGCATACCTTGATAACACAAGGATGTAAATCTACCGTCAGTATTGTTTCAGATCTCTCCCCTAAACTCAAATTTGGAGACTTTTCCCAAGATAAATGGAGCAGTTCCATTGGTATCTTGCCTACCATGCAGTGCCCTCCTTGTGCTACCACCAAAAAGAATCAAGTTATCAAAAGAAGGATACCAGAAATCTTACATTTGTGACTCTACAAAGAAATCGCACTGGTTGACGTTGAAATAAATATTTATACATTAATGAACAATCTGTTGATTACTTTACAAGCAGTCCTCGCTGTTATTTGTTTTGTGCAGAATTCTCATTACAAAATATCACTTGAATTTAGCTCTCTGATATTAGAAGAAGGTCAAGACATGATCAGCGATTAAACATGTCACCACACATTGAAATAGATACAAGGAGCTAAGGTAAATGATGGATTAGACAGAGAGATGGACGTGCGCATACATATATATCAAGGTCGTAGTTCCAAAATGTTCTAGAGAACAAAATAATATGTAGTTGATTGGAAAGGAAAAGGCAGAAAACCAAAACCATATGCCTTTCTACTGGAGTTAAGACTGATTAAATTATAAAAAGGCTTGAAGGAGCATTATCTTTTTCTTTTCCTCTTTTGTGTGTGTAAGCAAGGAGGAGCATTCTCAATGATGAGTTCAAAAGGTTAAGCTTTTTTAGTCTAACAATTCAAATCAGAGAAACTTGTCTAATAGCAAGAAATTCAAAACTACGGGAGATCTAGAACTTCAAAACTGAAAGGGGAGTTGCAAATGGAATTCGATAACTATGTCTTGTTGTAGTGGTCTTAATGAAGAAATACAGACTCCAGATAGACCTCGTTTTTCCTGTCTTCTCTTTTTCTTTCTATCACTTCCTTTTCAAGTATAAAACATTTCCTTCTAAGTTCATGCAAACTTGAAGTTATACCAGCTTCTTTTCAAGGTTTTTAGCTATCACAGTGAAGCTCAAATCCATGTTTTACTTATTTCCGAGTCTATTTCTACTCAAAGTAGTTTATTGTTGCAGATAAGAGCTATTAGCCATCTCGCATGCTCACAACCCACTCGGAAATGGAGAAACTTTTTTTTGCACTTTAAGGAGCCTCATCAACCAATGCCTACTGAAACATTCAGGATGACATCTAACTTACTTTGAAATGACGCAAAATCCGAGTGGTTCCCAACAGGTTCAACTGAAAAGGGAACACCATTAGTACTACAGAATATTCAAACTCTTCCCATGTCAAAGGAGGAGGATTTGCAACAGCATACCACAACTGATGAATAATATTGCAAGAGAACCACATTTGATATCTGCTGAAAGCTTACTGAACTCTGGGAGAACAAATCTTCCCTGCACTTGACTTGCCCCTTCATCACCAGCAAAGGTGCTTAAGGTGAAACACCTTTTGAAATGATAACAAGAAGACTGCTGTGCTCACACAACATCAGTGAAACTGAACTCATTAATCTTTATGGACAATCCATGCTAAGTGCAACAAGGAAGAAGACGAACCTCAGCAGTCGAAAAATTAGATGCTGGCCTTGCCAACATTATGAACAAAGGAAAAAGACTCTTAACCTGCAATCCATCATTTACAGATGCTGGCAGAGAGACTGCCACTTCTATCCTGGCAAATGCAGAAAGACATAAGCTTAGTTATTTAAGCACACATCAGCTTTTGCACAAGAAAAAGTATGTCATACATTGCAAACAAACTCTGAGATAATAACAGTATATTAGGAGATTCTGTAGAAAAAGGCAGAAACTGAAGACGAGCACAAGTTATTCCAGGAAAATGCACTGGTAGAATTTGCATAGAGAAGCTTTCCTTGAGTCAAAAAGGAAACACCAACATAATGAAATAATTGGTCATGAATTTTCCTATAAAAGCTGGTATAAGCTTCTAGCATAGCAACACAAACATAAACAAGGTTCAGTCACAAATAAAGGTACCCCGAATTCTAAAACAGTAATGATCATAGTTTCTCAACTTTTTACAACTTTCTTCCGCTGCAAGATTTACTTCCCTCCAATGCTCAGGGGATGCTTCGATACAAGATATTTTGTTTGACATGTGAAAGTTACAATAGGTGTTTGGATTCTATCGGGTTTAGAGCAAGATTATTTTGATTCGATAGGAAAAAAGAAAAGAAAAAAAGAAAGGTAAGAGAGAAAAGTTACTTCTTTCCAATGAGACATCACTTTTTCTCAAATAAAAGAACAAAAAAAATTTCTTTTCAATTTGTAAAATGTGATACTCATTCACCCGTAGGGTTCGAGATGAAGTATCAGTTAGATTGACTGGCACTTACAGAGTTCATGTTATTCTTTTGGCATAGAAACATCACTATAATTAGTAGTGATGTGTTTTCTTCAACACTATTTTCCTTATAAACCATCTTATGCTTCAAGAAATGTCTGTAATGACATGTAACATCGATTTTCACTATACTTCTATTTATTCCATTCATCACCTTTCAATAGGGGGTTAAATTTACCAAACTACCTTTTTTTTCCTTTTCTTTTGGTGTACAAGAGCAAAATATACTAGTTATCTCTTAAATAAGATGAATAGAAATATCAATGAAATAAGATAGAACAGCAGAAGAAAATTTTACTAAACCATGGATGGAGCTCACAAAAGTTCAGTTCACATTGGATTATAGAAGCATTATTTTTATAGTTTCTGTTAAATATTCACTATCAGGCCCTTTTACACATGAGAAATTTACACCTTCCACTAGCAGGAACGACCTGTACCCACATACAACCAAACTTCTAATTTCAGTAACATGTAAAACAACGATTCCACCTAATGGGTGATACTGTGGACAAATTTATAAATTAAACATCATAACTTCCGCATGTTTTCTAGGGAAGTCACAAGTTTCATAATGAAGGCTTAAATTGCACTAACAGATTGGAGGATGTAAATTGCACATTCGTCGATAAATTAGTTTGTTAAAAGAGAAAAATACGCATGTTTTAAGCACGTTCACATAAAGTAAACGTGCATAAGTAGTAATCAGGTTTTTGCAGTTTGAACCAATTATGAGTTTCATCAAGATAGAGCAAAAAAGCAAAAGCAATAGATTGGCCAAAGAAACGCAACCTCTTTTTGTGCTTGGCATGAATTTTGTAGCGCAAGCATCTTTGAAGGAATAAAGGCTGCAAAAAACCAGCTAAGTGTTAGATTCCACCAAAGTATACAGGAAGCCTGATGCATTCCTAAGTTCAAACTTGACGGCTGATGCACATACACACGTAAATGTGCATCGATACAAACACTCTTCTCAAGGTTTCCAAAAAAACAGGAGTCCTATGAGGAAAGCTCCAACACTGTCAAAGAAGTGCTCTGCATAAAAAAAAATAAAAAAAATAAAAAACTCCGAGTTCAGCAGCTAATAGATTTATGCTGAGCATTGTTCCCAAGTTTTCCCTATTTGATTATTGATCTACAACAAGACGGACCCAAGTAAAACTTTGTGCTTAAATTTCAAAGGTGGCATCTTAACCATTTAAGGAAAATAATTACATGTCTATAGGTTCTAGACACAATTCTCTTCATGAGACGATCTCCACAAAAATTTAAACCCTTGTTTAAGAATAAAACTGACTAATTTCCGACAAACTTGTCATTATGGTAGTCACCGTAGAATTATGAATGAGTGTTCAATTAGCAAGTGATCATGCTTGACGCCCTTGATAAAGGTAGATCATGTCACAAACCAAAATTTGTTTCAGGTGTACTAATCGGCCAGTTAAGCAGTGCATGAATTATTTTGGTGCTGTATGATATCTGCCACGAAGAAGGCAAAAATAGTGAAGGCCTAATTTTCTCTATCAAGGGAAATTTTACAGATCATATAGAAGTTACGATTACAACCCTGCTCAAACACACCAACACAATGGCATCCCAACATTGGTAACTTAAGAGTACCTATAAGCACCAATAAATTTGTCATCTCTGCATATATTAAATGCATCACACATAGGAATCAATTAAAAACATATGAACCAGCTTCAGTGTGGAAGTATTGAAATGTCTCACAAGTTTAATAATTCTTCTGCATAATCAGTTAAAAAGGAATCCCAGCACTAACTTATTCATGACAATTCCAAATTTCAGGACCAAGTACCCAACCCACCAATAAAATTCTTTAATAAATATGTTGCTGTTAAAGTAAAATTAAAAATTCAAGATGATACACACTTATATCCAAACATGTAATAACGCAAGAGAAACAAACTTAGTCAGTCCAACAATTACTTTACTAAGAGCACGCCGCTGTAGGATGTTATACAGTTCCACAGGCTTGCAATAAATAGAAAGACTTTCTTCAGCTGCAGCTTCCTCTTCTGCAGACAAATGTACACGAGAATCTTGACGGCACATCTGGTCTGCACCTCTAGAACAACTGCAACTGCAAAGATAATTCCTGTTCCACAAATTAGCAATCAAAATGATCTTTCCCTCTGTTTAACAACTATATCACCAGTTGCTTCTGCTAAACTTGGTTAAGAAGACATAAGACATGTCCTTAAAACAGCACAGCATGATGACACTCTCTACATATGTTGGAAATAAAATAATATACATCTGTACAATAAGAAGAGGTTTATTTAAAAAATTGCATATTCACACGTGTATATCCATATATAGGCAAAATATAGGCCCATCCTAGCTGAGTGCCAGCATGATATAATCCTCACAGGCAAATTATTCCTTATGTTATGGTTAATGAGTGTGTAAAAGTTACTCACTGGCCATAAAAAGTTTCTCATTTCTGTATAGGTGAAAGATTTACCAACGCCCAGAACAAAAGAAACCCAAACAAAGAAAGCTTACGTCGTTTCACGGGCCACTAAAGGTATGCCTGGCATGCTTCTTATACAAGTTCAAGACATCAACATTTCGGAGACCCTTAACGAAGCAATACAAAAACCTATGCAAAAAGGACCAAAATCAGAACAGAAGCTATATCTTAACACTCTGAATTGCTGGAGCTGCGGAAAGATTTTAGTATAACAGATAAAAACGAAACTCCTTGATGGAAGTGAAAGAGAATCAATCAGGAAATAACAATGTGAGGACAATGACATCTAACTAAATTTCACACTAAAACCTAGCAGCTGAAGCGGTCTAAAACAGAGTTGACTATGCAAGGAACGAAGCCAATGAGGTGGAGAAGAAATGAAGCAGTGACGGTGTCAGTAGTTACGGGAGCTTCCGAGGATCTCACGGCGGCTGCCAGCGTCAACGGCTAATGGTCGGAATACGTCGGGATTTGTGACTGTTTTCGATTAGCAACCGGAACCGAAAATGAGAAGCGGATAAACGGAAATTAGACGTTACTTAAATCCCAAGATTCAAGACTATATTAAGGAAATACTGAAGTCAAGAGCCACTAAAAAATTATAAATCAGCGTTTAATAGTTTAATAATTGCGATAAGTATAATGGAGATACAAAATGGAAATTTGAGGGGGAAAAAAACATTTTTTATCACGCCACATACTTCAATAGTTTTGAATCAAATCAATAGTTTTCTTAATAATGGAGAAAAAATATTCATCACACGTAACAATAGTTTTGAATTAAATCAATCAAATACTTCAAGATGCTTGTTTAGATGTGAAAACTATATAAGTTTTTTTTTTTTTTGCATAATATGATCTAATTTAACAATAACCATTTATTAATCATAATTTTTTTTAAAAATCATATAAATCAAAAAACTTTGTTGAAGTAGTTTAATAAAGAGGGCATAATAACATATCATATAATGTTATCCCTATTTTTTAACATTTAGCTTTTAATATTGTTAGAATATAATGATATAATAAAGTCAAAAAAATACCGACAGCTTGATAATCATCTTGCTACATAAAATTGCCACCATCATATCATTCTTCAACGACCACCCTGTCCTTCACCTCCATATTTTTTTTCTTTTTTGAAGGGTCCTTCTCCTCCAATAGGTCTCTCAATACGTTCCACCTTTATACCAACAGTCCCCCATCCTTCACCCTACTCCTCCTTACCCACCGTCCGACACATGACACCAGAGAGTGGTGGTGAAGCTAGATGGGAAAATGGGATGGAAGAGGTGTATGAGAGGGACTGTTGCCACGTGGCGGATAATGAGAAAGGAATTGAGAGGTTTGAGGATGAGGAGATCTCATTCCCTTGTAATATGGTTATTTTCATGCCCAGATTGGCTCTGACAATTGGATTGTCATATTGACAATGATGGAACGGGGAGAAAGAAGAAAGAGATGGGGAGAGAAACATTTAAAGATCCAAAAAAATCCTATATTTAAAAGAATAAATATAATAAAAACGTATATGAGTACCATTCAAGTATTAAATGTTAACAAAAATTAATTCTTTTCAGTCCAGGGAAAACAAAAAGCCTGATGTTCATAGCGACGTTGTGAGGCCTGAATAGACGTTAGGATTGGAATCGGCTAGACGAATCCAGGTCGTTACAAATATAATATCAAAGATGATTATCGTCGTCATGACGAAAATGCTAAATTCTGAGACATCAGGAAGATCATAGTTCTTTGGTAGGTTCCAATGACGATGTTGATATAGTAAAAGGGGTGAAATATAAAGACATAAAACATTTCACATTAGAAAGAAGTACGATTATGGCATGGTGACTAGATAAATGCACTATAGTATCAAAGTTGACTAGCATCGTTAGGACGCAAAGGCTAAAATCATAGACATTTAAAAGGATTATAGTTATTTAATAGGTTCCAATGAGGATGTTGACTCATTAAGTGGGATAAAATGTAAAGACCTAAAATACTTCTCATATTAGAAAGAAAGAATATGATGACATGACGGCTGAACGAATCTGGATCGTTACAATTATAGTATCAAAGCTCACTAGTGTTGGTAGGACAAAATGATCAAATCTGGAACATTAGGAAGATCATGGTCCCTTAGTGGATTTCAGTGAGGACGTTGACTCATTAAGATGTGAAATAAAGACCAAAAAAACATATCACATTAAAAATAAGAAATATGGTGACATGATATATAAGCATGATTCAATTACTAAACGTCAGCAAAGATTAATCTTTTTCAGGTCAGTATAGATGAAAAGGTTAATTTGATTGATGATCAGTAATACCTATCTATAGTGACGTCATCAGACCTGAATAGACATCCAATCTAGAATTGACTAGATGAATCCGGATCATTAGAATAAGGATGGCGTAAAGGATAAAGGGTGGGGGAGGGGGAATGATACGTATGATGAAATTGATGGAAGTGGAGAATTTGTTGGTCGGTGAAAGAGATGTTGGTGGCAGTTATATCTAAAAGACTATCACAAAGATGGAGTTAATAGTGGAATGAGTTTTTTTTTATTTTACTGTAATTATCGAAGAAGATAAATAGTTAAAAAGACAATAAAATTTGCTTTAATTAACTTTTGTCATTCACAAATAAGTGAAATGTATATGAAAAGGACAAAAAAGCGAGTTTTATTCGAATAAGTTCATGACTAATCATGTCTTCGAAATCATAGTTTCATGTCTAAAGACAAACAAATTTTGTTTCATCCAATTTCTCAAAAGTCTAAAGTTAAAACATTCACACCAACAACAACAACATTACACATTGCCATAGAGACTTCCAGTTATGACAGGATATGGGAGTCGGATGTACGCAACCACACCCATTTCGTTTTAAGAAAAAAGAAAGAATGAATATCGTGATGAGAAAAGAGAGCAGTAATATCTTTAAAAAACAATCAGACATTTAATTAGATTCGCATGGACAATAATTGTATCAAGTAATTACTTTCCTTAAACATCAACCAAATTTCAAAGACTTGGAAAAGAGCAAATATACCAAGTAAAAACCAGAATTTTTGGGTATGCAAAACATGAAGAGGAATAACAACTCACCTCATATCCATCATTTTTGATTTGCCTTATACAAAGTTACTGAATTTGATAATCCGATCTAACCGGCTTTGCTTTGTCTACTGTCTGCTGCTTGAACACCAATGGGGGAAATGTTTTTGCATAAGATTAATCAAAAAAATAACAATAATAAAAATAGATCGGACATGAAGAAGATAGACCGACTGAAAGGGGAGGAAGGAGGGGGGGGGCTGAGGAGGCGGAGTTAAAACGGAAGAGAATGGTAGAATTAGATTTTTCTATCGATATATAAAACGAGAGAAGAATGGTGCGATTTAGGTTTTTCTGTCGATATGTAAAACAAGAAAAGAATTGTAGAATTAGGTTTTCGTGCCGATATATATAGTTGGTTTGGGGTGGAGGCGGGGCGAAGGAGACGGGAAAGTGTAGGCGGCGGAGTTAGAACGGACAGAGAATGGTAGAGTTAGGTTTTCTTGTATATATGGAAACATATATAAGTATCCGTATACCAAAATTGCATTTAGACGTCATTTCATTAACATAATCACTCAAAAATACATTTTTAATATATTATAATATATTTGTGTGTGTATATATACATATATAGACACACATATACACATATATATATATTGTGTTTGTATATATAGATATATATTTGTCAAACTTGCACAAAAACATGCAAGCACACACAATTTCCAAGTAGACATCCTACATGAATTTAACAAAATCTGTCATATTTTCCATTTATATCCCTATGGAGGACCAAACTAAATCGATAATTATAGAATCAAATATTAACCACAGTCTGCATATATATATGTATGTATGTATAATGATTGAATAGCAATTTTTTGATCTTAGAAATTCGGTCTTAAATTCCGTTCCTCAAACAAAAAAAAAACGTACTATTTACTAGACAGCATGCTTCTCGTTACTCATTTAATCAGAAATTTTTAAACTTGAATAGTTCCAAAAAATATATATTTTCCCTTTCTTTTTTTAAGAATAATACAAAATATATGCTTAAACATTTATGTCCACATCTCCGGTTCCTTCTCATTAATCACTTAATTAACAACTTCTAATTTTTTTTTGGAAAACAGGGATCTTTACTGATAATAAACTGTCCTGGAATGTACATCAGCATATCTAAGAAACTAAGATTTCGTACTACTGCTACTCAATATGCTAGGCTCATGATTAAGAGTATGTACAAAACCCTGCTGAAATAAACGACTTGCTATTTCCCTGTACACTTAGATCGGTGGCGGTAGTTTATCGATACTGCCATGTGTAAGTTGGTTTCTCCAGTACCATATACTCGATACGGTCTCTCGAAAGGCATATCGTCATTCCCATGGTGTTGCAGTTTTTTCCCAGGAAGAGGATAAATTTGACATAACCCATTCGTGTGGAAGAGACGGTTGTGTAAATTGATTCCATATCTGAGGCTGTAGTAAGAAGCTCCATATTTGTTTTGCCCACCAACAATCTCGAAGAACGTGTAAAATAGTTTCCTCGTCCTGTCCGCACATGCTACATATGCTCTGGTCGCCGATATGTCGAGAGCGCAGAAACGTGCCTGTAGGCAGGCATTGTGACATATTTGCCACATTAGCAAGTTGTATCTTCCTGGCCCCCGCATGGCCCATATGTTATACCACTGTGATTGCTCTGATGAGTTGGCTGCTATGCTCATATCGTAAGCACTTTTCACAGTGAAGTTTCCCGAAGCAGCGGCCGTCCACCGTGGTACGTCGTCGACGATTTCTTCCGCCGCTTGTGACCCCTCCAGCCCGGGTGAGAACATTGGGATTATGCTCAAGATGTGTTTCTATAGCAAGGATGTATTGCGTGGTGGTCTGCCATGCAAGATGTCGCCATATTTGCTTCGGAGTACATTAACCCACAGGAGATCATGTCTAGTGATTAACTTCCACACCAGTTTGGACAACATGGCTATATTCATATTACGAAGCCGGATGATTCCTAGACCGTCTTGGGATTTTGGTCGACAAGCAAGTTCCCAAGAGCACCAATGCAGCCTACGAACTTGATCTTTCTCTCCCAGAAAAACTTTCGTAGTAGTTTGTCAATCTCATCTACTACACTATGCAATGCAGACAGAACAACTTCTAAATTTCGACTAGTTCAAATTATATGTTCAACATTTCATTGATTTTAAATGTCATGTGAATAAGCTTGTAAAAATTATAATATCGTAAGTTTTTTAATTATGTTTACTGAATTCTCTCACTAACACACTAGCACATCATATTCCTATTATTGTGTCATTTATGCAGATACATATAGAGCCGGGGGTCTCACCGAAATCAAATTCTCTAACCCTTACGATAGTGGTATTGTTTCTCTGCCGCTCACCCTCCCCAGACTCTATCGATAGCTTTTGGTGTCATTGTGATATATTGAGTTTGATTTATTGATTGATTGAATAAGCTTGTAAAATTTAGCATCAACACAGACGGTAGCATATGGTCATATGCATTGATCGACACAGTTTGACGCAATTTTCATTATAGGCCATCGGAAAACAACATCTGTGTGGGCATACTTACGTAATATGATGTGCTAGTGTGTTATAAACAAAAGTCTCTAAGACAATTAGATAATGTTGTTGTTATTAACATGTAAACTTTTAAAAACATAGCAAATCCATTAATGTAAGTAAGTGAGGCAATACATTATAGTATATATGAATGTCGACATATGTTGTTGCTTACAAATATTTTATGAATAAATTTCTTTTCATGTCTATCCCGCACAAATGTGTATAAAAAAAGTTATCCAAAATTCGTATAATATCCTCAAAAAAAAAAAAAGATTCATATAATCAATCCACGGTATTTCAACCCAGTATCGAGATAAAGTGTGACAACGATGATGTCACTTACGTGGACAGATGAGTCTTCATGACGTACGAAGCACCGCCAAAGTTAGAAAGCAAGTATTGGATTAACAACAAAAATAGCTCTCCAAGGCCGTGATCTTCGGTTTCCAAAATCATGTGGTAGTCTTATTTTCTGAGGATTCATATAAATAGAAATTTTGCAAATTAAAGAAAAGGGTGGGTGATGGGCAGGGATTTCTTGAGGAAGTGCTCGCAGTGTGGGCTCAATGGGCATAACTCAAGAACATGCAATGGGAAAAGTTGCATCAGGTTGTTTGGGGTAGATATCAAGACAGATCATTGTGGAAATGGTAATGATCATGATCATGATCATGATCATGGTCATCAAGAGATACAAGATGAAGCTATTAGGAAATGCAAAAGCATGGAGAATTTGCCCACGTGCAATCATGAAGGGAATGATGTTGATGTTGGCTATTTGTCTGATGGTTTAATTCATAAATCATCAAACGCTCATTCAATCAATGAAAGAAAGAAAGGTTAGTTTTTATGTATATCTTAGAGCAACAATTGGCATACAAATCTTAGTACCAATGCATCCCATTTTAAGGTTTCCAAATGTTGTGATTGGTGACTGTGGTGCAATAAATTTTACAAAGAGTTGATGGGAGTTTTATGATGTTTCTTTTATCCTCTGAATGGGACACATGTTTGTGCAATCTCATTAGCAACTTACTCAACTTTATCACAGGATGACCATGGAATATTACGTGTCATCGAGAAATAGACTATGTGTATTTATAACATATGAGTATGGTACATCCGACTGAGAGCCTCTAAGGTAACAGAGTAATGTTGTTGTATTTTTCTATGTTATGTGTGTTTTGGTAACATTGCATTGTGTTTCAAGGAATTGCTATATCATATTAGGTAGGATTCGCAAACAAAAGGGCTAATGCTACAACCAGTCCATAAATTGTTAAAGCTTCCATAAAAGCTAGACTAAGCAATAGAGTCCCCCGTATTTTTCCCTCTGCCTCAGGCTGTCTCGCAATACCCTCTACAGCTTGACCCGCGGCAGTTGGCTGCGCTTCTTATATTGTGAAGTAGCAATTGATCGACACAGCTTGACGCAATTTTTATTATGTGTCATCGGAAAACAACATCTCTGTGTTTCTAACATATAGGCATGGTTGCATATATCCGACCCTTCTATACCCGTCATAGACGGGAGCTTTTAAGACAATGGGGTAATGTTGTTGTTGCTGTTGCTACATTATATTAGGAAATATATGAAACCTTCAGATTTTGTATCCATAATGTCTTCCTCATCTCTTTATGCAAGGTTCTTTAGGTAATAAAATCTCCCATATATGCTACCATCAATATAATTCTTGGCAAAATTTGTGTGCAATCAGGAATACCATGGTCGGAAGATGAGCACAGATCTTTCTTGATTGGATTGGAAAAGCTTGGAAAAGGTGACTGGAAAGGTATCTCTAAGAACTTTGTTCCAAGTAGGAATCCAACACAGGTGGCCAGTCATGCCCAGAAGTACTTTCTAAGAGCTTCATCAGCCAAAAAGAGAAGGCGTCGATCAAGCCTTTTTGACATACCCTTTGATGCATTGGTAATTCTTTGACAGCAAAATCTCTCTTTTCATCATCCATCTCAATATAAAAGAGAAAGATATATGGTAACATATCCCACAATTTACAGTGTTCAACCAACCAAGTGGGGTCTGAGGCCACCCCTCAAAAGACTTCTGAAGCACCACAGGTAATAAATTTCAGCCTTTTAGGATAACAACACTTCTTTGAGGCATATCAGTGGATTGAAATTTGCATAAAACACAGGCTGGGACCCCAGTGGTCGCCCCATCACAGTTAAACAACGCCATTGATGGACAGGTTAGCACTTGAGGCTTGCAGTTAGCATACAATTAGATTTCTGCTTTGTCATATGAGTGGATTTTGCTTGTTACAATATTGATATTTATTATGTTCTTGTGACTTCAGGACTCTCTCCTCAAAGCATTCTTAAAGCCTCCTCTGTCAGCAGGTGCTAGAATTGCTCCCCAGAGGCGTATGCCTTACATGGTAAAGAACTTTTTTGCTATGACTTTGATTGAGCAAAACTTTTCTTAAGTTATGTTGTCTGCAGAAGTCCCAAAGGGGAGTATGACCATTGATTCAAGTGGATTAACTCATCACCAATTTGATCCAATGGTCAATAACTCCTTAAAGACGTCCCAATTGTGGGATTTTTGTTCCATTTGGTATAAACAACTTCAGCACATTTTATGGTTTGTAGACACTTTTCAAGTTTTCTCATACCTTGTGTTCATTATTTTGTATCTTTGTCTTCAAATTTGTCTTTTCTTGATGCAGGTTGGACTCCACAATGCGCAAGTCAGAATGCCGATTCCTACTCATTTTGATGCAACTAAGATTGCATATGGTCCAGTCTTGGGATTTCCTTATCTGAATCAAATCATTCCCCCAAACTTGCCATCAAGTAGCACACTGCCACCACTTCCTTTTGGCCCCTGTCAGGCAGATGCTACTATTAAGGATACCTTGGACCTCAGCATTGTTGCTCTGAAACTATAAAACTTGTCCGTAAATACATGCTTCAGTTCCATGATTTTCACATCCTGTGGTTGTTCAGGAGCGCCATGAAAATTTCTGTCCTTTACTTGCCAGTAGTTCTGGCAGTTGCGGCTTGGTTATATCAGTAGCGGAATTTTATGAAGCCTGTAGTTATTATTATGTATTGTGCAGTAGTTGTAAGTTGTAATGAAATGTAAAGAAGATAATGCGTATTTGATGAAAGTATAATTTTCATTCATACTTGTTCCTCACTATACACGGCTCATCTTATAGCCTTGACTACAGCCTACACATGGTAACTTTATCAATTACACTTAATTACACAATCAATCTCAATCAATCACACTACAATCTCTCCTATAATCCCTCAATTATCTATACATGGTAAGTTCTATCTATGTAATATTACAAATCTTGATTATGGCACGTGTAAATCATGTGTATTTCTTAACACTCCCCCTCAAGTTGAGCAGGGAAGTCTTCAATGTCCAACTTGACCAATGCTTCATCAAACGCTCTTCCAGCAACAGCTTTTGTCAAAATATCTGCGAGTTGATCTTCACTTGGTATGAACCGTAGCTCCATCACTCCATCATCGAGTTTTTCCTTTATGAAGTGTTTATCAATCTCGATATGTTTCGTACGATCATGCTGCACAGGGTTTTCAGAAATATTGATCGCTGCCTTATTATCACAAAATAATTTTGCCGGCTTTGACACTTCAAGACCCATATCAACTAGCAACTTGCGCAACCACAACACTTCCATCGTCCCCTTGGCAACTCCTCGGAACTCCGCTTCGGCACTTGACAACGCCACTACTTTCTGTTTCTTGCTTCTCCACGTAACCAAATTTCCACCCACGAGAGCAAAATATCCCGAGGTAGACCGCCGATCTATCAAGCTTCCTGCCCAATCTGCATCTGTGTATACCTCAATATCCAGATGTCCACGGTTTCTGAACCAAATTCCTCGCCTAGTTGTCCCTTTTAAATACCTCACTATCCTCATCACGGCTTCCATATGGTGACTCTGGGGCTTGTGCATAAACTGACTCACAAGTCCAACTGCAAATGAAATATCAGGGCGAGTGTGTGCTAAATATATAAGTTTTCCAACTAACCGTTGATATCTTCCAGAGTCTGCAGCACTCCTTCCTTCCACGAATTCCATCCTCTGATTTGCCAACATTGGTGCTCCAGCAGGTTTACAATCTAGCATACCAACCTCTGCAAGTAGGTCCAGGATATACTTTTGCTGAGATATAAATATCCCATGTTCTGACCGCTGAACTTCAATCCCCAAGAAATACCGAAGTTCCCCAAGATCTTTCATCTCAAACTCAGAAAACAGCTGCTGTCTCAGTACTCCCATTTCTTCAGTATCATCTCCTGTAATAATCATGTCATCGACATAGATGATAAGACATGTTACTTGGTTGCCTCATTTTTTGATGAACAATGTATGATCAGCGTTACTCTGTTTATAGCCATGTTTCTTCATGAACGCTGTGAATCTTCCGAACCACGCTCTAGGAGATTGCTTCAGTCCGTACAGAGATCGTCGCAATCGACAAACTTCACTTGGGGCAAACTCACTTGCAAAACCCGGGGGTGCATTCATATACACCTCTTCTTTCAACTCTCCATGGAGAAACGCATTCTTCACATCATACTGGTGAAGTTGCCAAGCTTTGGTTGCCGCTACTGAGAAAATTACCCTGATTGTGTCAAGTTTAGCTACTGGTGAGAATGTCTCTGTATAATCAATACCATAAGTTTGTGTATATCCTTTGGCCACTAGTCTCGCCTTATACCTTTCAATGCTCCCATCTGCTTTATACTTAACAGTATATACCCACCTGCAACCCACTGGATGTTTACCTTTTGGAAGTGCAACTTTCTCCCAAGTGTTACTTTTATACAACGCCCTCATTTCCTCTTCCATTGCTGCACGCCACTCAGGCTGGTTTATTGCTTCCTCAACCGTCCTGGGAACCACGACGTCACACACTGTTGCAAGAAAACCTTTTGCACCTGCAGCTGGATATATGGCCCCTTTAGATACTTTGCTTGGAGAATATCTGACCGGGGGTTTTCCTCGATTTTGTCGTGGTGGTAGTATTCTGCCCTGTTCTACTGGATCACTGTCACCCTGTGTAATTTCACAAATAGTGGGACCAGGACTTGGAGAATTGTTAGTATTTGAAGCTAAACTGGGGGTGGTAGTTGTGGGTGAGAGAGGTGAAAGGGGAATACATGAGTCTGATACCTGGTTAAGTGGGATACTCAATTGAAGTGGATTACTGGTGAGCATGGGCACAGGAGTTATACCATCGTCAGCGGGAAAAGCACAGTCGGCGTCACCTACTTGTCGTGTTGGAACCGCCTCCGAGTGACTAGTGCTATGGAGCCAGTCATAAGTCTCACCCGATGTCTCCCCCTGAGACGAAGATTGGGAAGAATAGAAATACTCATGCTCAAGAAAGGTGCAGTCCATGGTGACGTGGACTCTATGAGTACGAGGGTTATAACAGCGGTAGCCTTTTTGTGTGAGAGCGTAACCGACAAAGACACATTTGTCAGCACAAGCATCTAATTTGGTACGGTGAGCAGCAGGTATATGGACAAACATAGTACACCCAAAGATTTTTGGGGGTAATGTCAGCACAGATGGTACCTCAGTATGAGACGCGAGAACAGACAGCGGCGTATGATGGCCAAGAATTTTTGTGGGTAACCGGTTAAGGAGATATGCGGAAGTAGCAACAGCTTCTGGCCATAGAAACTTTGGGACAGAAGATTCTATCATCATTGCTCGAGTCATTTCAAGTAAGATACGATTTTTTCGTTCTGCCACACCATTTTGTTCGGGTGTGTAGGAACAAGTCGTCTGGTGTATAATGCCATGTTTTCTGAAGAAGTCCTGCAACACACTATTAACGTATTCGCCACCATTATCAGATCGCAGAATTTGAATACGAGTGTGAAACTGAGTTTGAACCATATTATAAAACTGGATAAAATGGGTAGAGATGTCAGATTTATTTTTCAAAAAATGAACCCATGTCATTCGAGAAAAATCGTCAACAAACGTAATAAAGTACTGGAAACCAAGAGTTGTAGACTGAGGGGCAGGACCCCATACATCAGAATGAACTAGACCGAATAACGACTTAACTCGAGTATTATTCGGTTTATAAGTAGAACGATGGTGTTTAGCACGATAACAAGTGTCACAAGACAAGGTGATACCAGATTTGGACAAGGTGGGAAATAACAACTTCATATAATTAAGAGAGGGATGACCCAGACGCCGGTGCCATAGCCATAGTCGCTGTTGAGCAGTCCCGGTGACAAGATTGGACCGGCCCTGTTGCACCACATCTGTGACGTAGTATAGGCCCCCTGCTCAATGCCACGCCCAATAATCCTCTTCGAGGGGATATCCTGGAGAAGACAAAAAGCAGGATACATAAGGACAGAGCAATGTAATTCGCGGGTAAGCTGACTGATAGATAATAATTTTGACGAAAGTCCAGGAACAAATAAGCAATTATTTAAATTGAGGTTAGGATTAACAGAAATCGTACCACCCCCGGAGACAGGTATAAGTGTCTCATTAGCAGTCTCTATATGAGTTTTGTTGGGTGAGGTCCAGGATTGGAAATCTTTGGGATCATGGGTCATAGTGTCAGTGGCACCGCTGTCAAGTATCCATGGAGACGTGACAGAGGTAGTGGAGAAAACACTGGCATGAGGGACTGTTTGGGTATTTGGGTTAAATGGTGGGTCATTTGAGGGAATTTTAGAGTTAGGGGATGATTTACTGATTTCGGATTTAGTGGGGACTGGAGAAGGGATTTCTGATTTAAGGGGGGCAGAAGTAAATAAAGGATGAGCTTCAGGACCTGATCGCATATTTGAAAAAATACAGGGGGCAACAGTAATATCAGCAGGGGTATTTAGGGAAGAACAGTACAAATTTGGGTTGGGGTTATAAACCCCAACCCTAATACCTCCTTGGCCATCTTGGCCTGCGGCAGCTGAGGTCTCTGTTTTGTCTTCGATGCTTCTGGACACTGCCGCTGCAACCGTGGCTTTAGGCCCCTCCGACTGCTTCCGTTTTCCTTTGTACCACTCCGGGTAACCAATAATCTGGAAGCATTGCTCCTTGGTGTGCCTTTTTTGGCCACAATGGCTGCAGATGAGTCCATCCTTGTCCTCTGGACGGCGGCTGCTGGCTGGCCGTTGGCCTCCACGGCCTCTTCCCTGTGAGGTTCCCCGTCCCTGAGCCTGGCTAGGGTCACGGCCTTTGGTAGCCACTGTTTGCGTTGCCAGGCCGTGACCTACCCCTCCCGGTGATGAGAAGGTCTCTGAGGGAGGTCCTTGTAACACAACTGCTCTGTCTTCCGCCCTCTTGATCTCTCTATAGGCTGTCTCCAAAGATGGCAGAGGATCCCTTTTCAAAAGTTCATTTTTTTCTGGGTTATACTTCTCATCTATAGCGGTGAGAAACTGGTACAGTCTAAGAGCCTCCATTTTTTTGTTATGTGTACCGATGTCTATAGCACAGACCATGGGATTAGGCTCTTGAGCATCTATAGTGGTCCAGAGATCTTGTAATCGATTCCAGCAGTTCTCAATCGTTCCACCTGCTTGCCGGATAAGGCTTGCCCGCCGGTGAAGGTCATATGCCCGTAATGAGTCTGTCCCGGACCCATACGTAAGAGCAAGTCCATCCCACAAAGCCTTTGATGTGGGATACCTAGTAACGTTTACAACAAGGGATGGTTCAATCGTTTGGATAATCCATGTAAACACCGAATTATCTCCTTGTTCCCATAGGGGAAATTCTTGATCTGAGGGTTGAGGTGGAGGAGGAACACCAGTTAGGTGATGCCTCCTCCCTCGTCCGATGATGGCCCGTAGTACTAACGGTGCCCAAACAGCATAATTACTTCCGTTGAGTTTGACTGATATGGACAAATTTTCTGTGGGTAGTGAAGCAGGTTGAATTGGCACCGTTGCAGTTTGTGGTTTGGTAGGGGTATTTTGTAAGATGTGGGCTACTTGGACAGCCAAATCTGCAAGATTTGGTGTCTGTGGTTCGCTTGATTCCGGATGAGACATTGTGCTGATGGTTTGTTGTGTTTGGATGAACAGGAAACGAGAGCACTGGTGGATACACTTGGTCAGATGCGGAAACAAGGTCGGGATTGGTATTACCGGACAGTATGGCCGGATTCAGGTAAGTTGGCTATGATGAAAAAGATTTCTGAGCCTATACTCAGAAAAAAAAAACTTCAAATCGTGGTAAGTTTGAGTAGGCCTATTCCTGCTCTGATACCATGTAAAGAAGATAATGCGTATTTGATGAAAGTATAATTTTCATTCATACTTGTTCCTCACTATACACGGCTCATCTTATAGCCTTGACTACAGCCTACACATGGTAACTTTATCAATTACACTTAATTACACAATCAATCTCAATCAATCACACTACAATCTCTCCTATAATCCCTCAATTATCTATACATGGTAAGTTCTATCTATGTAATATTACAAATCTTGATTATGGCACGTGTAAATCATGTGTATTTCTTAACATGAAACACAAAACAAATCGTGTTTTAATAGAGTATTTTAACATATTGATCGATGGCTCTTACGTAAGTAAAAGGACATCAGATGTTTAGAGGAAAGAATATGGTGTTAGTGCTGAGCTGACCTAGGCTGTGTTGAGCTGCCGAACTGAACTAACCAAGCTCAAACCAAGCCTAGGTTTGGTCTGAGCTGTCTGAGCTTGGTCAGCTCAGTTTGACAACTCTTACCTTGGTGATCTCAGCAAGCCTGAGCTTGGTGAGCTCAGAACAGCACAGGTCAGGTCAGCACTAACATATGAAATTTTGACACTAACAACCAAGTGTGCATAACCATTATTGTTTTCGGTATTATTAAGAAATTGACAACGTTGGATTCATCTAATAACCGCTAAGAACAACAATAGAGGGAGTTGTATGGATACAATATTCTTTGCCTTTGGGGTTAAAGATTGGCTTCTGAATGAAATCTGGTGACGTCCAAAGCGAAGAAAATCACTTCAAGATTCCAGTGGCAATTTTGTTGTCAAGAATTTTCTGTGATTCTCCTGATGTTGTGTGGTAGATGCCAAATCGTCCAAGTTGAATGGCAAATGCCCTTTTTGAGTACCATCACTGTCACCATCGCCTTCAACTGTCAAACCTTCGACTTTATCCGATATGATTCCTCCATGCACTTGAATATCTATATCTGGTAAAAGCAGGATAAATTATCAGTTTAGAGTTTTAGAACGATGTCTACACCTTTGGGGTTTGGTCTAGTAACTAGCCTTTTCTTAGAGTATGAATGATTACACAAGTTCACTATTTCATTATAGGTCATCGGGAAACAAATTCTGTGTTTTTCTAACATGAGTATGTTTATGTACATCCGACTCCCATACCCCGTCACAGGCATACACCTTTAAGACAATGTGATAATGTTTTTGTCGTCGTTTACACAAGTTCAGTACAAACTGTGCCACAAACTATGCCATGACAATGTAAGTGATATCATACACCAACGCTAAGTCTATACTAATAAACTTTCTGTCAGGACTCGATTTTTCAGGTAATGCTTTTACATAATTACATTTTCCTTTATTAATTACCTGATCGACACAAACGCGTAAACATCCTCTTACACAAAGTGTAGGGTAAGGCTGCGTCTCTCTTCGGACCATGCACAAACGCATTAGTCTAGGGCACCAGAAACGTCCTAATTATCTCATCAAACACAAGGACTTACACTACTCATTTTTTAGCTCGCTTAGTTTGTGTGTGTGTATATATACATGTGTATTAAATTATTTTCACCTAAGATGGGAAATCAATAGGATAAAAGATCCTTAGACACAAGTAATGATGCCATCAGCTTTATCCAAAAACACGACTAATACGAAAAGAAGTACATGTCTCATTTCCCATGTACTATTCTATCTTGTAACTTATGGGATCATGTCATTTATACTAAATCTTCACCAGATAACATAGATCACATGATTTACATGATAACACATTTTGGATCAGGTAGGAGATCCATGTTAGTCATCCTCTTCAATGATGTAAAATAAGCTGATGGAATGTCTCAAACCCATTGAAAGAAAAAAAAAAAGAAAAATCAAAACAAGTAACAAGAAGTTACGTACCAGGAGTGGACAGAGCCCAGAGAATAAAAGCACATAAGAGCAACACAAGAGGGATGATATGAACAGCTTTATGAGCAAATTTATCACGATTTCTTTCTTTCTTCGCCGCCTCAGGGAGTGTTTCATAAAGAGGCAACTCATGGGGTTCTGAGGACAATGCCCTCAGAGTTGCGGACGCCTTTGTTGAAGAAGAAGACGACGACGACGGCGACGATGATGATGGATGCGGGGGGAAGTATTCGTCCGTGACGCGGTTAGTGCTAGCAGACCGATACATAGTTTGGGTGGACAACAAAGAAGACAAGACCAAAGAAGAAGCTAATGCATGGTGAGGTTGAAGGCTTTGAAACAATAGTGCAGGATCGTTCAGACATTTTGAATAGCCGATATTCACGAAAACGGCTTCGATTTGGGTAGACTTTGTCGTTTTAGACCGGAAATTTTCCATGCATAACAAAATTTAGGACCAAGTCAGTCTCGCTTTTTTCCCTTTTTCCAATCGTAAATTTTGAAACGTGGCTATTACTATCAATAGCATAGCAACTGCCAAAGCCAAGAAACATCAAAGAAGTGTTCCACCGGGGTTGGGATCTCCTCACCCCTACTTTTCTCACTTTCTTTGTGACCACGCGATACGTGGTAGCAAATGGGGTGGTAAAGCTAGATGAGGGTCATCTGCATCTAGCCTCACCACCACCATTGCTGCCACGTTTCGCACGGTTACGCGTCACCGCACCCCCTTGTGGTGACGGGATCCTATCCCTTCCACCGGGGTGTTTGGTTGGGTAAGGATATGTGTTTGGAGGAATTTTGTTTGTTAAAATGGAGGTATGAGTTTCAAATTTATATATTAATATTTGGTAATGGATATCATTTTTTGATATAATAGTTTCTACGAAAATGAAAGAATGGCTTTCTAACCGGTCAGTGCCGCCAGCTGATGCCGGCCACCGTCCGTGCCGGTCCGCCTTCCGGTCACAATTACCAGCCGGTCAAAATTTTCCTGTCGGCCACCTTCGAAACATATTTCAATTCTGATATGTACAAACACATCAATCATATATATTCCTACTTCAGTACCAAACAACTATGAGTTTTAAGCACAAACTCATATACTTTTTCAAATCAATATCATGTTATACCCATTATGATTCTGTGATTCTGATTCCGATATCCAAGTGCGAAACAAATGCCCTCTACGTTTTCCAATGAAAGAAGAACGTACAATGTGTACGGTTACAAGGAAACTTACTGCAAATACCAAAATTACAAAGATATACAAAGATGAATTCAGCATAATACATGAGATGGTATAGACGGAGATAAATATATATATAAAAATATCTTGATGCTTCTTTCAAATTGGAGCATGGAGATCAAGAATGTCCAAATTAGGTAAATAATGAGTCAAAACACTTGGTCCTAAGATGTCTAAGAGTTTTATGTGTCTTCCATTCAGAGAAGAACGTAAAATATATACGATTACAAGGAAATCCTGCTGATACTGTAGGTTATGACAAAAGTCATGTTATGTTTTTTTCATTCAGAGAATAACATAAAATACAAACAACATTAGCCATGACTTAGCTCCCGTCTATGGCGGGATATAGCAAATACCAAAATTACAAAGATATACAAAGATAAATTTCAGTATATTTGTAGGAGATGATATATATGGAAATAAGTATACATACAAAACTATCTTACAATATCTTGACAACTCGTTGGAGTATGAAAGTCGCCTAACTTGCGTAAAAATATGCCGAAGTACTTGGTCTCCAAAAAATGTTGATGTGTTTTCTATGTTTTCCATTAAAACCTTATTGAAGGTTATGATAAACGCCAACATTACAAAGATATACATAGATAAATTTCAACAGAATTACATGGGATGATATATACTTAAATGAACATACAGGAAAATATTCTATAATATCTTAATATCCCAAATGTGCATTACAGTTATAATATCCCAAATGTGCATTACAATTATAATATAACTAAAATAGCGTTCCCGGTATAATAGGTTTTTGCGTTTACACAAGGTCTGGAGAGGGGCCGGATCGCCTCACGATATGATGTATGCAATCTTACTATACATTTTGTGCAAGAGGTTGTTTCTGCGGCTCGAATTCGTGACCTCAAAGTTATAAATCAGCAACTGTATAAGTTGTTTTAAGATCCGGCCTCAAAATCATAATATATGTATGTTGATAAGATTCAAAAGTGACACTGCTTTCATCACCTGTGTTGTTTGTTCACCATACTTTTCTTTTCTTTTTTTTATTTAAAAAAAGCATGATGAGAATTGTTTTCATGACATGTGTTGAAAATATAAGAATGTATAAATAGTCCAATTCAATCTTAAATAGCCCGTTGTATCCAACAAAATTTAATTAGCCCGTAAATAATAATAACAATAATATTAGCACCGCCTTACATATATATAAAAAAGGGTGGGTATAAGTAATATAAATACGGTAATTTTATTGTGTTTCTGGAACACACTAATGACACAATAAAATGATGACAAATAAGTTTTATATATATGCAAGCAAGAGAGTGGTTGGTCAAAGCAAAGAGCTAATAGACATTCTACATATTTTATTGGTCATAAAACAACTAATCATACACTATTTTAAAAATTTGTGATATATACACACACATATACCCTTCTCTTTTTTGAATCAATAACCACTTGTTAAAACTATATTTTCGCCCCGCTTCCCCAGTGAGGAAAATTCTGAGACCCGAAAGGTAAAATTGGAGTTCAGGGTTTTGTTTGCTGAGAAGGGCAACTCATGGCAGAAGCGGGGGAAGAGAACGCCGGAGAATTCTACCTGAGGTACTATGTGGGACACAAGGGAAAATTCGGGCACGAGTTCTTGGAGTTCGAGTTCCGGCCGGACGGAAAGCTTCGTTACGCCAACAATTCCAACTACAAGAACGACACCATGATTCGGAAGGAGGTCTTCGTTACCCCTGCTGTCCTCAAGGAATGCCGCCGCATCGTCTCTGAGAGCGAGGTTTCTTTCTTTCTTCCACCATTTTGCTTATTAAGCATCCTTATATAGTTCCCTCGATTATCAAATCTATGCATAATGTTCTCCATATTGTTTGCATTATTACAAATTTATTATTAGGTTTCACTTTTAAAAGTTGGGGTTTTGTTGTGTGGAACTTTTTGTGTTGGAGGAAGAGTATTTTATTCGGTGTTACCTGATTTTTGAAGATAATGAAGGAAGACGATAATAATTGGCCAGAACCAGATCGTGTTGGAAGGCAAGAGCTGGAGATTGTAATGGGAAATGAGCATATATCATTTACCACTTCCAAGATTGGGTCTCTGATGGATGTGCAGACTAGTAAAGATCCTGAGGGTCTGCGCATCTTCTACTATCTTGTTCAGGTATCTGGATAGAGAACCTGCTGTGCTTGTACTTCTGTTGGTTGATATGTTACCTTGGAGACTATTTAAAAGTGCTTGACGTTATAAATTTCCTGGTTGACCTTCTTTCTTATCTCGGACTTTCATTAGTCCAATTAGAAGTCCGGTTGTTTAGGTAGTACATGCAGGCTTGATCGAAAAGGCTAGATTTGTTGGTAAAGTATGTGTCTCATTTCCTTAGTTTCTTTCTAATATTGCTGGGATTTTCTATATGTATGATACCTTTGCAATCCATTGGCATAAGAAATTTTCTTTTGATTCTTTTTTTTTTTGCTGAACTGTGGTCAAAGATATTCCTGTAACTGAAGACTCAATAACAAGCCGGGTCTAGGATTAGACTATTCTGATCCTCTGACTGAGTGGTGCGTCTTTGTTGGATCCTTTTGAGGATAGATTCCATATTTTTCAACCTGTTAAGGACTAGGCATTTTGAACCATGTAGACATGCTCTTTTTTCCTTATTGTTGAATTTGCTTGACCAAGATCTCATACTTTAGAGGACATTCCTCTTCTCCTGTACTTTTTCCACAAAAGGGATCGATTTTATAAATAATCAACAAGTAAATTTACATGAACCTCAGCCGGCCATAGCTACTCTACCTAACGGGATGTACAAAAAAGGACGCCAGGTCCATATTGTGTGCCAAAATAAGAAGTCTAAGCCTAAAAATAGCATCCTTCACAAAAATAGCCGGAGGCATCAACCTCTCCACCTTGTTATGCACAATCTGATTCCGCCAATACCAGCCCCCATATACCACCTCGCGGAATAGATACCGCCATCCAAGAGCCGTGACTCTAAACCCCAAATTACAAGATAAATTTCGATCAACCCACGACTGACTGGACTGTGGCTCCCAAAAAACCGCCCAACACCTCGGCGACACCACCATCCTCCAAACATTCGCCATCCACCAACAGTCACGAAGATCATGTAATGCGTCACTTCCATTCCTCCCACAGACGGCACAAATCGGTGTCTCACTAATGTGCCGCCTATGCAAAAACGACGTCGTTGGAATCACATCATGCCGAAGGCGCCAAATGAAAAAATTTGCCCTGCTGGGGCCTTTAAGTCTCCATATCCGATGCCATGCCTGACTTTCAATAGCTTCTGTGGTTGATGTTTGAACCTGCTGTGCTTGTACTCCTGTACTTTACATAGGGCACTCCCTGTTTTGCAGTAAACTACCGTAGGTTTATTTATTCTGAATCAGAGTGGTTTGCACCCTTAGCCTTCTGAGCTAATGATGTGGGTTCTGTTCCTGCTACCCAATGTATAGTCACTTCATTGCATTACTGTTCTTTATATGCTCCCTCTGAGAATTACAAAGCATTATTTGTGAGTCAAAAGCTGCTGTTGTAGACAATAGCCTGGCGAAGTGGAATTAATTATATGATATCTGTTATTCACCACCTTATTTTGGCTGATATTGAACGTTGAAGATATTAGTTCTGTGTTATCAATCAGTCTTTCCTTTTACTGGTGACAAATTGAATTTCTGGATCAATTTTCAAGCTTCTTGATCTTGAACTGGGTGAAATGCATACCTGATGAACATTAAGTTGTGTCGGAACTTGCTTGCCTTCTGTCTTATTGGATTATATTAGTCGAAGGCCAAATCTCTGAAGGCAGGTTGCACATCATACACAGTTGGCCAATAAAAATGGTCAAAGTGGAATCTAGTCAAAAGAAATTCCGTTAATGGAACTGCTATCTGGCAGCTCTATTTACAAGTCGAAGAGTCATTAGAAGCAGCTGTAACCTCCACTTCTGGTGGACTCTTAAGTACTGGGTCATTGTAATTAAATTGTTTGATATCATTCCGTGTACCTTTTTATCCATCTAGCCATTTCCTGTCCTCCTTTCAGGTTGATAAATGTAGATATTCCTTTTCTTCCTCCTCCCTCCCATCTTCTTAGAAAGAGAGAAATATGCGGAGGAAGGGGGTTAGGATCCCCTCACCCACTTTCCCTTCACCCCACGCGTCACCGCGCGATACGTGGCAGCAAGGGTGGATGGTGAGGCTAGATAAGGGTCACCCTCATCTAGCCTCACCAACGCGTGGGGTGAGGAGAAAGTGGGGGTGATCTCATCCCGGAGGAAGGAGGGTGCAGGGTCTATAAATCTGTACTCTGGTCATTTATTATTAGATTTGTTCAGGCCAAGTTATCTGGTACAGTTCAGCCAGTCATACTTCGATTGGTTGGATGTTTGGGATGATGTTTTTAAGTTTTTAGCAATGGAATACGTTGGGAAATAGACAATATGCCTGGATGTTTTTATTGGGTCGCTGTTCTAACGTAGAATTCATGTGATTGCAGGACCTGAAATGTTTTGTGTTCTCTCTCATCTCACTTCACTTCAAGATCAAACCCATATAAAACCGGGCAGCTGCATAATGCTAGCAAAAACTGAACGCCGGCTGATATTGAAGTCGATTTTGTTTCCGTCAGATCGTTTGCGGAGCTTATTTCCTTATTGTAAACTCTTCTAGTCCTTAGTGATTTTTTCTTGGCCTTTGCCTTCTATTTCTTTCAGCTTGATGTTTAAAGTCGTAGCTTATGCCATTACTATACTGTATTACAGCCACTGTTAAATAGTTCTGTAATCAAGTTGTATGTCATCATTTTCAGCAAAGTTGAGGCACAAAATATAGTAGTTTTGACTGGTTTGTGGATGTGGCCTATTGCACACGAGGTTGGAGTATTTGGACTAGAAATTTTCCTGTAGAGCACTCCATTGGGAGACCGGATCTCTTCACTCTTTTTCTCCTCACCCCACTGTCCACCGCTTGACACGTGGCAACAGGAGATGTAGTGAGGCTAGATGCGGGTGATTTCCTATGGGCTAACCATCTACATAGTAATGAGCTAACCATCTAGAGTCACGTAGAGGACAACTATCGCTGTGATGGACAACACTAAAGTGACACAGTCACGTATCTAGAGGACAGCTATCGTGATGGACAACACTAAAGTGACACTGTCACCTAGAGGACACCTATCAACTCACTAAGCTAGTGGCAGTCACTAAATTAGAGTGTCAGTCACGTAGGAGACACTAAACATTAAACTCTAGGAGAAATAAGGTGAAATCTCCTATTCCGAGAGCTACTCAGCCCCAAGGAGCATGTATCGATATGCATGCAAATAAAAAATTCAGCAGCCTCCTAGATTGAGTGAGATCTTACACAAGGTGTCCCCTCTGAGAGGATAGACTGTATAGATATGCATGCAAATAAAAAATTCAGCAGCCTCCTAGATTGAGTGAGATCTTACACAAGGTGTCCCCTCTGAGAGGATAAACAGTGTCCTCTCTTACACAAGGTGTCCCCTCTGAGATGAGAGGAGGGACAGAGAAACACAGAAAAACACTCACAATGTACGTGTTTCTAGAATCAAACTCTTGCCCTCTTGTAGTAAATCACAATCCGAGTACCAACTTTTGACCTCTTATAGTAAATCACAACTCGAATACTAATTAGACTATGTCTTGGGAGCCTAAACACTAAACTCACTAAGCTAGTGTCAATCACCTAGACTGACACTAAACTCACTAAGCCAGCTAGTGTCAGTCACCTAGAGAGACAGTAAACTCACTAAGCTAGCCGGTGACTAACCTGTAACTCACTAAGCTAGCCTGTAACTAAGTTCACAAGCTAGCCTGCTTAATAAGCTACCGTGATGGACTCTAACCCATAACGTAAAAACTTTTGAAAGCTGTACTTCAGTGGATTTTAGGCAAAAGGTAGAAAAAGGTATGATCTTCCATATTTTTTATCTGTCTTCTGCTTATCCTTCGGTGTAGGATCAAGGCTTGGGTTTGCTTCAAAAAGGGTGAAAAAAATTAAGGCTTGGGTTTGCAAATGTTCTACCAGCTTTACAAGTAGTCTGAACTTGTTTAACTGAAAATATTTTTGTTGACAAAAAGTGTAAATAAGATAAAATAACCATCCCAAAAAAGTGGTAAGGTTTGTGGTATTTTTTTTATTTTACCTCTTTTTCCACTTTTTCATTTCTACTGCAACGCCGTCATTTCCATTTCTTTTATTTCTACTGATCCAATCAAGGGGTTGGTTTACATATCACATGAACGATCAAGATGCCTTACGATATCAGACCATTCTTTTAAACATGTAATCCTATTTCATTTAACGATTTAAGGCAAGGAGAGTGCTAATAGATTTTACCGGGAAAGAAAAAAGCAGCTCTTGTGTTATGGAGTAACATCCCTCCATACATTTATAGTACATAATATTAAATCAAGTTACAGATTGTTACTGAAAACTTATACAACAATTAAATAATCTCTACTGTAAACAATGGGCATCTAATTTACATGATAAACAGAGAATTTCAATAATAATTGTATCGTCTTACCATCAAACAAGCTCTTGGACAAAAGATAGAGTAAGGCTAGATACATCAGATCGCGAAGCGATCCGACGTCTCTCTAAATCTTGCACAAACGCGATAAGACTGTTTTCATCAGATCGCAAAACAATCATTTTTCTGGAGATCATGTACAAACGCATAAGACTAATGCACTCCATCTCATTTTTTAATAATTCCATAATCTCGTCTAATGAAATTGAAGACGCAATAAATTACGTGGGTGGGTGGGTGGAATTTATCCCATTTTCTAAACCTTAGGGTGATGATAGTAACTCCAGAGGGAGGGAGATCAAAATACAAAGAAGCAGCTGTAAAGTAGAAGTTGCTGCTAATAAAGAAAGAAAGCAGAAAATTCATTTTCCTCGTTCTCCCGCATAAAAATCACCAGATCGATCGGATCCTCTGTCTGTCCAAGCCCTCTGTTCAACCTCCATCGTTTCATTTGTTCAAGTTCTCCGTTTGACCTACTGAAATATGGCTATGACCATCGGAGGTACGATCATCTCTCTTTATCTTTTGAATAACTTATTTCGCGTTTAATTATGCATTTTCTGTGGCTTAGCTTAGCCTCAGATTGAGTGATTAATAGGAATTTGTATTCGAGTATGTTGTGTGCCTGGAATTGTGAATTTTCTTCAATAGTTGTATTGCTCTAGTTTCAGAAAGTTAATTGGGCAAAATTTCGAGTTCTTTTAACTGAGTTTTCTGTTTGGTGAAAAGAGTGTTATGTCATTTTGTCTATGTATGGATGGCTTTATCTGTAAACCCAGGTTTGATAGAACATTGGAGAAAACTGTCAATTGAAGTGGTGGATATATCTTAACGAGGAGTGTTCTTTATTTTGCTCTCTGTAATTTTTGGTTATTAGAGAATAAATCATCTTGGGATATCCGAGCCTTAAGGCAGTTTTATTTCTTTGTTCTATAATATTGAATGGTTACTAGGATTTAACATCAGCTGCCTCTCATGTTGTAGTAATATTCTACTCGCTTTAGAGTGTGCTCCAATGTGTCTCCATGCATTGCTGGTTGTGCATACAATTTTAGTTGGTAATTGTGTTTTTCTAGTCAGCTTTAATCCAAATGGCTATCAAATATAAGAAATTCACATGGAAAAAATTTTGTCATTGTGAAAGATGTATTCTCGAGTTTTCAATAGTTTTTGTGTTTCTCGGATTTATCACCTTTTACTTAATGCTGGCCTTGATTTTCTGTTTAAGTACTTCATGCGTTGAATTTTTCTTTGTGATGTTAATTCTGACCTTTCTTTCCCCCCTTTTTGACTTATGCTGGATGTTCTTGGTTTGCTTTGATTCCTCTATGATGCTGCTCGTGTGATTCAGTGTAAGTGATAAGTGTTAAATTCAATCTTTCTCTTGTTTTTCCATCTATCTGGGTGTTCATTTGGAAATCAATTTGCAGGCTTGCGGGGCTTGCCTTCATGTTTTCATCCAGCATTCTGCTTCAAATTTTGGTAGGCTTTACCTACAGGATTTCTTTTGAGAATTTTCCTGCCTATATGACTAGCACATTTGGTTTTAAGCCTCATGTCCAAGTTTCTATTGAAACTCCTTCACATGTTTCACTTTTCTTTTTAAACTAAAACTTCACTTTCTTCTATGTTGAACTCCTGGATTTTGTAGGATTCTAGTTTCTTTTGTGGTTTCAAGGCTTTCTTCTAATGTTATGCATTAATACTTTCCTCAATTTCTTCTGTCTTCAACAAAAGGGTCTAACTTAAAGAAAAGTTGTCTTCCATTTTGTTTACATCCTCTTGCTGATTGATTAGAGTGTATTTCTAGTTTAACCTATTTCTTAGGATCTGTTTAGCTGATTGTTTTCAGTGACAAGGAACGTCTTAGCACAGATGCTGATTTCAAGTTTTTCTCGGGATGTTTGATCTAAGTTCCAGCTGATTAAACTGGTGTCTTTGTGCTTTCAAACTTTACGCCTTTGCATTTGTGTTGATATAGACTCAAAATGTGTTTATACATGTGATTGAAAAAGAAAGGCAAAATGCTCAATGCTTAGGCTGAGTGTGGCTCACCATTGCTCTATGTGTCCACAATTTATTTGTTATTTTCTAGATTTTGACTTTAAAATGCTGTGTATAAGCATGGTGATTAAGGATGCATTAGGTCCCAACTCCTTTTTTTAGACAATGGTTGTGCCCTTTGTATATTGTTATTGATTATCATGAAATTGTGTGACAATCTATATTTAAGTATACCCAAGGTAATCAGCAATTCCCCACTGAAGTTTGCAGTTTTCTTAGTTGAGATGTTTGTTAGAGACTGTAATTTCACCAATGATGGTTTTCATGGGCCTTTCTACACTTTCATAGACATATGCATGGCTTCGCTTGTTGAATTTCTTCTTTGACTTCCATTGCAGGCATGTGTTGTGTACGGAAATTGGTGGCCGATGTTATCAGGTTCATTAGATTGTTCTTTTTCTTTTTGAGGTTCCCATGGGAAAATTTTTCTTACACCCTTTTTTCTCCTTTCTGATCTTGCATCTGCAGCTTTGATGTATGTGCTGGTGCCCATGCCGTGTCTGTTCTTTGGTGGTGGGTCCACTCAGTTTTTAACTAGTAGAGATGGCGGAGGGTGAGTGATGCCTTTTGTCAATTTCTTTTTGCCTCAGCTTGTTTTCAATCTGTTGATCGTGTATACTTCTGTTTCTTGTAGGAATTTTTTGCGCTTCTAATTAAACGTAGATACCCTATTGCCTGTCATGCTCATGAATTGCAATGGCTTCTGCCTTCGGTTTTTTCACCTTCTCGTACCTATTATTGGACTGATCCCTGAATCTTGAATGTTAATATTGGTATTTTGATGAAACCTTTTCTTTAATTTTGACATTTTATTTCATGAAAATATTATCAAATTCAAAACATTGTCTATGATGTATTTCATCAGAACATTTTAGAAGATTCCTTGGGAGTTGCTTGCTAGGCCCTGGTATTTCCAACAAAGTTTCACTTTTTGCCTAATGGTTAGCCTAGAAGCATCTAATTAGGCTCATTGCATTTGACAACATAGTTATTCTGCAGCTTTTTGCGCAAACCTCTCTGCTTTCTACTCTTTCTTTCGCATGTGTGCCAATTGACATTTATTAATTACATCTCATCCTTGGCCACACTACCAATTGTAAGCCTTCTTGTGGTTGGGTCATGACTCGCCATGTTCAGCTGTTCCCAAGGATCCGTGAATCATGTTAGAAAATAGTTGGTGTTCAATTTCTTTACTGCTTCCTAAACGAGGTCTCTTGCCTAAGTAGTTTTTTTTCTCTCTCTGCAACCAAGAATTAGAATGGTCCACCTACCTAATCCGAAGAGCTTGCTTGTGTAAAGGGATATCCCACGGCATCTTCATCAAGAAGTCATTGTTTAGGCAAGCAGCTTAAGCTAACCTGCTCCCCTGCTTCATTGGAACACATAGTATCTGCCATTTTCTATCATTGCCATTTCAAAGATATCCATTCAGCAAATTATCAATCTTCTTCAGGACGTTGCCAAATGAGAAAAGATACATGCCCAGTAGTTCAAAATACTGATTAGAAAATATTTTACCAGCGGAACTCTGCCTCCACAAGTCGGAACAGGCCCAATATTGAATCCTCTTTGTGATTTTATCTATTGTGGGTATCATGATATAATAGCTTAGTAGAGGCCACAGGAACAGAGAGGTATTTTACTTAGGAGCCGCCTCTCTGGCACTCAAATTTGGTGCAGAGATCGGCATTATGTTACTTGAGGCCAGCTATGGCAGATGGAACGGACCCAGATTTCTTCAAAACACCTGCAATAGTTCTGTATTTACATCCATGGTAATTTTGGAACAAATAAGCACATCACCCTTAAGGGAAGCCTCCCCCAACCTAAACTTCTTGTTTCCCCCGGGGGGGGGGGGGGGGGG
>AP025057.1:33844052-33898464 GCA_036186865.1 Eustoma russellianum
GGGGGGGGGGGGGGGGTAGGAAATCACCCTTAAATCTTCGCCTGTAGGATGGTGTAAATTAATAAACCACCCTGTTTTCTGCCTTTCTCCTCATCGGTCCATGGAACCTATCCATGATCAGAATGAAGAATGGGGAGATAGGGTCAAGCCAAAATTTTCCCGTCTTGGTTGTGTTGGCTATTCATTATTTGCTCTTGTGCATCCCTCTGCTTATGCCGACCTACTTGATTCAGTCCGCTTTGCCTCCTATGATTATGTCTCTTTTTATCCCAGATGGATCGATGCTGCCAAGTTCCTAACTGGGGCATCTGCAGTGGGGAGCATAGCCATTCCACTCATTCTTCATCATGCTGATCTAATTGCAACAGGAGCTATGTTCATTGAATTGACATCGTTCTTCATCTTTGTGTGCACCGTTTTATGCTTTCATCGTGCTAGTCTTGATGATGATTGGTGACTGATGATTGACAGTTTGTTTCTTTTTCCCCAGTTGCTGATAAGAAGAATTCTGGGATCTAATTGTAGAAAATGTAAAACTCTTTCCCACTTTGGTTACATAATCTGGTTGTCTCCAAAATGTTTCTTTTGTGTTGAATAGATTTGACCTGGCAAATATTGTCCTAACTTTGACGTAAACTCTAACTAGCACATTGAAACAAATGTGATGTATACTTGCACATTCCAGAAAAGTATATCTAGAGAGAAAATGATTCGTACAAACGAAGTTCATGTTTTACTTCGAACCAGTTTATGAATGCATCCAAAAGATTTAACTGGTTGTTTGGTCATAGGTTTTTGATGTACAGAAGTAGAATGGCTGATGGGAATGAATATATTGTAATCTGTTTTGCCCTAAGGTAGTGGGTTTTATAAATTCATTTTTTCATTTAATTCAAACTTTTAACTAACAACGTACGTCATATTTTACAAGGCTGCCTTACTATTTTAAGATATCTTAAAAGATATGGCTACTTACCATAAAGGGTAAGTAAATTGTGTGATTTTATCAACTTGTCTCTATTAAACATCTCTTAAAGCAAGACAACTTATTAATGTTGGACAAATTTGCTACTAGAAGCACTAATTAATCTTTTGACCAATTTTTTCTTAAATGACTGATATTTTATTAGAATAACTGGAGTACCATTTTTGTCTGATTGCTACACCAACTGTTCCATTTCCCTCTCTTCCCATCTGTGTTGCATAAGTTACTCATTAACTAATAGTCACTTATAAACTATATTAAAATTTATCAACCCCCCTCCCCCACCCCGCCCAAACTTCTCACACTAACTAGGGCCCATCTGCTTACTATGGGTTGAGTTGTATTTGTCACCACATTTTCTAACATGTCTAATTAAAGTATGATATGCATCTTCAGTTTATCCCTAATTAATATAGTCTTCATATCAAAGGTTGAACCTCAATCCCAAAAGCCTCCCAAACCTTGGTCCGACAAAGCAGCTGAGATGATATAAATTAGGTACTCAGCGGTCCGTTAAGCGGGAGTCACAGTACATACATACCCACTAGAACCCACGCTCAAGACCTACATTGGAGTCTGAAGACGAGCCACTCACATTACATGCTGCGGGACTCGAACCTTGCACCTTCATAGCAAATCTGTCACTCCGGAACCAACTGACTTTATGCCCTGCGTGCTAATTAATATAGTCTTCTTATTTTAAAAATATTATTGTAATTTCATTTATCATATTATATAAATATCTAAATATTCTAAAAGAAGAGATAGATCGTGTGTTAGAAAAACTTATCCAGGTTCGTGTTGATTGTTAATAAAAGTTGTGCCTGATTTGTTTCGAGGCTTCTGATTAAAGAATTATTTGTAAAAAGGCCGCTGAAGATCTGGGCCTCCATGAAAAGCCCTTTTTCTTGGAGGGTGTCTATGAAAGTAATTAAGTTCCACTAGGAGGACTGGGGATATGAATGTAAAACAGGCCGCTCTAAAGGACAAAATCGTCCTTACGGTTCAGGATTCTGGATATATATACGTAACAGTCCTCTCCTTTCAGAACACACCCCGGCGCCGCAAGCTAGGGTTCCTCTTTAGATTATGTTGTGCAATGTGAATTTTATTTCTTCGAATTGATTTATAAGCGCGGCCCTTAAGATCGCCTTCCACTTACAATTATGGGAGCGTTTTGAGTCATAGCTGCGCTAGATTAAATCCTATATGCTCACGCCTTTCAGATTTATATATTTGTCGGCGTGTTGTGTATAATTGGGATTTCTTCTCTGGGTTTTCCTTTGAAGTATCTCTTCTTCTCCTGTCTTGTTTTGCATACTAGGCATTGATTTTGGGTTCCTGTAATTGTTGAGACCGTAGATAATGAATTATCTACTGGTTTATCAATTTACTGGAGTCCCAATCCCTACTTGGGGTTCAATGTCTTCATTAAGGCAGGAAACATTTTTTTCGATTCAAATCGATTTTCTTTAAAGAAATGCAAAGTTTTGTGCTTTTACTTCATTCAATCTTGTGCTGAAGCAAAAGTAAGAATGATGAGACAATTAGATGTCCGAGGTGGATTTATCTGCCCAATGAGCGTAACATACGAGGCTTATTGATATTCTGACTTGCTTTGCCTGCAGGAAGTGTTCTCTTGTTCATCGTATATTGTTACCTTTAATGTGCATATCCTTGCTTCAGATCATTGCATAGAATAATAGTATATTGTTGGTCAGTCTGATTATTTTATCTGCAAGTCGAAGTAGGTGTAGTTTATTGTCTCTTTTGTTAATTTTTTTGAACAAAGAAGTAAAAATTGGCCTTTTTTCTGTTCTTGTGAGATTGGTAATAAATTTCTGAAGCAAAAGCAAGAATGATGAGACAATTAGATGTCCGAGGTGGATTTGTCTACCCAATGAGCGTAACATACGAGGCTTATTGATATTCTGACTTGCTTTTGCCCCACATGAATTATTTGTTGTTCATTTTCTTATTTGATCAGTCAGAAAGCTTGTTATCTGACTAGTTCTTTACTACTATTGTTATAATTTGGGGGCCGGTTGGAGGTGGCGAAAATGTTTCCTTTGTTGTGTAAGATTGGTGTGTGTAAAAAATGATGAAGAACTTCATCTAATTGATGAATACTTAATTTATAACTTAATTCTTGCAATGTGCATATACTTGCTTCGGCTCAAGGCATAGTATAATGTGCAATTTAATTGTCAGGCGGGTTATTTCATCCCCAATTCAATGTAACAATAGTTTTTTACTTATTTTGTTCAATTCATTCTTTTGAAGAGAAGGAAAAAGTTTTGTCATTGTTGTGAGATTGGTAGTGATAGTGTTGGAGCAAAAGCAAATGATGAGACAATTAGATGTCCAAGGTGGATTTATCTACCCAATGAGCGAAAGTTTGGATCTCCTCACCGCAAAATCCCTCACTGTCTTTCTCACCGTGCGACACGTGGCAGCAGAGGTGGTGAGGCTAGATGCAGGTCTCACCACCCTTCTACTGTCACGTGTCGCGCGGTGTGGAGGGGGGTGAGGGATTTTACGGGGAGAGATGTCATCCCCCAACAAAATGAGGCTTATTGATATTCTGACTTGCTTTTGTCTAACATGAATTGTTTTCTTGTTTGATCAGTGATAAAGCTTCCCATTGCTAGCTCTTTTATTACTATTGTTATTCCTTTTGAGGTGGGGGAAGGTTTCCTTTGGACTGTATGATTGGTGGGTTTAAAGAATGATGAATAACTTCTTTTGAGTAATGGAATACTTAGAACTTATTTATCGTAATATGCATATCGTTTCAGCTCAATGCATAGAATGATATGCAAATTATTGCTCAGTCTGGTTATTTTATTTTGAAGTCAATTTTTTAAGAGATTAGGAAAGAGTTTGGCCTTGTTTTTTTAGTGTTGTGAGATTGGTAATAATAGTGCCGAAGCAAAAGCAAGGTTTATGTTCATTTGGTCAAATTAAATTTCATATACTTTGTTTTCTTTCTAGTCAACATTTTTGTTTATCATTGACTTATTTACTAGTCTCATTTACTACCAGAGTTTTCTTTCTAGTCAACATTTTTGTTTATCATTGACTTATTTACTAGTCTCATTCACTACCACAACTGTCATTTGCAAACATGTTTTACAACGATGTGTTGAGTGAACCGATCTATAACTAAATGAAAGTCATTGTTACCATTGAAGAAAGCTTAACCATTCATTAGTAGTTCACACCATTGAGACCAACTCGGAAAGGCATTATGGAACCCAAATATATATAACACAGCTTCGCTATAAGATATTATAAAACAGGACAACAAAAGAACACCAACTATTTGGAGCCCATGCGTGTAATAATTGACCGCTATAAGATATTATACCAAAGGCCAATAACAGCACATGAATTGTGGGCACTGCCGAGCTTCCAGCAAGCTAATTATAACTGAATATTGATAGATGTTCTGATAATTGTCCAGCTCTGTTTCTTCAAACAACCACATCTTTTTATACTTAATGTAATCCACCGTTTACATTCCATTATTTGAACTGAAAAAGTTCCATGGTATTCAGAAATGATGAGCCAAATCTTCTTGGCATTTTGCATTGTATCAGGCTAATAATGTATCAAGGAACAGGTCTACCAAAACCGGAAATGAATTTACCTTCTGATGCCAATAGGTCATGTTCTAACATCTTTAATCTTGTGTATTCCTACTAGATCACAGACATCCAGTTTCTAGTTGCCAGCTCAAACGGTTGACTGCATCAGATTTATATGCTAACCAAAAACATATTCATATTACATCCCTAAATCATTAAGAATTAGACTTCCCAAAGTAAAGATGCTTCCAACTGACATCTCAGATTGCAGTTACAAGCTTTTTAAACTTGAAATTATTTTCCTCCTAAAGCATGAAAATTATTCCCTAATCTATTAGAAAGTCCCATAATTGTGTCCTGTGCCATAATCCATTGAGTAATCAATTGTTAATAACCACCCAATCAAAGCATAAAAGAAGCAAGGTCTTAAAGCCATTCAGCAATTATCTTCTACTGGCCATCTTACAGTCATATGACTCATAAGCCGCTTCCACTTAATTTGTAAAGAGATGTTCTTTTGATGCCGCAGATACAAAGTATTACACGATATGACCACAATTTCTGTAAGTGTGCAGATTAGACTTCATCTATGCTGTTTGAGACTATGTAAAAGAAACAAAATGTATATGAGTGAGCCACAATACTCCAGTCTTAGTGCAGCTTCAGTTAAAACTGCTGGAGGGCACACCCTTCCTACCTCTAAACGAATGCCAGATCTCTGGCAGGCATGAATCCCTGACCTGAAATCCCAGAGCTTTTCTGGACCCAGCAAAAGCTAAATACTTAAATGCACAATCTATCCCTTATGCGGCTTTTCAAAATTTCGTGGATTTACTTGTATCTACCTCTGCGCATGTATATAGGGCCACATTGTTCGATGCCTTGTACTTCATATTCATGAGTTCATAAACACCAAACAGAAGGGGCACCAAAGGGGGGTCTAACAATTCCTGGAAACAGAGTAATAGATGCACATCCATATAGGCCCACACTGTGCACTTAGCCATAAACTATTATCTTACAGTAAATTAATGATTTCCATAAATAACAAGCAAAGGGGGTCTAAAAATCGAGTAAACAAAGAGACTGAAACTGAATTGTGCTCCATCAAGCCGAGTAGGATAAAATGATAAAGTGCTCAATCCATATTTCATAGAATGATTTTCCAGCGTATAATTGTATCAATGTGTATGCATCATCCAAGGGCCAAGTGATACAATTTTGACATCTATAAATCAAAATTTAAGGTGTATTGACTAGCAGTACAAAATCTGCCGCTTAAAAAGGACAGGGCCAGAATACCACATCAAATACAAATCTATGTATAGCATATGCTGCTGTAAAGCTAGCAAATACAGGACTTTCCGGTCCGATTTGTTCAACCAGATAAATACTTCATACAACACTAAAATTAAGTAAAGGTCAGTCCAGAAAACCTGTCTGACGCCACACGCCGTTGCGAACCTGACGAAGATCTCTGCCTTTAAGCGTTCTCCCAACACCTTCGAGTACAGAAAAAGTAGACCTAGCCGCCGATGATCGAGCCACAATTTCGTGCGGCGGCATCATCTCATAATCACCGTCATCATCGTCAATCTCAAGGTCAACTGTGAACGCCTTGTTAGCATATATTGGCACATTCACAGGAGCCGACTGCTGGAATTTTCTAGTTGGAACAGGCTGCGATAAGTTATTATAGCTCTGTGGCTTAGGAAGAGCTGGAATCGGCCGCGAATGAGGCGTCGTCGGATAGATTGAAGACGAGTTCTGATTTTTAAGATACGAATCAGCAGATGGAGGAGAAAGTGAAGAGATCCTGTATAGCAGAGGATAACTAGACTTCGGATGGTCCTCCGACAATGCGGCAAGTATTCCAAACTTATCCGATTGCCGCAGAATCTTCCGATTACTCGCCTTGTCGGACAGGGATGATGAATGTCGTTCCGGCACGGTGAAATCACCAGTCCAGAACACATCATATTCGTTAAGCTCATCGCCGGCGCCGGAGCTCTCTTCAACAGCGGATAATACAGAACTAGCTTTCGGTGGAGAGAAAACGTCAAGGAATCGATCGGAGCACGGTGATCGGGGACGGAGGACTGAAAGGCCGTTTTTATCCATGGCGTCAGCTGAAAAATGGTATTTACTTTTTTGGACTACAACAATTAATAGAGTGGAGTGTTTCGATAAGCTCAGTCGAGCAGCTGCGTCTGTCCAATTTATATAATGTACATGCACCTTATGAACACGATAATGTTTATAAAAAAATTATCATCACTTTTTTAAAAAATTATTTTTTTCATATGTGACGATTCATGATTAAAGATTTCGTAATCTTTAACCTTATCAGATTTGAAGCTCGTTATCAGACACCCTCCATTTTGAACGGGTCTCATCTATTTACATTGTTTCATTGAATAAATACACCGTACATGTAATTCTTCTCTATATAAGCAACGAAAGAAGTCCAAAGGTGGACCACAATGGTTTCCATTCTCTTTCTTCACGTCTTTTTCTTATTCTTTCTCAAAACATATTTATCTTTTGCGTATACGAAAACGTCCCAAGTATTGTACTATTCAATCGGTCCTTTGTTTCTTTTACTTTGTTTCTTTCTATTTTCTAAGGGAAAATAGAAACTAGAAAACTTTGTATCTGAAAGTGTATTTTTTATATATGACATGTGGCTTTATTCTGAAGGTGTGTTTTTTATATATGCTATGTGGTCTTATTTATAGGACTCAATGGAGTGAATATAAACTTGGCTAAACTCTTTTGAATATCTACATCTAATTTAAAATACAAAAGAGATACATAATACTTTGGATATCCACATCTACTATAGTATCTATCTCTACAATGTATATCAACATCATGTTTATCCTTGAGATTACAGTATATCTATAACACTCCCTCTTGGATATCCAAACTTTATAAAATATGCCTCATTAAAACCTTGCCAAGAAAAACCCAGTGGGATAAAAACCTGGTCGAAGGAAAAAAGAGTACATATTCATAATAATTGGTAAGTGTGATGCACTGCCTCGTTAAAACCTTGTCAAGAAAACGGGTAAGGTATATGTATGACACTTTGATACGCGAAACTCGAAAAACACGAAATACGAAACACGATACACTACCTGTTTGACATCCCTAATATGCTAGGTATATGGTGTTGTTATACTTTATTTCCCCTCTTTATTCTTTTCCCTCCCCTTTCGCATTGGTACTATATTATAAAGTCAAATTCTACAGAAACCCTGATATGATTTGATATATGCGTGCTTAAGATATATGTATTGTTTGTCTGTCGTTCATCCTCTCTAGACCTTAACGTAGATTATGTTGTCGTTAGAATATACTGGATATGATTAATTGATTAATTGATATACGTGCTTAATGTATATCTTTTATTTAAAAAAACTCAAGTCCGACATGAATTCTTGACTCAGTTAAGGGGATGCTTGTTATTAAATTGCTCATGCCGAATTAAGGTTAATGAGACTAATACAGTAATATTAAATAGTCAGCCGTAGGTCAAATGTGACTAATATAGTAACATTAAATGGCCATCTTAGGCCGTGTATGCGCGAACTCTAATTGATAAAATTGACTATGATACCATATTGAAAGAGTTAACATGATATTGTAACATAAGTGAAGACACATATCCACTAAACATCATAAAGTGAGTATCTCTTTTTTGAATTAGCCAATGTTTCTTTCGTTTCAAAAATATTGTCATATATGATCAAACATCAATAAAGATCAAAATTTTAAAGTATGTAATACAATAGTCTATTAAAATAGTAAGTTACATAATTAATGACCAATGAATAATGTATAAAATCACTTCGTACCACTTCTCCATCAAATTATACAAGAGTAAAACGTCACTCGCTCAGTTACAAGTAAAACATATACATACATACAAGTCATTAGAAGGAAGAAAAAAAAAAGGTATTCATTAATTAAAACACACACCAAACTCAAACCTTATCAGAGTCGAACTCACAGAAATGAGTAACTCGAGGTGAAATGAAAATCTACTGAAGCATCAACTGTGGAAAAAATCACAGAAAAATGAAACAATCCAAGGAAATTTGAGGATTGTTGAGATCCTCCAGCATATTTTCCTCAGCTTGATTAACATTAACTTCTCTCACTTCAGATTCATCCATCCTCGTACTCACTTTAGGATTAGATGTATCCCTTGAGCTCTTCAAATGATGCATTTGATTAACAGGGGAGGCTCTAAAATTCTGCTTTCTCAAGCTAGAAGACTGAGAATTAAGCAAACTTGGCTTTGAAATCACACCCCTTTTGCCAAAATTCTCCATTTTTGTCATCACGTTAGAATCTTTAATTTTTTGATCTCCACTGAATCGTCTACTAGGTGAAGGAGACCTTAAAGTTCTACTGGGCTCTGCATTAAAGACTCTGTTCGGAGACGGTGAACGCAGAGTTCGACAAGGAACATGATACATAGAACTATTGTGTTCGGGTTCTTTTCTGAAGCTCTTTTGTCGAATAACTGTTGGTGAATTTGCCCTGATTCTCTTCTTTGGCGTTGATCCTCCACGCCCTTCTTCAATTGCTTGTTTGATTGGCATTTCTGGTGATGGCTTTAAACCAGAGTTTTGAGAACTGATCTTGGCGGGAATTCTAGAAGTTTGAAGACTGGACTTTACCAAATTATGGCCAATTATGTGAGGATTTTCTTTCACACAATTCCTCAAGAAATCAGAAGAAAAAGATCGATCCTTTATGAGTAAAAGCGAAGATGAACAAGATGAGGAGGATGATAGCGAGGAAGTTACCGAAAATTCGGTGCTTGTGGGATTGGAAAACGATGAAAATGATGCATTAGAAGCAGCATTATTTGGCAAAGGAGATACTCGTTTTTGAGGAGCTGAAGAAACAGAGGCTTGTGCAATCACAAGCTTGTCGTGAACATGATGATGGCAACAATCTTGGCAGCATTCTTTCTTGATTCTTTTCCTTTTGGGTCCGAATTTGCTGATGCAAGAACCCATTTGGCTGAATTTTGTGATTAGAAGAATATCAGAACATGGTGGTGGAGAAGAGATTTGAAATGTAGGCGTGGGAAAATTTGTTAAATGGAATGAATTGCTTTGTTGAGTGTGGATAGATATGGCAAAAGCCGGAAAGGAAAGTTCTGTTTCTAAGATGTTTTGAAATTGGCTGCCGGGCTTTGACCCGTTCCACAACGGTTACTATATAAAGTAGCCATGATGATTTTACTTTCTCGTTTTCAAGCTGTTTTTACTTTCCATTTCTGATAGATTCAATGATACTCCCCTTTTTACTTTAGAATATGATGAAATAAATCAAAATGACTTACTAAATTAGCTGCGCTTCTTATATTGTGAAGTAGCATTTGATCAACACAGCTTGATGCATCATTATGGTTCATTGAGAAACAACCTCTGTGTGTTTCTAATACATGAGTATGGTTGCGTACATCCGACCCCTCGTACTCCGCCATAGGCAGGAGACTCTAAGACAATGGGTAATGTTGTTGTTGTTTTCCAACGGTTTATCTTTTTACATTTCTAATTTAGTTAATGTCACATACTTTTTTTACATTCAAATATGATGGAATAATTATATTGTGAAGTAGACAGCTTGACACAATTTTTATTATGGACCGTCGTGAAACAACCTCTCTGTGTTTTTAACACATGTGTATGATTGCGTACATCCGATCCTCTTATATCTTATTATAGGTGGATGTCTTTAAAGCAATAAGATAATTTTGTTGTTGAATTCAAATATAGCGCACATACAACTTTAGAAAACAAAGAAGCGATGCCCATGTTCCTAAGACACCAATGGAAATCCCTTTCTAGTTGCTGCTCTTCGTGCCCACGAAACTTAGCTCGGTAAAAAAAAAATAAAAAAAGAATAAGTAATGTAGCTGGTAATGGGTCAATAAAACATATTGGGTCATCTTTATATAATTTTTAGTCTGTATGTACGTATATATGTATATGTGTATGTATATAGGCACACACAAACTACTGAAAACAGGCCGTGGATCAATAAAACATATTGGGTCATCTAACAAATTAACTTTAATCTACATGCGAATAATATTATTTTTGTTGCATGTGTAAGTTTTAGCACTAGTTCTTATTCATCTTCATATAATACCTTATGCAAAAAAATACGTTCGATGAGTCTTAATATTTTCGTAACATTTGATAAATGACTTACGATGTTCCCCCAGGATTCAAATGCCTCTTCTGATAAATATATCTATATAACTACTTGATGCATTTCGGGTCTTAAAATGAGAATGATCCAATTTGCATTTAGCCATTTACCAAACGAATAGATGATATGGCTTCTGCAAGACACATTCAGGGTTAAAACTCACGGAGTGATTTTCTTTAAATGTTTTCTGATTTTTAAGTTAGTAAGTAATCAAACACGGCAGAAAACACGATCTGGAACCTGACACGCTTCTCACGGGTATGAGTATAGTTTTGACGGGTTTCGTGTATAAATCGGGTAGATCTAAAACTTACCCGCTCTCGTATCTAGGTACACCGCAAGTTACACGTTTATACCCGTCATGACCGATTTTTTAAATATATTTTAAATATAAATTATAAATTATTAAAATAAAAATTATGAAATAAAAAAACTCCTAAAACCTAAAAACTTAATCTATCTTTCCCGATTTCTTAGTTCCTTCCTTCTTATCCTCTGCAATTGCCTCTGCGGTCCTTACCCATCATTCTCCATTTTTCATCTCTTCACTCACTCTTCACTTTTTTCAGTACTCACTTATCACTTCTCACTTAAGCGTCAGCCGACAAGCAAGTGGTATTGGTTCTGTTCCGACAAAGTTGGTGAAACCGAAGGACAAGTCGAAATTCACTCCAAACAGAAAATGACATTGTAGAGATGTAGATGATTCGAAGTTATGATTTAACTTTTATTCTCTAAAATTTGAAATACTTTTTGTCTGGAGGTCTTCCATTAGCGACATGTCATCATCGTCACCGTCCTCATCATCCTCACCAGATATACTCCTCTCTCCTCCCTTCTTTTGTCGCCTGAAAAATATACAAAACTTGAAAATACCTGAAAAATATACGTTGTCAAGTTTTTGGGTATACCTAATACACGATACTCGAAACCCAAAAAATACGAAACACGACCTGTTTTACACCCTTATTAAACACTAGAGAGAAAACCCATAGTATAACTCAAATCACTGTAATATGATAGTCGGCATGCATTTATGTCAGAAAATATCTTTGCCGTTACAACATTGGGTCTATCAGTATATCAAATCACTTTGATATGATACTCGACAACAATTTAATGTATTGGTCATATCAAATGTTGAATCCCGTAGTCATATCAAATGTTGAATCCCAATCAATACGGGTCCCTGCCACACTCGGTCTTAAAGATAGTGTAGGGATGTAAATCAGGTATCCAACGGCTCGCTAGCAGAAACTGGGTCATATACACGGTAGTCTTCATAAGGAGCTTCCAGCAGGGTCATATACACGGTAGTCTTCATAAGGAGCTTCCAGCAGGGTCATATACACGGTAGTCTTCATAAGGATAAGGAGCTTCCAGCAGGGTCATATACACGGTAGTCTTCATAAGGAGCTTCCAGCAGGGTCATATACACGGTAGTCTTCATAAGGAGCTTCCAACACTGCAGGCAAGGCTACATGCCAAGGAATCTCCCACACTATGCACTTGATGAAAAGGGACTCTCTTGTCTTTAGCGAGTTCAATACTATGCACTTGCTGGAAAGGGACTCTCTTGTCTTTAGCAAGAATTGAACTCCTAACCTTTCTTTCGAGAACTTTGCTTGGAACCAATTGGGTTATGACATGTGCATATTGGTCATATCAAATAATATAATGTTCATGAAAATGGTCTATAAGAAACTTGTGTTTTTGAGAGAATATTATAATCATGGTTTGAGGCAAAATTATTCAAAATCATCATATTTATAAATAAGTTAAACAACATCATATCTTCTTTGCAAAGATTTAATTCAATCTTTTCTCTAACATATTTTTCTATTGCACAAAAGAATAATAATTTCGTGTAGAAATATGTATATAAGAAATATTTCATATTATGTAGATTTACACTTTACTGAATCAAGTTTTTAAACAAATGTATTTCAAGCACAAACCTTGGTCGAAACTTGTGATTATATGAGGTGAGATCCATATCCATTTAAAATCTTAAGACAATGGATGATAATACCTCATCCTCATATAACACATTTGTCTTATCTCAAATTGACTAATGTGGGACAATATTTTCAATACACGCTCACACGTGGTAATGTGACTTTAAACACACATGCGCTCGCTTTAAAATTGTCATACACACGCGGTTTAGAACTCTCCCTCGATCATAAATCATAAGACATGTATGAACACATGAAGTTGGTAAGGGGAGACAATAAATAGCCAACCATGAGCCAGACAATGTGTGAGTCCACATTCTAAAGTGCCTCTAATACCATGTTGAAACTTGTATTTACACATGGTGATGCTCATATCCACTCAAAATCTTAAGTCAATAGATAGTAATACTCATCCTTACCTAACCTATTTATTTTAACTTAAATTGACCAAGGTAGAACAATATTCTCAATAACTTTTGATTGTAATAACTGAAATGAGTATATATTTTACAGTATTTTCTTTTCTAGAGGGAAATGTTTTCACTTTCTTAATAAATGCATTCTTGTCCTAAAACAAAAGAGGGGGGGGGGGGGGGGGGGGGGGGAATGTGACCCAAAATGAAAAATCTCGGGGCAGACTCGCAAATTTGTTAAGAACACAGGGACACTCCGGGAATAGAAAGCCAATATTAGAGAAGCCCTAACGATAAATCCCCTTCAACAACAGGCTTTAGCAGAAAGCGGCATCTACTTCAGTTGAGAAAACGCGCGAGCCGAAACACTCTACAAATCTCTCTCCGAAGAAACCATGGTGAGTTGTCACCTTTGATCTTCTTCTTTTACCTAATTATTACGCGCTTTCTATTATTTTCTCGGAATCATGGTTAATACTTGATTTTCTGCTTTAAAATATGCCATGGTTTCCACTGATTGGTTTTCCAGTCGGTCACTTTTTTCCCCGGGACAGGATGGGGGTCGGGGCATCGGAGGAGGAATCTGCATGCTGATACTTGCTAATGGGAATGTTTTCTTCGCATTTCATTGTTGTGGAATATGGAGTTTCAGTATGTTAAATACAAAAAAGAGGAGTTTCAGTCTGCGTTTTTATTTTTAATGATTCCGAAATCATTTGGCTGCAGTCGAAGAGAAGGACCAGGGAGCCTAAAGAAGAAAACATTACCTTGGGCCCAGCTACAAGGGATGGAGAATTGGTTTTCGGTGTTGCCCATATTTTTGCTTCTTTCAATGACACATTCATCGTGAGCATTTTCCTTCGTTTTATTTCTCTTGTAAGCTTTTTGGGACTTAACTGTAGTTTGATTGGCTATAGAATGATAGCTTGCGATCTTTTATTGCAGCACGTTACCGATTTATCTGGCAGGGAAACCATGGTTCGCATTACCGGTAAGTTGAATAAAGGGGTTTTTTTTTGTTGCTTTGTTCTTACAATGTAACGTTTGTAAACTGCAACATGGGCTTATGCATTGTGCTAGCTTTCTTTGATTACTCTGTTTCATTAATTAGTCTTTTTTACAACCTTTATGTGGACCATTTGCAGCACAAATTGCTCTATTTTTGGAGAAACGGTTGGTTGTCTCTTCAATTGGCTTGCTTGTGGTTTGCTGCTGTTAACTTTCGTTTGATTTACATGCCTGTGTGCACTGTGAAAAAGTCTCTTTAGCCACGTCAAAGAGTTTGAATGATAAAATACTAACTGTTTACCTGATTATTCATGCCGTGAAAAGCTCTTTTTAGTTCCTATATGTAGAGAAACTTGAAATAAGTGAATTGGATATTGTTTGCTTAGTGTTGTCTCTGTGAAGATAGGCATTGATTTTAAGAATTTCACTTGGCATTCAAGAGTTCGCTCTGCTGGTCTGAAATTGCAGTAAGTAGACAAATAAAAGATAGAGAAGAGGGAAATGATGATGGAGCCTCGAGTAAAGGGCAGAGAGCCAACCAGCTTGCTTCTTTTCATAGTGCTCCATATATTGACTGCCTTACTATTCTAGTGAACAGATAATCGCTATCATGTTCTGTTGACTGCAGTGGTGGCATACATAATAATTCTTACAATTTTTCTCTAATTACAGAAAAAAAAAGGAAATGTTGGGAGAGACGCTGTAGAGGTTGGGCAAGGGAGAAAGAGGGAGCAAGGTGAAGTGAAAGAAAGAGAACAAGGTAGCAAAGATCCCATAAGAGTTAGTATAGAAAATAAAGAGGTGAGAGAGGAGCAGGAACCTAGATGAAAGAGAATGTAGGAGGAGAGAGGGAATTGTTTGTGAGAGAGCTAGGAGAACTATGACCCATATTCTGTGAGGTGGAGGATTTTAGTGAAGTTGTTTTTCATTTTTAGAGTTGGCTCGCCTTTCATTCTTTGCTTTCACAAATACAAGGGGCTTGTATCAGCAAAATCCTTTTGTCTCATGTCATCTAAAGCTATAGTAATGTACCTTTATACTCCTCAAAGAAGGAGCTTTCAACAAATGCACTGCCTGTATGAATTCTTCACTGCTTTTGCGATGACCTGTGTTGCGATGGCCTGTGCTGCGTCAAATTTGTTGGATTCATATATTGTCTTGCTACATTGGATGTGGTAGAAGTGCTGGTTTGTGTTTCTTCCTTTGACATTTGAGGCATTATAAATGCTGGTCATATATGATGAGCAACTGATTCTTTTGGGATGGCAAGTTGTATGGAATACTAGTCATGAAACAAAGTTTTCCCCCCTCCCTTTTACTGTTGTGTGTTTTAGTGTCTGTGTGTTGTGTAAGAGTTACATAATCCTGTAAACTGGCTATCTACATATGGATGCCACTGCATCTGGCCCATCTGCACCTTTTCTTTGGCACCTTAAGGTTCAAGATGTTTTTGGCTATTTACGTTAAGTTTAAGATGGTTGAGGAATGAGGAGTAATTTTTATTTTTAAGATGCAATGAAGTGGTTATCATTCACTTATTGATGCCAGCAAAACTTTGTTGGCTTTGATTTTACTTTTCAAGAATTTGATTAGAAGGCTTGTACTCTCTATTAGCTTGAAACCGAGCTAATCCTGAATGTTTGTTTGATCTACTTATATTCTCAAGTTTTATGAGTTTTTGCCTTTGTAATTGCAGGTGGCATGAAAGTCAAGGCTGACAGAGATGAATCTTCTCCGTACGCAGCTATGCTTGCGGCACAAGATGTTGCCCAGAGATGCAAGGTTGCTATCTCTGTCTGCATTTGGTTTGGTCACTGTATCTTTATTTCAGATTTAGACCAAGCTGGTCCATCCAATCTCTATAATGCCTTGGTTTCATTTCCCTTTTTTTTGTGCATCATATTACTTTGATCGGCTAGTTCATGGACTTGAAGCTTTTCTGCATTACTGATGTTTCATTATATTGAATTTCTGCTATTGCAGGAACTTGGACTTAACGCACTTCATATTAAACTTCGGGCTACAGGAGGCAATAAGACCAAGACTCCTGGTCCTGGTGCTCAGTCTGCCCTGCGTGCCCTTGCTCGTTCAGGCATGAAAATTGGTCGCATAGGTAAAGTTGATTATTTTTAGCCAGTTTCAGTGTTGTTTTTTGTATTGTTTCATTTATCTTTTTAGTTCACTTCTGGTACTTGCTATTATGCTGGAGGAGAAATGCATAGCACAACGGGTATATTTACAGTCATTGGCATCTATTTGTGTATTTGGGTGTGTTTTATCCATAAAAACAAATATTGGCAGACACACCTGCCTTTTGGGGTTTCAACTGGTAATGTTGCTGTTTTGTGACCTTGATGTCACGGGTTCGAGCCTCGGAAACAGTCACTTGCACAAAGTGTAGGGTAAGGCTGTGCACATAATATCGCGAAGAAATCTGACCCCTCTCAAGACGAGCAAACGCGGGAGCCTAGTGCACCGCACCATTTATCCCTTCCCCCTCTTTGCCCTTCTTTCTATCTTTTCCACTGTTTTTTTTATGGTAAGACATATGACATGATTGTTGGTTTTCGCTTATGATTCCCCCTTCCTCTACTTGCAGAGGACGTGACTCCAATTCCAACTGACAGTACCCGCAGAAAGGGTGGCAGAAGGGGAAGACGGCTGTGAATTGTTTGCATACTAGGTTACTTTGTCATTGTCTGGGAATTTTAGAAGATGTAGCTTTGATTCCATTTTGATGTTTGAAGATGATTTGCCGAATTTATGATTATCTGGAAATTCTTATGGATGATAAGATGGAAATTTTGTTGGCTTTTAAGCTGCAATGTTTCTTAACTGAGTTGATGTTACTTCTCTGTTCAAAATTATTGGTGGAGAAGTCTTAGCTACTGTTGGCAGCTTAAAATCATGGTTTTTGAATTCACATAGTGATGAGTCCAGAAATACTCACCGGGTGAATCAGAGATGATTCTTGTTGTACGTCGTTAATCTCCCGTTTAAATCCGTCAATGGAACCTGAGAAGGAAGAGAAACGTTAGAGGTCCCAGGGCGCTGCCCTAGGAAAACCCTCCGACGCTTAAGTCAGTTATGACTATTTTTTAGTAGGCAATTTAGGTTGGAATAAAGGTTTTGATGAAACCTGTCGTAAGATCTCACTGAGTATTAGTCTATTTAAATGTTGGCCGAGATGGAGTTCTTGTAGGAAAGCTCTTGAAAGTTGTAGTTAAAGTTCTCCCCATTCCCCCACCCTCCTCGTCTTGAAAGGGGTGTATTCATACTCAAGGTTGAGGAGGCCTGACCCTCTGTCCAATGAAGGGATTGTGATGTGTCTGAGATAGCTGTCTTGTCTGCTGTAAGTACGTAGTATGATGGGACAAGTGTCTGGGACCACAGCTATGTCAGTGGCTGACTCTATGCCATGTAGGTCGGCCTGCAATGATGACCTTGTACTAAACTAATCAATGTTTGACACCTGGAAAGTAACTATGCAGAGTTGTCTTGGTGGGTCACAGATGGCTGTTTATATCTTTTTTGATCTTATCCGAGATACTCTGAGTAACAATGTTTATAAAAGCAAGACCGAGAGTAGATCTCGGTGCTAATAAGGAACTGAGGCCGAGGCCGAGCAGAATATGTGTCCTTTGGAAGTTGTGCACTGTTGATTCTTTTCTTTGGTGAGGTTGACTTGAAATGGTTGCTTTGACTAGAACATTGCTGAGCCGAGGTATAGTATGTCAAACTGTCATTATAGGACTGAATTTCTAACCATTTCCGGTCATGTTGAACAAGTGCCGACCTGACTCAGGTATGCGGTCGAGTTGACCAAGGGTTATAATTGAATTTGCCTTAGCCACTTTAATAGACTTGCTTCAGCTAAAGATAATAGTGGCCGAGATGAAGACCTAACCGAGGCTGTCCAGTGAAGTAGCCGACCTTGAACTACGTTGACCGTTTGACTAAATGATGATGTTAGTCTTTTCTGAACAGGTCAGATTTTGGCTCATCACATAGTATTAAGGTTCAATTCGTCTTCTCTTTTTGGTCATTCTCTCCGGCATGTGAAAGAAATATTTTGTATAAAATATTAATACTATATACGGAAAAGCGTAATCTTTTTGCGAAAACGTGGGTTAAAATCATTGCTATATTAAGTATTTATACTATATGTATTTGTTGATTTATTGTGTTATATTTATTGGAATAGATGATTTAAGTTAAATCATTTTAACCATGACTAGAAATTTAGAATCACGCGTATAATCATTATTTCAAATTGCATCTTAGAAATGCTTCTTACACACTGAATTTGTACATGAATTTCTGTCGTTGGTCCAGCGAATAGACTAGTGAAATAATAGTGGTTGTACTTGCTTTACGTTACTGGCCTTCTCATTTACCGCGGTTGGGATCTCCTAACCCTACATCCCTCACATTCTTTGTGACCACGCGACACGTGGCATCAAAGGGGGTGGTGAGGCTAGATGTGGGTGACCCTCATCTAGCCTCACCACTCCCCTTTGCTGCTACGTGTCGCGCGATCACGCATCACTGCGGTGAGGGGATAATATCCCCATTTACAGGTGCCCTTGGACGAATAGGAAGATATAATTAGGCACGTTAATGTAGAGGAGAATCATGCATCCAGTCTTTCAGGCACCAATTGTGAAGTAACAGTTTGATGCAATTCACATTATGGGTTATTGGGAAACAACCTCTGTGTTTCTATTATATGAGGTATGATTGTGTACATCTGACCTTTCATATAGCAAGAGGCTCTAAGACAATGAGTTAACGTTGTTGTTTATTTGTATTACCTATACAGAAGATCTAAACCCGTTTGCAACAACACCGTAAAAAGGACTAGTTTAAAATTACTTGTGTGTTCAAGAAGTACATGTTTAAGTTAATAAAACAAAGGAAAAATCACCTTTTGTCTCTCTGTGTTTTCGCTAATTTGACGTTTGTCCTTATGTTTGAAATTACATACTTACCACTGTTTTTGGACTGATGGTAAAATGACATTTTTTGAAAGAAATTGGCCAGAATTGCTGTAAAGACTTCCGTTTAGTGGGTATTTTAGACTTTAAATTAATCTTGCTTAAACATTCACAAATATACCCCTGCAAGCAGCATAATACAAGACACTTGTCCAGTTTTCAACAGAATTATCTTTTACAACACCTGAATTACGGCGGCCACAAGAATGATGGCGAAAGATTTTAAGATTATGTTCAAAAATCTACTGGAGCATGTATTTTGCTCTGAGACGTTTACAGCAAACTCCACTACAGACAGTAAGCAAGAAGCCGGAACCAATTCTTGTGGTACTGCTCACGACAATGGCTTTTATGCTGGCTGCTTTCTCCCAGAGAGGGAGCACAAAGAAAAGTTTCTTCCTCTAATTCTAGATCATCTAAGAACCTTGAAAAGATAATTTCTTGTTTAGAAAAATTAGGAATTCAATCTCAAGAGAATCCACAAGCTCTTCTTAATCGATAGTTGCTGCACTTGTATTAGCGGATTATGACTAGACATTACAGATTAGATGTTATTTGAAGATTCCACTCTCAAGCCAGTATTGTGCCGTAGGAACTGTCTTGAAACTGCTAAAGAGATGCTCGATTGTCAAATGAAGATTGAGGTTTTGAAATTTTGAAGATTTACATCCTCTACAATATTCATCGGGACTGGGCGGTTGGGACCTAGCCCTAATTTCGCCTTTTGCCCGAGGTGTTGAAGCAGTGCGTGAATGCGTGTTAGTATTTTACATTATTATATTTTGTTGGCCTCACCTCACCTCAAAGGACAAAATACGCTTCTAAAAACGGAAGTAATTTCAACTTGAACTTGATGGGTTTTTGTTAAGTTCCATTCAGGACTTTCTGATTGTACATTTTGTTTAATTTTCTGTATTTTTATGGTTTTATTGTATATTTTAAATGTTTTCTTGTATCTTTCCCCCTTCAAGTTTTACTTTGTGTAAAAATGTTTTCAAGAAAATTATATGAAATAATGAACCATCAAAACACTTGAAACATAGGGTTTAAGTTTTTTATGCGGAAAAACACTTAAAAAGTAAATGGTACAAGAAAACAGTCAAAAATAAAGCATACCTAAAAACAAATAGGACGTTTCCGGTGCATTGAACTTCTGCATTTGTGCAGAGTCCGGAGAAGGACCGTATTGCTTCGCGATTTGGTGTACGCATCGTTATTCTACACTTTGTGCAAGGGGCTGTTTCTGCGGTTCAAACCCGTGAATGAAAAAGCCACATATCATGAATGGAAAGCTTCTATTCATAAATAAAAGCCAGACCCAGTTCATACCCACTGCGTGATTGTTCGGGGAGGGAATACCTACGCTGTCTTACTCATTTGTGTGGAGACAGTTTCGAAACCTCGACCTAGCACATCATGGCAAGCAAGCTTACCGCTGAGCCAAGTCCGGCCCTCAAAAGTTTCTATTCATGATTTTGAATTAAGAAAAAACCCGAATATGATTGATTATGTATGTATTTATACAGATGATCCAGACCGATTCCTGCAACACAGTAGAAATGGCTAGTGATTCAGAATTGAGATACACTGACAGGAGTAAGACCGGAGCCCAGAATGCAAGAAGCATGCACATGGCGCACAATAGTTCACCTGGACCAACTGTGTCTAACTACTCATCACCTCCATTAATGAAACCCTCCCGCGTGAGGGTTGAGATCTCCTCACCCCAACTTTCCTCACCTCCTTTGTGACCACGCGACACGTGGCATTAAGGGGGTGATGATCAGGCTAGATCCTCATCTAGCCTCACCACCTCCCTTGCTGTCACGTGTCGCGCGGTCACGCGTCACTGCACCCCCTAGCGGTGAGGTGATCCTATCCCTCCGCGTAAAAGCATCCCTCAACCTCGAACAGGAGCACTAAGCTTTTTACATAATGCCATAACATGCATCAAAAGCAGTAATAATAAAGCTCCCAAAGACTGAGGACAGAAATCAGTCAAATAATATCAAGCGGGCAGATTCTCATTCAATGCCTACTGTCTATATTAAACTGTATATTCTTTGGTAGTTTCTGTTCTGGTGGGAACAGTACTGTTCCGCCATTAATGCCATTTAAGTTCCCCAACTGAACTTTCTTCACTCCACCAAATCTTCTAGTAGGGAGGTTAAGCGAACCGAACAGTTCGTGAACAGCTCGAGTTCATTCGTTGATTTACTTAAACGAGACGAATTCAAACACATGTTTAGGTTCGTTTATTCAAACGAGCTAAACTGTTTACGAACTGTTCGACTCGTTTAAACAGTTATAGTGTTATCGAGCCGAACTCGAACCAATTTTAAAATTCGTTTAGCTAAAAGAACTAAACCGAACAATTCATAACGAATCCGAATTCGAAAACCTAATATTCGGTTCGATTCGGTTCGTTAACACGCCTAGCCAAAAGTATAGTGTGGAGTAGAGAGACATCCAATATTCATATGTTGTATAAAACTATTATAAGTCTTGTATTATTATTGTTAGGTTTATATTCATCCCGTTTCAAAAATATTGTCATAGTTGGTTTATTTTTATATAGTTGTTCTATAACTTATTTTGATAGTTGATTAATTTTGGTAATGTAATTATATAAGAAGTTATTTATCACATATTTTTAAAACGGAAAAATAATAAAACAAGTATGATATTTACGCTCTTCTATTATTTAATCAATAAATAATAAAAGAACTTACACATGAGAACCTGCATGATCTTTCTGTAATCTTGGGCTAATAGACAAATCTATGTTCTCTGTGAAGAGCTGACACGCGAACACCGTTTCAACTGTACAGATGTTCTTTAATATAGTCTAAATGCAAATCGAAAGTTACCCTCAATCATCATACACGAACAATTAGGGTGTTAACAAATCGAATCGAGTCAAATACTATATTTTTGAATTTGGAGTCGTTTAATTAAACAAATATATGTCTCGGTTCGTTTGTTGTAACGTTTTAAAATTTGTTCAAATTTTGCTCGACTCGTGGACTGTTCGGCCTGTTCTAGCAAACGAATCTAATTAGGTGTTATAACTCACCTTGTCTAAGTAAAATTAATGAACGAACTCGAACCAAGTACTAGTCGAACTCAAAATTGTTTACGATCTGTTTGGTTCGTTTAACACTCCTGTTATATACCTATTCTTGCTTCACTAAATTGAGCTAGCACATATTGGAATCATAAATGACCTTTCTTCAATGACCATGTTAGCCTTAGCAAAACGCCATTCTCTGATCCTGGGGCCCAGCGCCACAACTTCAAGGAGCATTGTGGAGGATGCAAATCAGGAGCCGAGCGGCCTTTTAGGTCGGGTGAGGACTTACGCAGTGACCCATACAAGATGTCCTTGCGCAAAGTAAAACACCCACACTTGCGTGTCATTAGAATCGAATTCTTGACTTCTTTGAGCAAATTCTAACCCGACTACCAACTGAGCAATGGAAATGGAGGGCAATTACCATGTTAGACTATGACTATGAGGACATCTTTTTATAACCTATGACATGCATGATGTCCCTATGGGAAACGCAATAGAAAAACTCACCCGTTCCCTCTCTATAAATTGAGACACCCTTCAACAATATGTCATGCACCAGCTTTTCTCTTTAATCCTTCTACCCCTTCTCCTCCCTATCACCGCCTTCTCTCCTTCACGACTTTCAAAATGCCTGGAGGTAACATCAATGAGATCCAAAAGGAAGTTGCAAAAAGGCGAGCAGTAGGAAGAACAGAGCAAAGTTGGTGCAGAGCAGTTTCCTGTGGTACTGGAATTACGGTTCTTTCCCTTCAACTTTGTAAGCCAGTAGAACTATCTGATCTCCAAAATGTGCTTCAAAAACTCCAATTCTCTCACCCAATTCTCACTTCTAAACTTCATTATAACTCTTCAAAGAAGAGTTTCTTTTTCATCACCCCATCCTCACCTCGGACACAAATCAAACACTTGGACTACTCATCTACATCACACCTACTCCAAACACTCCGCAAAAATTCTGAAATTCCGAATTCAATTTCTCCTGTTCAATTGATTCAAGAGCATGAAATGAATCAAAACCCCTGGACGAATCCCTCTTCCTTTCCTGATGACGGAATCGAAATGTTCTTCGCTAGCTTATACGAGCTACCGGGTCAAAAGTGGGTCGTGGCGCTGAGATTACACACAGCGGTTTGTGACCGGACGACAGCGATTTCGCTGCTCCGGGAGCTGCCGGAGCTTGTCGGAGAAGTGAAAAATGGGGGTGATAATGAGGGGTTGATAATAAAGAGAAAAGAGGAAGGGATAAATATGGCGGTGGAGGATATGGTGGATGGCGGGAAGACGAAGAAGTCGTTATGGGCACATGGGATGGATATGTTGGAGTATTCTGTAAATTCACTTCGGTTGACTAATTTGAAATTTGTTGATCCTAAAGGGCCCAGGCGTTCTGCTGTTGTCAGAATGAAGATCAGCCCCCACCATACTGCTCTATTACTTGCTGTAAGTATATTTTTTCTAATTTTTTTTATTTATAAGCAAAAATTTTACGATGTTTAATGACCAAGTATAATTAGTTGGTCATTGACCAATGAAATGTGTAGAAAATTTAGGGGCCCTTTGTTTTGGCCAGTTAACCCCTTGCTTGTACGTAGATAAAACTTATTTGTCATCGTTTTATTGGGTCACTAGTTGATCAATGACCACCATAAAATTTCTGATTTATAAGATATGATTTGAACCCTTACTTTTAGTATAAAATAAAATGATTTGTACCACTAAGTCCAGTTTAAATACCCACATTTTTCCTATCCTATGCTTGGCCAGAAATTTATGAGTCTTAAGGAACCGAGCCGAGTCGAGCCGAATACTAGATTTTTTAATTCGGATTTGTTTAGTTAAACGAACTGTTCGGTTCAATTCGTTTAGCTAAACGAGCTTTAATATTGGTTTAAATTTGGCTCGATAACACTATAACTGTTGAAACGAGCCAAATAGTTCGCGAGCAGTTCGGCTTGTTTAACTAAATGAACCCAAATAGGTATTCAAATTTGGCTCGTTGAAGTAAAATTAACGAACAAATTCAAACCAAATACGAATTGAATTCGAACAGTTCATAAACTGTTCGGTTCGTTTAACACTCTTAAGAATATCTACCGTATAATTGTTAAGTATCTTAATAGTTATTCTTTTTATCCAGTATGAAAATAGTAAATTCTTTTGTTTTAAGACACAACCATTTTGGAGAACAAGGTTTTCTTGTTAGAATGATTAACCGTTATTTATGGAGAATAATAAAACAATTAGCTTTGTATATGTGTATTTACATATACATATATAATCTATTGCCCATAATGAAAATTGATTGCGCTTCTTATATTGTGAACTAACAGTTGATCGACACAGTTTGACGCAATTTTCATTATGAGTCATCAGAAAACAACCTATGTGTCTAACACACGGATATGGTTACATACATCCGACTCTCTCATACTCCGTTATAGACAAGAGTCTCTAAGAAAATGGGGTAAGGTTGGTGTTGGTATTAGATACCCTCATTGTTTATTTGTAGTGACAGTAATTTTCGCTCAAATTGCTGTAAACTATGTCAACTGTCAAGAGATTAGCTATTTGTTCACATTACACTATAATTACAATTCAAAAAGGACGTGCCCGGTTTAATAGACTCTCATGTTTGCGTACGGTCTAGAAAAAGATCAGATTGCTTTGCGTCTGATATATGTAGTTTTACCTTACATTTTATGAATAGTAAAATATTTTTGTGAAAATTGTCATACAATAGTGTATCCACAACATGTGGTATCAGGGGTTTAATTCCTGTCAAAAGCAAGAGAGCTCCTTTCCAGCAAGTACATAGTGTGAGAGTTCCTTGAGCTGTAGGTTTGCTTGCAGTGCTGAGGGCTCTTTATGCAGACTACTGTGTATATGACCAAGCTTCTGTTAGCGGGCTGCTGAGTTCCTGATTTACATCCCTATACTACCTTTTGAAATAAGTGTAGCAGTGACCATTACTGGTTGAGTTTCAAATTTTTTTTTTTAGGTATGATGTAAGGAAACATATGTCACAGATTTTATGGTGGGCACTTGAATTAAAAGTTGATAGATAGAGATGAATGAAAATAGAAGGTGACAGATAGGTTCCATGTTTTGTAGTAACTCTTTGTCCCCATAAATATGTTACTACCACACGTGGAAATGCAAATACTGGTACAACAGGTCAAAGGGGCCATGTTATGTTGGGGCCTCACTAGCTTGTAGCAACTATGTCATGACAATTTATTTCAACGGTCATGCTGTCGGTGGGACATTAGTGTAACGTAATAAAATTACTACTATATGTGCTATACGACAACAATTTTCATTGTTAAATAAATGCATGATAGTTTATATAAGCACAGGATATATGTTACGAACGCATATTGAGAAAAACAATAAACAAAAACAGATAAACAACACATATACTTACGTAGTTCAATTCAATCAATCGAACCCAGTTTTTTCCAACGACAGCAAAAACTGTCGCTAGGGTCTGGGGAGGATAAATGACAGGCAAACAATGACTCCATCACAGGGGCCTTACGTAGTTCAATTAATATGATTTATTCTAAATGAAAGAGATATTCTTTTTCGATTAAGAAAACAGCACAAAAAAGTATTAAAATACTCTAGCCAACTAACAGTATTTTAATAAAATATTTTTATAATAAACTATTGATTGCCACAACATGTGGGAAATGTAAAGTGGTATAATCGTTAGTCTTAAAACTTTAGCCTATATGAGAAAATTCATGAATTCAGTTACATGTTACAATGTGAACGTGTGATATGCTCCTGCCAGCAAAATAAACAGCCATATGTAATAAAAATTATCAGTTTAAATACACATTGCAGCTCGCATCTGCCAACATAATAAACAGTCACATATAATAAGTCGTGTTTGTCTTCACAAAATACAATTGGGGATAAAATTCGGAAACATAACTCAATTGATATTTGAGTCATGAGATTACAACTAAAAATACAGATTCGAACCTGGACACGCGCAGCATAGATGCGATGCTGCTATCCGGGCCAGTAATGGTTTATGCCATGATATCCTGTTCAATTGGGTTAAAAGGTTGCTGTAATATTGCAATATGAGCCAATAGTGGCTTAGGCAATAGTATTCAGTCTAATTGGGTTAATGAGTTGTTGGCCCAGTTTGCAGCAGACATTTTGTGTAAGGTGTCTGGTATAAAGTCTTATCAATCTAAAAAAACGTTGAATTTCTTATTTTTATTATTTACGAAGCTCGTTAAAACTATAATAATAAGAATCCAAACCCAAAATATGATCTTTTCCAGCTACAAAATTCACATCACACAAAACACAAAGCTCCATGAAAGCTTTTTCTGTCCTTCCTTTCAAAGGACATTGTGTTAACCTATATAATAACATAAAAACTTGTACCATAGGTTTAAAATATTCAACCTACACAATAAATTCAGATAAGTTTTTAAGTGAATGGTAGTTAACCTTCAAGAGGACACTTTAGCTGTCTCTCCTGTCCACAAGGACAATATAAACATCTAACATAGGAAAAAGGAACTGATTATTAGCGGAGACATCACATGATCTCATTGTCTTAGAGGCTTTCGCCTATGACGGAGTGTGGAGGGATCGGATGTACGCAACCATACACATGTATGAGCGAAGACATATATACATATATGTACCCATACAAGCCTACAATTGAACAAAAGAAAAGTAGTTGCCTTAAAAAATAAACAAAATAAAGCAAAATAGGTAGAATGTGAAGAAAATGGATTAACCATAAACAAATGTTATTAGTGTGGGTGGAAAAATAAAAATAAATATTGATGAAAGTGAGGAAGAATTTTAACATTCCACTTTAAGGACAACTCTTTTGTGCAGGGCTGCAAGTCGAGAGAGATCAAATTGTGTGGAGCCATAGCGGCAGCCGGACTCCTTGCAGGACATTCTACTAAAGCCAAGCCCGATCTGCAGAAGAAAAAGTACGGCGTCGCCACCCTCACCGATTGCCGTTCTATTCTTGATCCACCACTCACCAATCATCATTTTGGTAATCCCTTTTCCTTGTTAGATATCTCATGATGTTTTTCTGTCATAAACGTTCGGATAATTTAATGTATAGTCTTGAGACGCGATAATATGATCAATTTCTTCAAGCAAAAAGTACTGAGATGGAAGTATTGTTTGTTTGTTTACCATCATCTTCAGACTTTAGCGATAGCTTTTGTTGTTAATGGGATATACTGGACATGGTTGTTGTTGTAAAATTCTAACACCATCTACTAACTCTTAGATTATAAAAAAGCTCTACAAACTCTTTATTTATTGTATACTACAAAAACAACATTACCCTATTGTCTTAGAGGCTTTCATCTATGACGGGGTATGACAAGATCGGATGTACGCAAACGCACATGTGTTAGAAATACAAATGTGGTTTTTCAATGACCTATAATGAAAAAACGTCGAGATGTGTCGATCAACTGCTACTTTACAATATAAGAGCCTCAGCCAATTTAATAAGTCATTTTGTTTTATTACATCATATTTCAGAGTCGAGAAAAAATGTGTCCTTATTTTATAAAGAATTGAAATTAATCTTTGCTCAGTGTAAGACGATCATCCATTATTAGCAGATGGATAAATATATGTGTTAGTAAGAGTGACTCCATCCTTCACAAAATGTTTACATTGTTAGAATGAAATCAGATAACGTAAGGTTTTCTTCTATTCAGTCAACTGAATACTTCAGGTAGTTTTCTAACAACAACAACATTATCCTATTGACTTAAAACTTAGGCAGGCCATGAAATGTCGAATGTACACAACCATACCTATGTGTTATATGTTGACACAATCAATCCTGTACCAAGACGCAGTCGTTCACTGTGTGCATATGAAACAACAAAATAAATCAAACCCGGGGCGAGTCAAGGACTCTGTCCTTAAGACGTATTGCTCCGGTATACTGTGCCCAACCGGTACGAGCAATCGTCTCCCAGGATACAACGGGTACCTGTTCAGTTGAGCGGCACTGCTGAACTTGAACTCCTTCGAACTCTAGAGTGTCCTGACTTCTCCCGGACAATATGCAAGACTCACGTGCTACGAATGCAAAATGCTTTAATGCTTGATTGTGTTGTAAGTGGTGTAAATGAATGAGCCCTTAACCCTCTTTATATAGGGGAGTCGGAGGTACCGTAACCGTTGGATCAAAACCGAAGTTTAATTTAAGCCGTTGGATTAAAACCTCCTATCCAGATTAGGATGGTTTAATCTCAGCCTTTAGATCGAAGATAGATTAACAGGTTTAAACCTGGAACGTTGAATGGAAACCATATTCGGTTAAGCGGTTAAGACAGTTTAAATCTCGGCCGTTAGATTAAAGCTGCTTTACTCATCACCGTTAGATCACAACAGATGATCTTATCTTGAATGGAGGAGGATAGAGTTTTGATTCACATTTGAATCAAAACTGTTCAACAGACCAAATCTGCCTGCTGTCAGACTTCGATCGATCACATCGATCGATCGAAGTGACATCGATCGATCGATGTGATCGACTGATGTCTGACTGAGTACTTCAGTCGATCAACTTGATCGATCTAAGAGACATCGATCGATCGAAGTGATCGATCGATGTCCTCTGATCGTCTTTGATCGATCAATCCATCGAATGAAGCTCTCTGATCAACTTCGATCGATGACATAGATCGATCGAAGTGACATCGATCGATCGATGTCATCGATCGATGTCCGTCAGAAGCTTCTATGCCACGTGGACCCCTCCAACGTGGCATTCCTCCATATAGGTGACACGTCACCCATCCACAACATTTCCATCTACTTTGAGCATTAATTTCACATTCACACAATCTCAAAATTGAGTGAGTTCACATCCTAACATTAACCACTCGTTTTGTAGATAATTAAGGATTCATTAAGCTCATAGTACGTTGCACAACCAAGTTTTGCAACTTTCATTAACGGGCCGAAGCCCAAATCTTCAATCTCCAACGATGGGTCAAAGCCCAACCTTAAATTCTCCAACAATCCCCCACATGAATGGAAATTAATGCAGACCCATATGCAGACTCTGAGGAGAAGTCAGACAAGAAAATATTACATCAGAAGAGGTAGCTTCTGGCTTTGAACCTTTCATAGTGATATACCATCGGATCCACTCGGCTAAGTAGTGACTTGATGTCTTGAACTAGTCAGCCTTTGTTGTGAACCAAGACAATGACACTCACACAATATTTTCTTTAACAACCTTTTGGTTCTCATGGTTGTGTTCGTTTTGGCCATGAACAACCTGGTTTCAGAAAGTGTTTTAGAGAAACCTTGCCACCCAGACTTTCTCATAGAAGCGGCCCCACTTCACACTTACATAGGTGATTCCTATCAAGAGTATTCTGCCATACTCCACTTGACGCATCAAGATATAGGACATCATTAAAAGCCTTAGCTTACCCTGAAATCTCTGCAGACAGCACTTTTGTCAGACGGAATGAGTAAGTGCTAACTGAATCTTCATAACTTAGTTGTCCCATTGAACCAAGATTCTGGGATCTCCAGTCAACAAGGTTGGGTTACCATTACAAAGACTCATGCATTATGGGCTTTAGTCCCATTCCGTTTGTCAATCTTGACATCTGATCTCTAGGCAAGCCTTTTGTAAGCGGATCCGCAAGATTCTCCATTGATTTTATATAATCTATGGAAATCACGCCATTAGAGATCAACTGCTTAATGGTATTATGTCTTCGACGTATGTGCTCGTGACTTACCATTGTAAATGCTGCTTTGCGCACGTCCTATAGCTGACTGACTATCACAGTGTATGCTAATAGGAGCTATCGGCTTAGGCCAACACGGAATATCTTCCAGAAAATTCCGAAGCCACTCAGCCTCTTCCCCAGCTTTGTCCAACGCTATGAACTCAGCTTCCATAGTGGACCTAGCTATGCATGTTTGTTTCGTGGATTTCCACGACACAGCAGCACCACCAATAGTGAACACGTATCCACTGGTGGACTTCGAGTCCTTACTGTCTGATATCCAATTTGCATCGCAGTATCCTTCCAACACTGCTGGATATCTCGTGTAATGTAATCCATGATACATTGTGTATTTTAAATACCTCATCACTCTGTTAAGAGCTTTCCAATGATCATCACTTGGATTACTCGTAAATCTGCTCAACTTGTTTACTGAACAAGCTAAGTCTGGTCTTGTACAATTCGTTATGTACATCAGACTCCCGATTACCTGAGAGTATTTTAACTGGGCAACAGGTTCGCCTCGATTCTTTCTTAAGTGTATACTTAAGTCGAGCGGGGTCTTTACCGGTTTCACATCATCCGTATTGAACCGTTTCAGAACTGATTCAATATAGTGAGTTTGTGAGAGTATGAGTCCCTCAGTCACCCTAGAAATCTTAATTCCTAGAATAACATTGGCAACTCCCATGTCCTTCATATCGAAGTTTCGTGTTAACATCTTCTTTGTACTTAAGATGATGTCACGAGTACTACCCATGATAAGCATGTCGTCTACATAGAGACATACTATCACAAATGCGTTCTGTGTGCTCTTAATGTACACACACTTGTCACATTCATTGATCTTGAAGTCATTTGACATCATTACCTGATCAAATTTTAAATGCCATTGCTTGGGTGCTTGTTTAAGTCCGTACAAAGACTTAACAAGCCTACACACTTTCCTTCTTGTCCTGGAACGACAAACCCCTCGGGTTGTTCCATGTAAATCTCTTCCTCTAACTCACCATTCAGAAAGGCAGTCTTTACATCCATTTGATGGATTTCCAGATCATAGACTGCAGCAATGGCTACTAGCATCCTTATTGAAGTGATCCTAGTCACTGGTGAGTAGGTGTCAAAGAAGTCAAAGCCTTCTTTCTGTCTATAGCCCTTGGCTACTAACCTGGCTTTATACTTCCCAATAGACCCATCCTCTTTAAGTTTCTTCTTGAAAATCCACTTACAACCAAGCGGTTTACTTCCAGGTGGAATGTCAACCAACTCCCAAGTGTGATTTTGAAGAATTGAGTCTATTTCACTATTAATTGCCTCTTTCCAGAATGGAGCTTCTGGAGTTGACATAGCCTCGGAGAAATTCCTTGGCTCATTTTCTACCATATAGGTTAGAAAATCTGGTCCAAAAGACAGTCGGTATTTTGGCTCGTTTGCTTTGACGTATTTCCTCAGTATCTTGAGGAGTCGTCTCACGCACTCGCTTACTTGAGCTAGCTTCTTCACTTTCTTTGTCTTTCTTTGGAAAGATATTTTCAAAGAATACTGCGTTCCTCGATTCCATGACAACATTTTCATGTATCTCAGGAACGTCTGATTTGTGCACTAAGAAACGATATGCACTACTGTTTGTTGCATAACCAATGAATATGCCATCAATTGTTTTAGGCCCAATTTTAACTAGTCTTGGTTTAGGTACAGCAACCTTCGCCAGACACCCCCACACTTTCAAGTATTTGTAACTAGGCTTATAGCCTTTCCATAATTCATATGGGGTCTTATCCGTCTTCTTGGACGGAATCCTGTTCAAAATGACGTTGGCTGAGAGAATTGCTTCCCCCCACAAGTTCTGAGGTAAACCCGAACTTATCAACATAGCATTCATCATCTCTTTTAGCGTACGGTTTTTGCGTTCAGCAATACCATTCGATTGAGGTGAATATGGCGCAGTTGTTTGATGAATAATGCCATGTTCTGAACAGAATTCATCAAATGGTGTATCATATTCGCCACCTCTATCACTTCGAATTGTTTTAATTCGTTTGCTAAGTTGATTCTCAACTTCATTTTTATAATCCTTGAAAGCATCAAGGGCCTCATCCTTGCTGCTTAGCAAATATACATAACAGTATCGTGTGCAATCGTCGATAAAAGTTACAAAATACTTTTTACCACCTCTTGTTTGCACAAACTTTAAGTCACACAAATCTGTGTGAATTAAATCCAACGATTCAGTGTTTCGTTCTGTTGAAGGAAAAGGCGCTTTTGTTAATTTCGCTTCAACACATATTTGGCATTTTTCTTTATTACTAAAGTCCAGTTTGGGCAATAAGTCAAGATTAATCATACGTTGTATTGACTTATAATTTACATGTCCCAAACGAAAATGCCATAAACAGGAAGACTCAAGCATGTAAGCAGAAGAGGAAACAATTTTATTAGCCTCAATGGGCGCAACATTTTTGGGTACAATGGTCATAACATTTAACTTAAACATGTTATCCGAAAGATACCCTTTCCCCAGATACACCCCATTCTTAGAAAGTGTAAATTTGTTTGCCTCAAATACAAGCTTGAACCCATGCGTGACTAGCAGCGCGCCAGACACCAGATTCTTCCTTATATCGGGAACATGCAGCACATTCTGCAGAGTCAACTCCCTTCCTGAGGTCAGCTTCAGGATTACCTTGCCCGATCCTTCAATTTTCGAGCTGTTGGAGTTTCCCATGAACAATTGCTCATTGTTTGTCGTGGGCACGTACTCTCTGAACATTGTCCCTGTTCGCACAAACATGTCGAGTGGCTCCTGTGTCCACCCACCATTCTCGTGGGTTTCCCACTGCGTTGCACTCGGTCACCACCGCGCACAGGTTCAAATCATCCATTGCGTCGACCAGATTTGCTTTCGCTTTATTCTGATTCTGATTCTTTTTGGGCTTCCTGCATTCACTGCTTCGATGCCCTGGTTTACCACAGTTATAACACTTACCTGTGAACTTCTTTGCAATTTCCTTGCCCTTGGAGTTCACACTCAAAGTGTTATGCTTCTTCTTGTTCTTTGCCTCAGCAACATGAGCTTTGGCTTGACCAGAAGACATGGATGGCTTTCTTTCGGAGCGACGGTTGTCCTCCTCAATACGAAGACGGACTATCAAATCCTCCATCTTCATCTCCTTTCGCTTGTGTTTGAGATAGCTCTTGAATTCCCTCCACGAAGGAGGCAGCTTCTCAATCACAGCCGCAACTAGGAAAGATTCACTGAGCGTCATGCCCTCCTCTTCCATTTCAGAAACCAACATCTGTATTTCTTCCACCTGCGAAATTACAGTTTTGGAATCTAACATTTTATAGTCGAGAAATTTCCCAACTATCAACTTTTTAGTACCCGCATCTTTTGTGCGGTACTTTTTGTCTAAAGCCAACCACAATGCTTTCGCAGTTTTAAAAGTACAAAATATGCCATAGAGAGAATTATCTAGGCAACCAAGAATCAAATTTAAACAACAGAAGTTTGTGTATGCCCAGGCCTCAGCACCCAAGGCATTCTCCATATTCTGCTGTTGATCCTCCACAGGCTCAACCACAGGTGGATCCTCGCTGAGCATTCTGGCCAACCCCAACGCAGTGAGGTAGAACAACATCTTTTGCTGCCACCTCTTGAAGAAGCTTCCAGCAAATTTCTCCGGCTTCTCCACCTGAGCAGCAGTGGCAGCCGGATTCATTTGAGGCCCTCCAGTCGGTGCCAACGGAACCGCATTGAACTTGTGGTCCGGTAGCAGCATTGTTTGCCCCTTCTGGTGCGGACACGGAGTGAGCACCATTGAAGCCGTGAACAGAGTTTGAGCTCTCGTTCTCCATTCCTGTTCAGTTTGATCAAAACGTAGAGATCAGAACAGTCACAGGTTACAAGAATGAGTAGAAAGAGACTGCAAAACAGTACGAAACTGCCTTTGCGTAAATAACAAAAAGGTACAGAATGTAATTGAATAGAAAATACGTCTTAAGATTGTTGGCACAATCAATCCTGTACCAAGACGCAGTCGTTACACTGTGTGCATATGAAACAACAAAATAAATCAAACCCGGGGCGAGTCAAGGACTCTGTCCTTAAGACGTATTGCTCCGGTATACTGTGCCCAACCGGTATGAGCAATCGTCTCCCAGGATACAACGGGTACCTGTTCAGTTGAGCGGCACTGCTGAACTTGAACTCCTTCGAACTCTAGAGTGTCCTGACTTCTCCCGGACGAATATGCAAGACTCACGTGCTACGAATGCAAATGCTTTAATGCTTGAATTGTGTTGTAGGTGGTGTAAATGAATGAGCCCTTAACCCTCTTTATATAGGGGAGTCGGAGGTACCGTAACCGTTGGATCAAAACCGAAGTTTGAATTTAAGCCGTTGGATTAAAAGCCTCCTATCCAGATTAGGATGGTTTAATCTCAGCCTTTAGATCGAAGATAGATTAACAGGTTTAAACCTGGAACGTTGGATGGAAACCATATTCGGTTAAGCGGTTAAGACAGTTTAAATCTCAGCCGTTAGATTAAAGCTGCTTTACTCATCACCGTTAGATCACAACAGATGATCTTATCTTGAATGGAGGAGGATAGAGTTTTGATTCACATTTGAATCAAAACTGCTCAACAGACCAAATCTGCCTGCTGTCAGACTTCGATCGATCACATCGATCGATCGAAGTGACATCGATCGATCGATGTGATCGACTGATGTCTGACTGAGTACTTCAGTCGATCAACTTGATCGATCTAAGAGACATCGATCGATCGAAGTGATCGATCGATGTCCTCTGATCGTCTTTGATCGATCAATCCATCGAATGAAGCTCTCTGATCAACTTCGATCGATGACATAGATCGATCGAAGTGACATCGATCGATCGATGTCATCGATCGATGTCCGTCAGAAGCTTCTATGCCACGTGGACCCCTCCAACGTGGCATTCCTCCATATAGGTGACACGTCACCCATCCACAACATTTCCATCTACTTTGAGCATTAATTTCACATTCACACAATCTCAAAATTGAGTGAGTTCACATCCTAACATTAACCACTCGTTTTGTAGATAATTAAGGATTCATTAAGCTCATAGTACGTTGCACAACCAAGTTTTGCAACTTTCATTAACGGGCCGAAGCCCAAATCTTCAATCTCCAACGATGGGCCAAAGCCCAACCTTAAATTCTCCAACATTATAAACACACAGAAGTTGTTTTACTATGACCCATAATGAAATTGCGTCAAACTGTGTCGATCAACTACTATTTAACAATATAAGAACCGCAGCCAATTTATGAGTCATTTTGATTTATTCTATCATATTCCAAATTCAAAGAAAGAGGTATTATTTGTTGTCACTTACCCTTCCCAGACCCTAGCAATAGTTTCTGTTTTGGTTGGGATATAATGTTGTCATTTACAATTGATGATGATGTAGTTTTGGAACAGTTAGACTGCGTATGTCTTCCCTGTATCTGGATAACTTGACAGTCCAAAAGTAGGTTAATGTTCAACAGAATGGAAGAAATACTTGCATAACATCCAACTAAATCGGAAAAAAACCTTTAGATCTAACGATTGTATAGGTTTTCCCCCCTTTAAATCCAGTTAAATTTCCATCAAATTAACAGGCTTTTACCACGCTGCGGTCCTCAACGTGCATTCAATCAATGGACATGAAAACCTATGGGAGCTAGCCACAAAATGTTACAATGCCTTTGACGACTCGAAGAGAAGCAATAAGCACATATCCGACTTGGCGGACCTCAATTTCTTGATGTGCAAGGCAATCGAGAATCCGAGCTTGACGCCATCTTCATCCCTGAGGACATCCTTGATCTCGGTTTTCGAGGACCCTGTGTTCGATCATTCTGATGAAACAAAGAAAGGATTTGGGCTGGAGGATTATCTGGGGTGCGCTTCCGCTCACGGGGTTGGCCCGTCGATCGCGGTTTTCGATACCATACGAGATGGACAGCTGGATTCTGCGTGTGTTTATCCTTGTCCTCTGCATTCTAGGCAGCAGATGGAGGAACTGGTTGATCAGATGAAGACGTTGCTCGTCGATGCTGCTACTCAGAAAGTGATGCCCTAGTCGCTATGCTCCTGATATGAAAATTGAGTTATATGAATAACACCCGATGACATAGTCCAGTTGGTATTTGGGTTGGGATTAGCCACATGAGTTGCATGAATACTCGTGTACTATGGTAGTAGTTATTGTGTCTGCGAATGAATAATTACTATTGTCAATGGTTGAGTTTGTTACGATGATATTCATACTATTGTCAATGGTTGAGTTTGTTACGATGATATTCGCTGTTGACTATGAATTTTATGATATCATAATTTTAATATTATAAAATGTAATGTTAAATGGTAGTTACTTGCAAATGTAAAAGAATCCAACAACATTACTCTATTGTTTTAGAGGTTTCAGTCTATAACGAATATGAAAGATCGGATGTACGCAACCATATCTATGTGTTAGAAACAACCGGAGTTGTTTTCATATTACCTATAATTCTACAATATCTTTAAATGAGGGTGAGGTGGGAGCATAAATCTTACACGCACACGTAATATATATATATATATATATATATATATATATATATATATATATATATATATATATATATATATATATGCATTTCTTTAAGGAATAGGAAGTAATAAACAGACGTTCTTGGTCAATGTCATTGACCATATAATTAAATTAAATTACATCCACTTCTTTTGGACTCATCTTCCAACTTGCTCTTAGTATTATATTCATGTAGAGAGCCCATATATGGATGTCTGTGCTTTCTATATGATATTTCATCAGGACAAACCGAAAAAAAAGGGAGAGTTTCAATGACGCGGATGTTTGGGACGCTGGTCTTACGCGGTCAATTACTGGCCAACGCATGGCAAAAAAGTCTGGCCTTTTTTCGCTTTTTTTATTTGTTACAAAATATAAAAAATATTTCTCCTCTACCCTAAATCCCAAATTTCATTCTTCTTCTACCCCTGCTTCCCGTCTTCTAGCTCGCCCGTTCATTTCACAACCACAACACTTCATCTGAATAGTGATGCATAAAACAAATTCTAGCTAAAAATCAAACAAGCCATCATTCGCTCCAAATATATGAGAAGGCTTCAACATTCATTTCATAAGCTGCAGAATTTGTGATGCTACATTTCATGACTTGAACCACTTGAAGATGACGAGGCCATCAACTACACCAGCACTTCCAGTGAATGGGCTGCAATGATGACAAATACAAAAACCTTTCTTTAGAAACTTCCTCATTACATTTCCAATTTCAACAACTGACACAAGTGAGTAGATCAGTTCAAGAAATAGACATCAACAGAGTTGTAAAATCAAAGAAATGAATAACAAAGAATAAAGGAAAAGAAACTACTTTCAGTTTTTTTTAATGCTACATTCCAAAGATGGGATTATTGGGGCGGGGGACATGCCGCAATGGCCAAGAGTAATTTTCCTTCCTCAAACATCATAATATCTCTTCAAAATATTTGGGCTTCTTTATAATATTGTTATCAAGCAAGATAATAAACTGCATCTTTGGAAGCGATTCAAGGAGGATTGAAATTTGGGAGAAACATTGAGACGCAGAAACGCAAAGTGTCAAGAGAGAGACTTACCTATAGAGTGGCTGTCACCGGAGGGAGTGAGTGTCAACAGAGGGAGTGGCTGTCACCAGAGGCCAGAGCTAGGACGGGAGACGCTGGAACGGGCGAGCTGGAAGACGAGATGCAGGGGAAGAAAGAAGAATGAAGTTTGGGATTTAGGGTATGGGAGAAATATTTTTATATTTTGTATCAAATAAAAAAAAGCAAAAAAAAGCTCAGATTTTTTTGCCACGTGTTGGCCAGTAATTGGCCGCGTAAGGCCAACGTCCCAAACATCCGCGTCATTGAAACTTTCTCCGAAAAGAAGATGGGTTCTATTGAACTTGAGCCCCGAAAAGCTGTGCTGAAAGCTTTCGATGAAACTCGGGCTAGAGTTAAAGGCAAATTTGTGAATGTTATAAAAAACGGCGCAACTTAACGACCGTTTTTGCATCCGTTTCAAAGCCCACACCGCCACCGGCTCTATCAACGCCTCCATGACTACAATTTTCAGAATCAATCAAAGTTTAGGAATCAAACAGGACCCCCCCCCCTTTCCATCTCATCCGTCAACCATGAGTTTCAAGATTGACTCTGTAAATTTTCTACTTGCAGACGAGAGATTAAATGATCAATACTCTCTCACTGGCCTGGCTCAAGAGTGGTACGTCTATACTTCTAACTTAAAAATTTCTTTTGTAAATAATATTAGTTACAGTAATAGAACAAGTAGCAGCAGTATTTGATTTTTTCAGATGATAGGTTGCCCAAGTGTATACGGTTTACTTATATGAATAAAGATCTCTATTTCCACAAAAAATTTCTTTTACTCAGAATAGGACATAACATTTCATGACATTTTTTTCACTTAACTCTTGTGATTGACCGTCATTTGGTGAGCACATCCCAACCTAAGGGATTAGGGCTTGTCCAAAGGAGACCCATCCGTTTGTGTTTTGACTTCATGATCGAGTACTTTGAGGAGGAGATCCCAAAAAGGTTTATGACTGAAACCCCAGCCAGACCCTTATCAGTCTATCCTATGGTTTGATAGGGATGAAAGTTAGGTGTCCAAGGTCTGCTATGACAGAGTTTGGACTGCTCAGGTAGGCACATAAGAAGCCCACGGTAAACAGAGGAGCTTCAATACCATGCGCTTACCTGTAAAGAGAGTCAAAAATCTTGTTTGAGACAAGAATCGAACTTTCGCCACTCTTTCAAGCATATGCCATCAAAACCATTAGGCGGACATGAGAGATCCCAAGTGAGCATTGAACACCTTAGTGTTGGAGGAAAATTTGTAATGTGAAAATGAGTTTGTCCAAAGTGGGCGAGCAATATACTTTGAGCTTAATTATGATTATTTTTCGTCAATCAAAAATGAAAACTAATGAATCCTAAATTATCTACGTAATGAATAGATGATTTTAGGTTTTTGAATCACTCAATTTCGATACCGGCTGAATGAAAAATTAATGATCAAAGTAGGAATAAAAATTGGTTGCAAATTGGAAAATTGGTGATGTGGCTTCATGAGAAGAAGGCACATCACCTTTTTGCAAATATACCACATTGGCAAATTGAAGAGAAAATGACACCAAATATGGTGCTAGGAGAGGTACTTTAGATGTGACCTAAGGGCAAGAGAATTTTTGATCGGAGGGAAGATGCAGATGGATGCCACAGGCGTGCGCCGTCGCCGGCCAGCTCGGCTCGGGCTCGTGGCTCGCCTGTCCGGTTCTTATCTTTTTGGATAAATTTTCTTTTAAATTTTCTAGAAAATAAGTTACCAGATCATACGGTTATGATTTAATCATATGATCTAACGGCTCAGATTAAGCTGACAGTTTCAGTTGACTAATTCCTACCAGTCGTGGGTTACTAACTGATCAGAGGCAGTCGTGGGGTGCGTGGTGAACGTGGGGGTTACTAGCCGATTAGTGCGGTCGTGGGTTGCCGTAACCTCTAAGATTCCCTCTGTAAATGGAGGCAGTGCTCTGCTTCTGAACCCTATAATTTCCGGTTGGACACAATATATCAGATCAATCCGTCTTAAGGATACAGTCCTGGACTAGCCTCCGTTTGTGTGTTGAGCTCATCTGTGTTGAGCTCTTAGAGCTCATCTATGTGTTGAGCTCATTTCCGTGTTGAGCTCATCTATGTGTTGGGCTCATCCCTGTGCTGAGCTCGGCTCATTCCTGTAATAGCCTCGGTTCATCCATGTGATGTACATATCTATTAAATATGAGTTTGTATATGGAACAACACTTCCTAGTAAGCATAACAACGGTAGTTCCGGCGACAGTTACAGTGCAGAGATGACGGTTATGGCGCTCTTTCTTTCACAAATACCTTTATCGCCCCGCCATTACGACCACCCTTCCCGCCGCTTAACTCCACTGCATCGCCGCCACCTTCTTTGCCGTCTTTCAACTCCCAGCTGCCTCAGATCTTCTACCGCCCCCTTACCATCTCTTTCCCTCCGATTCCCTCTCCCGAGCCCAGTTACACCTCTCTATCTTCTCAGGCCTTTCCTCCTATCGCAGTGGCAACCAATCCTTTCCGGTTGGCTATGCAGTGGCATATCAGTCTATTCTCTTTCTCAAATTGTACCCAAGGCGGGGAATCTTTCCTTGTTTCTGAGTAGGATTGATGCTTTGAGTCTGCAAAAAGAGGCGTTGATTTTGGCGGTGGTGTTTTTGGTTCGAACAATAGCGAGTTACTTGCAGCAGGTTTTTCTTTGGGATGGTGCTTTGAAATGTGTGTATGAAGTGAGGGTTTTTGTTTATGAGAAGGTTTTGCAGAGAGATTTGGGTTTCTTTGAAGGTAAAGATGGAATGTCTTCTGGTGATATTGCTTATAGAATTACTGCTGAAGCAGATGATGTGGCTGATACAGTTTATAGTTTGTTGAACGTAAGATATTCCCCTCTTTGAGCAATACAGTTGTTTTCTTTGGGATTTTTTGCTTTTTTGGTTAGGAAAATGTGTTTCTTATTATTTCAGCTCATATGAAGGAACACGGTAGAAATTTCAGTAATCAAGGAAACAAAATTAGTTACCCTCCCGGTGTATTTTGTCATGGTTTGCAAGAAAATCTGAATTCTTTATGCTTCTAGTGCCTGAATCAAATTTTATCCTTTTTTATTTCATATCAAAATTATGGAGGATATAAAATCATCTAGATGGATTGCATTTGTTCTTTGGCAGAAATGAGAATCTGTTCATATTTCTAATCTATCATGTGAATTTTTGTCTAAGGGAGGAGGTGATAAAGATCACACTTCATTAATGCAAAAACTTATTTTGTGAGTGCTTTCTTTACCAGAAGGCATGAATAGACTAGCTGGCTTCTCATGATGGTCAAATCTATTGTAAGGTAGTCCAGACTGGTGCGTTACTGGGATATATCTTGAGAACCACAACTTCTTGGTGTTTAATTCTATACCATAGCCTGAATCTGAGGCGTATGAAAGAGGGGGAAAAAAGAGAAACAGAATTTAAGATGTATGCTCCAAACATTCAGTTTGAAATAAATTATAAGCTGTTTGTAGGTGGGTGCTCTATCTTCTGTTCCTCCCACCGGAGACAACAGCAAAACCTCATTTCCTGTTTGACTTTTGGCAGGCCATTGTGCCAAGCACCTTGCAGATACTTGTGATGGCTCGTCAGATGCTGGTCATTAGTCCTGAATTATCTATGTTTTCTGCCTTGGTGAGGAAGTGTCTAATTGTTTCCATTTAATTAGATCCATTAGAAAAGAATCCATAACATTACTTGGTTTTATCAAATCTTTGTGGTATTCCAAAGGTTATTCCGGCTATTGCTATGATTATTGGTCTCATGGGGGAGAGACTTCGTCAGATGTCTAACCAGGCACATCTTACTGCAGCTTCTCTTGCTGCCTATTTGAATGAGGTATATTATACTTCACATCTAGGAGTAGATTTCATGTTACAGTGTAAAGTTTCCATGAAACAAAATCCTGCATGTCCTTTATGCTCTGTCTTTTCTTCATTGCCTTGTTCTTCTCATCAGTCATAGTTGAAGGGCTTATTATATTTGATTTTTTTTATTTCATAACACTATTTGTCTTATATAGTCCCTTGATAACCATTGCAGTCAATTAAGCTGTGAGAATCTTGGAATTCTGCTATACTGCTTTTATGAGCATCAGAAATTACCTGTTGGTTCCATGTGTATAAGTGTCTTTGTAGAAGAAAAGAAATGAGGGACTGCTATCATGCATGAACCAAATTGTGCTTCCTATACCGTCTTCCTCCAAATAGAAGGCTTATGTGGCGCATTCTGGAGATTCCTGTAACTTTCAACTTTTCCTCTTTTTCCTTTGCGATTATGGAGTCCAAGATTGACACTCATAGTTACTTTTACTTTACTTCTAGGACTTCCTATGGTTTTCTTTAGGGTTTCTGTTCTTTGCTAGACACTGGGTGGTTCTTGCTTGCGGGTATAGAAGTAGGCAACATCTCTCTCTCTCTCTCTCTCTCTCTCTCTCTCTCTCTCTCTCTCTCTCTCTCTCTCTCTCTCTCTCTCTCTCTCTCTCTCTCTCTCTCTCTCTCTCTCTCCAGATTACTTGGAAGAAGAATGCCAAAAGTTCATCTGAACTAACATTTATCTGAACTTGATTGTCTCTCCTATTTTTAATTTGTAAATTGAAGAAGTGACTTTTGGTTAAGTGTGTACTTGGTGAATTATTGGTGCACTTGATTGCATAGGTTCTTCCAGAGATTCTTTTTGTGAAGGCTAACAATGCAGAAAACTGTGAAAATATCAGATTTCAGTCACGTGCTTCTGCTGACCTTCTTGCATGCTTAAAGAAGAAGAAATTGAAGTCACTGATTCCTCAGATTGTACTTATTTTGTACTTGGGGATGTTGTTTGGCTTTTGCGCAGCCTCAATGGCACTTTCAAGAGGTTCATTCAATTGTTCTGCCATAGTTTCTTTTGTGACGTCATTGTATCTTCTGATTGAGCCGGTTCAGGTAATGTCTTCGAAAATTTCTAGTTATTTTGATTGCTAAGGTTAATTTCCAAATATAAAGATATGATAGTGGTTTCTGGCACCGTATAGGCTATTTTTAGCCTTTAATTACTCTGTGCTATCTTGTTGAAGGTTTGCACAGAGGGCATGAATTGACGGGAGTTATCAGTTTGGGAATTTTCATGACCATTCTATAGTCATCTATCTTCTCTATATTGGGCTACCTGTGCCTTCTTACGAACATTTTACATTCATATTCCCATTTTGAATGCATGTGAGTTTTTTTATATGGCAAGTCAAATCAACTTTAGTTTAGTGCTGGGCAAAACAGAAGCATATTTGTAAAAGAGATAAAAAGTGAATGGATTGAAGAAAGATTAAAAGACAAGTAGAAGGTAATATTTTCTGCATGTATTCTGTGATTCTTAGTTGCTTATGGAATCCCAGGAGTTCTATTTATTAACCCTTATCCTCTTCTACGAACATGCTATTCATGTTGATGCCCATTTGTGATTAAGTTCTGAGTCTAAATTTTCCTGAAAAAAGTGGTGCAGGGTGTTGGAAAAGCATATAATGAGATAAAACAAGGGGAGCCAGCAGTTGATCGGTTGTTTAGTCTGACAAGTTCAGAATCACAGGTTCCACTTCTTTTAACATATTTTTCTGCTTTAACCTTTTTTTTTATTTTTTTTAATTTTTTATTACTTAATACATTCACATCCAGTTTACGTGCTATTGCATCATGTAATCATGTGTGACATGCAATTTGAACACAGCTGTCCTTTTATACTCGCTTGTAGCATATCTAAGTTGGTCCTATATGTTGTTATGTGCTACCATTGTTGCCTTTGTTATCTCTTTCTTCTTTAACAAGTGTAGTGTTAATTAATGCTGAAGATTTCCTTTTGCTTGAACTTTGTACCTAAACCAGTAGAGAGAGAGAGAGAGAGAGAGAGAGAGAGAGAGAGAGAGAGAGGAGTTTGGCAATTGTTAGCAAAGAGGGGGAATATCACTCTCCCCTGATATATCTTGTGGCTGTTTGTTATTATCCTTTTCAATGGATGATGTAATTTGCTATTTTTTGTGCGAAAATCAGCCATTGCCTATATACCAAGTTATCCATTTAACAACAGACTGAATATTTAAAGGTATAATACGAATATCTTGTATTTAAAGGTTCTTGCCAAATGAAAATCAATGTCATTTTTCGGTATTGGAGAGCATATGGTTTGTAACAAAATGCAATAAAGAAAAATGATCCATATAGCGGACTTGTTTAGTGGGATAAGGCTAATTCTAATAATTTTGGGCTTTGAATGTCAAATATGCTGCTTAAATTTTGAGAAGCAGCATACAACATAAACAGTGTTATATCCACGTGATTATGTTAGTGTCCTCTCCCCTACTGAATACTTCTTGCTTTTCCAGTGACATTTTTCTTGCTCTTACGAATTTTCTGCTTACCAGTTATTTGTTGATATAGGTGAAGGAGATGCCACATTCAGTTGATTTGGACCATGTTAGCGGGGAGGTGAAATTTTGTGGAGTCTCATTTAAATACCATGAAAGTAGCCAGCTGGTTCTGAATGCGGTGGATCTTCATATTGGAGCTGGGCAAACTGTTGCTCTTGTTGGTCCATCAGGAGGGGGAAAGAGTACGATTGCGAAACTACTTCTTCGCTTATATGATCCTCTTTGTGGTGCGTGTTATTAAAAGAAGCGATTCATATTCTCCTCCAGTTTTCAGAGTATTGGTTGTCAATCATGTGTGAGCCTCTTTTCTGTCTTATTTATTTAATTGTTCTTTATTGACTTTTTTCTTTGGGGTGAATGGGCAGGATCCATCTATATAGATGGCCATGATATTCAAAATATCCGATTGGAAAGATTGAGGAGGCATGTGGCTCTTGTTTCTCAAGATATAGTGCGTAACAACTTTCTCCTCCTCCCCCCCCCCCCCCCCCCCCCCCCCAAAAAAAAAAAAAAAAAAGGAGAAAAAGGAGGGAAAAAACCAACTCTATTTTGATGATGCTTTTGACATTTTTATTTAGATTTTACCAAACCACAGCTTCACAGTTGGGGGTGCATGTGAGCTGATTAGACCGTGTTTTTTTTTTTACCTCGACTTAAGAAACTCAGTGGATAATTACTTGAAAATTTAGTGAATGAAGTCATTATATGAATCAGGAAACTAATGCGATGAAAATTGGAAAGGACAAGTTGTACTAATAGGCATCTTGTCATGCTTAAACAATTATCTCTACTGGATAGATGTGCATATGCCTCTTATACTTTCGTGGTTCTCACTCGAGAACTGTTTCTTCGTTTCTTCCTTAGATTAATTGTGCAATGGGGGCTTATTTGGAAACTTTTTGGCTAGACCCTCTTTTCAGGCACCATTGCGGAAAATATTGGATATAGGGATTTGATGGCTACAATAGACATGGAGAAGGTTGAACTTGCTGCAAGAACAGCAAATGCCGATGAGTTTATCCAAACATTGAGTAGTAAATATCAGACAAATATTGGACCGAGGGGGACAGTCCTAAGCGGAGGTCAAAGGCAAAGGTAATGGTTCGTACGTATTGCTCCCCCATCTTTTCTCCAAATTTGCTCTTTCTCGATAGAATCCTAAGTGGAGGTCAAAGGCGCAGGTAATGGCTTTTTACATATCGCTCCCCCATCTTTTTCTCAAAAGAACTCTTTCGATAGCCCTTATTTTCCAGTTATCAAAAGGAGGATGTACTGGGACAAAAATCTTTCTACCTCATTGTTGACTGAGTAGTTGATGATGGACCGGATCTCGAAAGGCTAGAATTAGATCTAACCGTATCTGGTGTTTCGAAAGAGAGTAAGCTCTTTTGAGAAAAAGATATTTACCTATTATTGAGATGGTGCGATTTGATTCCTTTTAATTTCTTTATATTTTCATATTGATTCACTTTTCTGAGTCTTACGAAAGACAGAGATTCAGAAAGTTTTTGAAAAAGAAAATCTACACTTATTGAAGATGAAGCTTGGAAATACAACAATTCATTCTGTCATGTATCCTCGACTAATGCGGCTTAGATGCTAAAAAAATTTCCCCTGCTCGTAGCAAACTTTGGCTAATTTAGATGATCAAGTATATCCTTGATGCAGGTTAGCTATTGCCAGGGCGCTCTACCAGGATCCTTCCATTTTGATTATGGATGAAGCTACTTCTTCTTTAGACAGTAGGTCTGAGCTATTGGTTAGACAAGCTCTCCAACGTATTTTGCAAACTCGAACTGTGAGTAGATAGAGCTTCATGAACTCTCTTTTGATGTTACTTTCTTTACTGCTATTTTATTTGTTTTCTTCCTTTATAATGGGTTGGGTGGTAAGGGTGCTAGAATGATTCTTGCAGGTGCTAGTCATTGCACACCGTCCAGAAACCGTGCTTATGGCGGAAAGAGTTTTACATCTAAAAGATGGCAGACTGCAGGAGCTTAATCGCACTTCTTTAGGATACAAAGCCAACAAATTTGACACCTTTGGGTCTTGAACAACAACATATATCCAATATATCCTTGTTAGGAAAGTGCAGCAAACAAGCAAGAAAGTAATCGAACAAAAGCCGAGACGAGTCTCAAGATGACTCTGTTCTTAAAGCAATTTAGCCTCTACCAAATGAGCAAGGTAGACAACGAGACTAATGCTTCCCAAGATATAACGGCTTTTTTCTTGTCCTTTGCTCTAGGAGAAGAAGATTGAACTTGATGTAGAAGAGAAAGATAATGAAGAGAGGTAGAAGAAAGATTGCTGAAAAATCTATATATTTTGCAAGAATGTTGTATTTTATGAAGATAGCAAGATCTAATATATATAGACATTGGATTGTGTTAAAAACCATGTTTGAAATTCATTTCATCAGTTTTTCTACCAGTTATGGCCGTTGATTACCGTTCATAGGTGAAGGGAGATGACCTTTGGATCAAAAGTTGCAATCCAAAGTGAAAAGTTCTGTCCGTTGACACGTCTATCGATCGACGTCACGTATGTGATCGATCGACGTTGGACAGACTGTCTCAGATCAACATGGATCGATCACATCGATCGATCGACATCACGTCGATCGATTGACGTGAGAGATCCACGTCCGACTGAAAGTTTCCAGCATTGCAACACATCACATCAATCTCCCAAACAACCTCATATATATTTTATATAAGTTTGGAGCACACGGTAGGGTACTTTTATGTACTTTTCCAACAATTTTAACGACGACAAAAGCTATCGTTTATGACATGGACTTTTAGACTATCTAATGTTGTTTGTTTCCCATGCTTTCGCATCCAACATCAGTAAAAATTCGGAGAATTGTCTTTGCTAATTATTTTAAGCTGATTTCGTTGCTTGAGCGTCAGTCGGGACCTAGAGAGTTGTTTTCGCTACTTATTTTTTTAAGATGATTTAGTTGTATCAATAGATTTCCAAGAATATTATACTGTCTGTGCACACATATATTACCTTCTTAGGCTTTCCTGCTGATATATTACCTTCTTAGGCTGTCTTGCGGGCATTAATATCTGCGAGTCGTTCTCCTCTTTCTGTAACTAAGAGTGGTTTTAAAAACAAGAATCTTCAGCATGCCTGATCTAGAGGCAGTAGGCACAAAATTCTGGTCACTTCTCGTACATTACTTATTGTCAAAAACGTGACAAAACGATCTTGATTATCACCAATCCAAATACCGAGTCTTCGGTTTTGTTAGGATATTATATTGCTTTCTTCTCCTTGTTTCTTATAATCCTGTTCTACGAACCTAATTCTGAAGAATTTACCTGTGAAATAATCAATCGTCATAGACAGCAATATTAGAAAGGGGGGGGGGGGGGGGGGGGTTGGGACACCCATATTTAGAAAGATTATGGTACTAGATTTCGTCTGGAAAATCCATAGCATTGAAGCTTTCAAGTTCAGGATGTAAAGTTGAAAACTTTAGTTTCTTTTTTTCCTAATTTTATTTTGTTAACAGACTTCATTCCAGTGAAAATATCGACACACCCAGAACCCAAGTAACCAAAACCTGTTGAATTCCGTCCTCAAAAAGAAAAATTTGAGTTCATTTATTATTCTGGACATATAGTACTGTTTTGGAACCCTGCGCTCTATACAATTCTCAGTATCTGATTCTTAAGTCTGGATATTTTGTTGTGTATAATGCGGTTTGTATTTTGTTGCATAAGACAATGTCATATAAAGTTAGCATTTCACCGGCTACACTTGCGACAAATTTAATAGTATTTCTGCTCAATTTAAAGCAGTAAAATGGCTGAAAAATATTGTCAGGGCAGCCAAGAAATATGCGGTCACAGCGTTACAATCGTGGGCTTGAAACTAGTTCACGATTCTTTGCTTTATATTAGAATGCCATAACCTCAAAGTTTGTGCTAACACATATTTGCTCTATTGCAGACATGTCTTGTTACAACCAAGTATGCCAACTTGCCAACGGTGAGTTCAAGCAATGGTTCATCTGAGACTCTCCAGTTGCCTCGCTGCCAAAAGCTACTGCCCCCTGCTGTGTAATCCGGACAGGATTCAGTGTGAAACAGGCTTGTATGCTTCTCTTGGATGATATAATGCTTCTGAAAGTTCTCTGTAGCTTCACTTGGATAATTTTGCTAACTATCAATTGAAACTGATTACATGTTTGTCTCCAAGTAGATATATGCGCATGTCAGTTTTGCTTCTCTTGTGACAGTATTATAACTAATAAGCTGATGGCTTGAGGAATCAGAATAATCTATTTTGATGTCCAGTACAATCTTTCTGCTTTTTGTATATAATAAGTGCATCAAAATTTCTGCTTCTGGGAAAAATTGTACGAAAAATTAAGTATACACTACCGATACTGAAGCTAGCTTATACAATCTCTCATGGAACAAGTGTTGTAAGCTACAAACAATAAGATTATGCTTACAACACAATAAGATTAACCAGAGAGGTGCAGATTACAGATATAACAAGCATGCTAACATGGCTTTGGTTTATTTGTTGATCATGTGTGCACGATAAATTGATACCATCAACAACCAATTTGAGAAGCAAATAATCTTCCCTTTGTCCCGAATTTCGTAGCTTATTCATCGATCAGCAGAATTTCAGGAGCATCACTGTTCTGGCAACTTGAAGGTGTTTCTTGACAACCAACTTTGATCCATTTATGTCTTCATCACTCTTAAAGTGCATCCTTCTGCAGACAACCATTTGGACTTGTCAAAGGTAAGGACAAGAAAACAACCCACTAAACTTTTAGTTAGAAACTGGACAGGACATTCTAGATACATAGAGAAAAATAAGCATTCTGATCACAGAGAGGGAGAGATACCTTGAAAACAATCTGTTCATGCATGCTCATTTAAAGGAGGGCTGCAACATCTCCAGGAGGTTCAATCCAAATGCTCCCAAATGGCTCTTCTTCTCCCCAGTTGTATTGCTTGCGAGGATAGTATCTAGAATCATCAAGGGAGTATGATATGCAGCGGTTTCCATAAAAACGAACTTTAGAAAAATACACGCTATTTCTCAGATCACCCAGGAGATCTGTCTTTACATGGGAGGATAGAAAGCTAGCAAAAACTGTCATGCCTCCTAACGTTTTTACCTCCACCCATTCTTTGCGCGTTTTATCTAGCTTATATATGACCGGATTGAAATCACAAGTGTATACAACAAAAATTTCTCCATTGTGCTCAGCCATATATTTGCTCCTCCACCAATTCTTCACGAAAAATTTCCCCAGACATCTAGGAGGCGGCAGAACATGAACAGCCCAAGTTCGACTTTGTTGATCATAAACACCTAACCAACCCGTAAGGCTGAGACAATGAAAAAGGCCATCGCAGAACACTATCTTGTCCCACATGCTGCTAACAAATGGCAAGCGGTTACGATAATTGGCACTGGTCCACTGAGTATCTCCAGGGTGGCATGTGCTAACGGCAAGAATTGTGGGGCTGACATTCTTAATTGTAAAGATGATGCAACCAGGAGATGTAGGAGCACATGAGAAGGCAACTATTTGATAAGTGAGTTCAAATGTTGGTAACTGAATTGACTCCCGAGTATATGGATTGATAAACATCACATTTTGAGTTCTGGGTTTGTACACGAGCAGCCAGCCATCCTTGGCATAACAAACCCTGGCGCCCTGCAACTCTGGCAATTCAAGCCAGTAAAATTTACGCAGCAGAGGGTCATATAATTCAACCAAGTCCCCTGACTTTGGACGAAACATTAGCCAAGGTGGTTTGTTCACCATTCGCACAGAGGTAGCAGCAGCCAGCCACTTTTTGCAAACAGCAGATGCACGAATATTTTCTCTCAGGGTCAACTGTGAAATAATCGTCTGTAAGAGCTCAGTAGGGAGTTCAGCCCAAAGGTCAGCCGTATCTTGTTCGTCTTGGTCATCCTGTTTGCACGTGTTCGCTGCTGAAGGTAAACTGAAAAAGAGCAATGACCAAACTTGATTAAACCAACTGCTGATGGAAAAGTGAGCTATGACGCTGGAGCTTCAGATAATTTAAAAGAAAGGGAAACTTGAAGTTTGTGGAAGTACTAGAGAATCATGAAATGGAACTGCAATCTTTGAGCAAAAGGTGAAATCCTTCACCCCGGGGACCCCTACCGCTCCAGCCCTAAAGAACATGTGTGAAAGATGTAAATCAGGAGCACAGCGGCCTCCTAGGTTGGGAGAGATCTTACGCAAAATGGAATTGCAATCTACTTCCATATTGTGTCATCAAGACCAAAGCTACCAACTTTACAACTTACAAGGGTCGCTACTTCTCTAACACACTTAGACAAGTGAGTATTTCAATTAAATTGACACACTCTTCTTTGACTTTGGAATATGATAGAATAAAGCAAAATGACTCACTAAATTGGCTGTGTTTCTTATATTGTGAAGTAACAATTGATCCACACATCTTGACGCAATTTTCATTATGGGTCATTAGGAAATAATCTTTGTGTGCTTCTAACACATAGATATGGTTGTGTACATCTGATCCTCCATACCCCGCCATAGGCTAGAGTCTCTAAAGTAATGGAGTAATGTTGTAACATAATGCAGCTGATCTCCATCAACAGCAATGACACAATGTATGCCTACAACAGAAGAAAAATGCAGCTGATTTTCAAGGTTCCACGTCCTGTGATTGGATAATATCTATAACGCATGAACACCACCACCATGGAAATATAGACAATAACCTAGACAACACCCATGGATATAGAGAGTTAGCAGGCCAGTTCATGAAATAATGATTTATTAAACCAAAAAAAAATCGAATGAGCCCCAAAATCACACAGGAATTCAACCTTATTAGACTTGGTTTCCATAGACGGAACCATGTGATACATGATTTGGTGATCCGACACAGGCGGAATGGTTCCTTCAAAGCTGAATTGACGAAACACCGTATCAAACCTAAACCTCAGACATCAACTGAAGATTTTAAACCTTAACCTCAGATATCAACTCAAGATATATACTTAAACCTCGGACATGAATTCAAGATTTAAGCTTGATTTTCATTCCCCCCTGAACATCAGAAATGGATTCAAGATTTTAGCTTGATGAAAAAGAATTCAGTGAGCAAAAAAATCAATTTCTTAAAGGGGAAAAAAAATCGTTGCAAAACAGTAAACATCCAAAACCCGTTAATAACGTAACAGCAATCTATAGATTACCACCGATAAATTGAATAACATTTCTGATTTCCTGAGGAAGCTAAAAACAATTAACAGCCCAAATGGAAATAACCTTAAACCAAGGAAAACACAATCAAAGAATTCCAAAAAGGGGATGAGGATCAGAAAGTTCTTGCCTTTTCAACCGCTTCCTTTTCCTTCCAGCCATGATCAGAAATCCAATTCTACTAAAAACCCACAACAGCTGTCTCACCCTTCCACCTCTTCCAGAAAAATATGCGTAAGTGATTAGAGAGAGATATTGGGGACAGTCATAGGAAGGAGATGGTGGGTTGGGGGACGGTGGTTCCCAAAAGATATTTGTCAGATCAGATCCCTATGTCCCCCTCCGCACAACACGTGGAGTTCGGCTGCTTTGTGCTTTTGACATTACTGCCCTCCCTTTCCTCACCGCCTCAATCCACCTTTGGAGATTCCCACTGTCATTTGGCAACTCCATAGACCATGGTGAAGGGGCCGAATGATTCTGAGTTTGACACATAGCAACAACGATAGTAAAACTGAGTAAGTGATATACCAACGAAAGAAAAGCATGACTAATGATTACGTTCACTCGTAAATGACAACAACAACATTACTCCATTACTTTAGAGACTTCTGTACATGACAAGGTATAAAAATACAGATGTACGCAATCATACTCATGTGCTGAAGGTTTATCATATTTTCAGGTCAAAAGAAAATATAGCAGACCTCTCATAAAATATACGGGATCCCATTCTCATGATGAAGGGTTATCATATTTTCTGGTCAAAAGAAAATATAGTAGACCTCTCATAAAATATGTGCATCATCATACCACTAGTTGCTCTTGAAGCAACATAAAACTTATGTGTGCTAGAGAGTATGGAACGCGGTGATGAGGATAAAACTATTACCCAAAAAACGACAAGTACAATCAACCCGACCCTTTATAGTTAACGTTATTTGACCTAACATAGGCACAAGTCGCCTACGACTCATTACAACTACTCAGGTCTAAATACACAATCAAGTCGTTGTGGTCTAGAAGAACGCATGATGTCACCTCGGCGTCGGTTAGAATCTTAGGTCAGCATCAGTTAGTCTCACCCAGAGGCATCGAAGGTTGGTCACCTCAGTTACAAGCATCGCCTCGGTTTCAGCTATCGGCTCAGTCTCAGCTTTCACCTTGGCAATGGCATGCATCTTAGCCAGACCCTGCAGATCGGCTATAGACCTGGTGCCCAAGGCCATCCGAGTCACCTCGGTTAAAATGACGTCTACCAGAACAGACTCCTATCAGAAGTAGATTAGTAATGCAAATCGACACGTGGCACCACTTGGCGGCCATGCACAAGCAGTACAAGACACTTGGCACTTCCTCATAACTCCTCAACATGCATTGCCTACCCAAATCTTACAAAATAGACAAGAAACGTCCAACATTGGACCATGTTCAACTCCAACCGAAAAATACATCACTCGAACGCCACAGATACATGTTTCTCTACAAACATTTCACCTTAAACACCTTCTAAATATAAAAACACCCGCAACTAACTTGACCGTCTGAAAATACTCTCCAAAATAAAACTTCTCAGCATTTAATGTTGTTATTTGTACAGAGTTTTGGTAATACTTTATGTTACTTGAATTAACTCTGGTCTATGTAAAGATCCGATTTAACTACAGAAGGGTGCATCAAACCTTAGCAGTCTCATGTCCATCTCTTCGTTGATTCTAGGAAGTTCCTTGTACTCTTTCGATGTTGAAAAGATTTGCTGTAAAGATATTGCAAAAACAACAGCAATAGTAATAAAAATCAATTTTTAAAAAAAAGGTAGCCGTTTCTTCGCCAAATTTTAAAGAAATGGATTAAATAATTCTGTAAAATCGCAGAGTTCAAAAAAGCGAATATAAATTGCTGGCGATGTTTCTAATGTCGCCTACATTAAAAATTCAGTTTTTCTAAAAATAAATCATATAAATTATTCACGCCATCCAGGAAAACGCTAAAAATAAAATTGGCGATTTCTCAGTCGTCGTCAACTGTATTTATGCAATCTTCAAAAAAGTCATCACAAAATAGTAAATAATGATTACAATAACAATTTTTAAAAAAAATAACTCTAAAAAACAATTTGTGCAATTCTTTTTTAATAATTAACCCTGAAAATTGAAAAACAACTTTCAGCCTTCTGGAAGGGCTGCGCCGGTGGATCTAGGAAAGGGAGAGAGTGGAAATTGTATATTTGGTCAAATAAACACATCTGGCTTTATCATGCTAATTGCTTAAATTAAAAAAACCAGGAATAAAAGTTTTCAAACATTTTTGTCAAAAAAAATAAAGTATTCAAACATGCCTAGAAGGCTTTACTAAAGGCATTTAGCATTGACTTGTAAAGTTGTCCCATCAGAGAAATTATATTGCTTTTTCTTTTTTTCTTTTGACATAAGGGAGGTAAACACCACAATTAGAAGAGATATGATCACCTTACCCCATTTTCCCTCACCTCATCCCCACCGTGCGACACGTGTCTTCTACCTCCTCATACACCCATTGCTAGCCCATCCCTCATCTAGCCTCATGATGTTGTAGGCCCTATTGCTGGAAAGGCTCGGCTTCAAAACCGTTCGTGGAGCTTCCGCCCCATACAGCTCCTCTAGGGATGAAGGTATGCCCAACCCAGGCTAGTCTTGTACGATTAAGGTTTTTGTACACGATCTCCATTTCAACTAAAACAATGAAAAAAAGGAGAAAGAGACCACAGAAATATAAAAACTTTGACTTATGTGTACTCCTAACACTTAACGATCTCTTCCACTACCATGAACTCTCGGGGGAACCCAGTTGTTCCTCTTTAATCCACCTTCTTATTTGGCGCAAGCGACTATCAACGTTGAGAGTCTCAAGGTGGTTGTCTAGGATTATTTCAATGCTCCTCTTTTGTTCCTATTCCACTTGCTCCTCGCTCATTCGCTCGCTCCAAATATGGAGTTCGCTCATTTGCTCTCTCAAACCTA